>JAHRHZ010000061.1:18286747-18342297 GCA_024137785.1 Ginglymostoma cirratum | reverse complement strand
CCTGCTCCTATGATGCTGCTAGGCCTGCTGTGTTCATCCAGCCCCACGCCTTGTTATCTCGGATTCTCCAGCATCTGCAGTACCTTTTTTTATTTTAATCTTTTGACCTGTCTGTCTGCTCTCCCACCTATCTTCTCCGTTTTATCTATTTTCTATCCGCCTCTTTTTTTTTTTTTTTTGGGGGGGGGGGGGGGGGTATTTCGGGATCCTCTTCCCCTCCCCCATTTTTGAAGAAGGGTCTCGACCCGAAACGTCAGCTTTCCTGCTCCTCTGCTGCTTGGCCTGCTGTGTTCATCCAGCTCTACACCTTTTTTATCAGAGAAACACAACGTTTGCAATCAATTAGTATCTGAATTGCCACAGCAGTTCTTTATTTCTTTTCAGTTATTCTATAACTAAAGACTTTAACAGAACCAAAATATCTTACTTTGGAAAACGCTGTCTATTTAGGCAACAGTACTTGGAATATGGCCATATTCGATAGAGTGCCTGGCCCTGTGACCTGTTCATGGTAATAAACTTTGGATGCCTAATTAACTCTGCCACTGAAATTGGACTGAAGTAATTTTTTTTTGTCTGTAAACAATACATCTCTGAAACCTATAGATGGATTTCAACAACGCTTGGCATGCACACACATACGCAAGCGCACATGTATTGGTCCAGTTAACATTTAGGAGATAAGGTAAATTCTTTGAAAGAAATTCTATATTATTTTAGTTTAGCGTTGCGTGGGTTGTTTGGAATGTTGTATATTTGCCTCAGCTCTGGTAGAATTTGTCACAGCTGTCAAGTTGTGAGCAGAGTTTTCAGAGTTGTTTGCTGGATGTGTACTGAAACCTCCTTGGTGTGACAGAAAGTCTAAAATTTTTGTTCAGATTTGTGGTTACATTATCAATCAGACTGATTTCAAGGAAGAGTTGGATAAGGTTAACATTTTACGTGGCTTAGTGCAGGTTTACGCTCTAATGGGTGCCCTCTTTACTAGTTGGGAACTGTTTTCTTCCAACATGAAAAGGCGGTGTTACATCTGATGGGCTTAATATTGTTTGAGAAATACATAATCTACTTTCTCTAAATCTGCCTGTTTGCAATTTCAGCATCTACCATTTGAAGAAAACCGTTCGTAAGTTCCAATTTTATTCCATTGTGAAGTCCCATTTTAATATTCAAGTTTCATAGCAATATTATGACTGCTCCTTCTTTGAAGTGAAGTTTATGTAATGGCATGTGAATGAGAGTTAGACTGTGTAGAAATGCTGGAAGGTGTAGCCTGTTATCTTCAGTTATAGAATCAGTGCTGATTTATTGTTTTAATTGACAGCATTTTTTCAAATGTTTTCATGCGAGTCTAGTGGTCTTCATTTTTAGTACAAAGAATAGCTTTCCCATAATGTATTGAATAATCGTCCCCACTATTTTGTCATTGTTGAAGAATTTCTATTGTATCGTCTCCCTCAATTCGCTTATCCCACCCATGCCAGTACCATCACTATCGTCCTTCTTTTTCCCCCTCCCTCACAGGACCCCTTCCACTCGACCATCATCACCGGAACTTGCATCTACTACCCTTTCAGGCAGGCAGTGAATTCCAGATATTCATCAGCTTCTAGTTTTTTTTTAAAAATCCCTTAAATCCCCTTTAAACCTCCAGCCCTTTTACCTTAAATCTATGTCGCCTGGTTATTGATCCTTCTACTAATGGGAAAAGTTTCTTCCTGTCTGCCTTATCTATGATTTTCATAATTTTGTACACTTCAACTAGATTTCTACTCTGCCTTCTCTGCTGTATGGAAGACCAACCCCAGCCTGTCTTGGAGCTGAAACACTCCAGCCTGGCAACATCCTGGTGAATCTCTTCTGCACCCTCTCTAGTACAATTACATTCTTTCTATGGTGTGGCAACCAGAACTGTGCACAGTACTCCAGCTTTGGCCAAACTATGTAGTTTTATGCCGTCCATCATAACTTGCCTGCTTTTGTATTCAATGCTTCCTACTAATGAAGGCAAATGTCCCATATGCCACTTTAACCTTATCTACTTGTTGTCTTCAAAGATCTGTGAACAGGCACACCAATGACTGTGTCTGATCATCTGTACTATTTAAGATCCTGCAATTCATTATATACCCATTGTTTTGTCCATCATCTCTCATTTTTTTTTTTAGGATTAAACTCTATTTGCGTTATTTTGCCCGCCTGTATATAACATTCTGCAGTCTGAGGCTTTCCTCCTCCCTATTTACCACATCAGCAATATTCATGATCAGAAAGTCTGCAGAGTACAAATCTCCTACATTCATGTCTAGATGATTTAAGTACACGACAAACTGCAAGGCACCCAGCACCAAACCCTGTGATACACCACTGAATACCAGGCTTCCAGTACACAAATGCAATCTTTTGACCTTCATCCTCTGCCTCCTGCCATAAGTGAATTTTGTATATAATTTGCCAAATTGCCCTGGATCCCATTGGCTCTTGTTGATCAGTTTCCTATAGCAAGACCTCATCAAAAGCTTTATTGAAGTCCATGTACACTATATGCATTGCATTACCTCCAACAACACATCTAGCCATCTCCTGAAAACTCAGTAAAACCTATTAGACATGGTCGTCCCCTGGCAAAGCCATGCTGACTATCTTTGATTAATCCTTGTCTCTTCAAGTGGAGATTAATTCTGACCCTCAGAATTTTTTTCCCCATAGTTTCCCTACAACTAATGTTGAACAAATGAAAAAGTACAGCACAGAAACAGGCCCTTCCACCCTCCAAGCCAGTGACGACCATCGTGCCCTAATTGGAACTAGATTAATTTAAGATATCTGGTTGGCGTGGCTGAGTTGGACTGAAGGGTCTGTTTCAGCACTGTACATCTGACTCTGACTCTAAATTAATCTTAAAAACAAACCTGTCATTTTTCAATCTGTATCCCTCTGTTCCCTCCCCATTCATGTACCCATCTAAGTGCCTCTAAATGTCTTCAATGTGCCTGCTTCCACCACCTCTTCTGGCAGTGCATTCCAGGCTGCTACCACTCTGTGTGGAAAAACTTCTCTCACACATCTCCTTAAACTTTCTCCTCTGAAATTGAACCTGTGCCCCCTTGTAACTGAAACTTCAACCCTAGGAAAAAGCCTCTGGCTATCCACCCTATCTATGCCTCATAAATTTGTAGACCTCTGTCAGGTTCCTCTCAGCTGCCTTTTTTTTTCCTGCGAAAACTTTCCTAGAGTTTTTAACTTTCCTCATAGTCAATGCCCTGGAGACGAGGCAACATCTTGGTGAACCTTCTCTGTACATTCTCCAAAGTTTCTACATCCTTCTGGTAGTGTGGTGACCAGAACTGCACATAATACTCTAAATGTGGCCTAGCAACAGTCTTATATAGCTGCAACATGTTTTGCGAACTCTTGAAGTTCACTCCCCGGGCGATTGAAGGCAAGCATGCCATGTGCCGCCTTAATTACTTTGGCTACCTGTGTTGCCACTTTTAGGGAACTGTGGACTTGCACACCCAGATCTGTCTGAATGTTAGTGTTCGTCAGGGTTCTGCCATTTACAATATAATTCACATATACATTTGATCCTACAAAATACATCACCTCGCATTTGTCTGGATTAAACTCCACCTGCCATTTCTGTGCCCAAATCGCCAATCTATCTATATCCTGTTGTATACTTTCTCAATCGTTGGCACTACCAGCAACTCCACCAATCTTCGTGTCATCAGCAAATTTGCTTATCAGACCATCCGCATTTTCCTCCAGATCATTCCTATACACTGCAAACAACAAAGGACCTAAGACTGACCCCTGTGGAACACTACAAGTTACCGGTTTCCATTCAGAAAAACATCCTTCCACCACTACCCTCTGTTTTCCATGACCAAGCCAGTTTTCTATCAACCTAGCCAGGCCACCCCGACTCCCTTGTGATTTTAGTTTTTGTACCAACCTGCTATGTGGGACTTTATCAAATGCCTTAAAGTCCACATAAACTGCATCCACAGCCCTTCCCTCATCAATTATCCTCGTTACGTCTTCAAAAAATTCAATCAGGTTGGTGAGACATGACCTTCCCCAGACAAAACCATACTGCCTGTCACTAACTAGTCCATTTTCCTCCAAATGCGCATATATCTTGTCCCTCAGTATCTGCTCCAAGAGCTTCCCCATCACAGACGTCAAGCTCACTGGACTATAGTTTCCTGGATTATCCCTGCATCCTTTCTTAAACAAGGGAACAACATTCACTAATCTCCAGTCCTCTGGAACTTCACCTGTGGTCAATGAGGATGTGAAGATATCTGCCAATGCCCCAGTTATTTCCTCCCTTGCCTCTCCGAGCAACCTGGGGACTTGTCTACCTCAATGCACTTTAGGATTCCCAAAACTTCATCTTTCAATATGTTGACATTCTGTAAAGTATTCATACACTCATCCCTGACCTCAACATTAGCTCTATGTACAGTTTCCCTCCTTCATCCTTGGGCCTCTTCTTTCCCTTGTTACTGTCTTTTTCCTAATATATAGGCATAAAAAGCCTTGGGATTCTCCTTGGCCTTGTCTGCTAAAGACATTTCATGGCCCTCTTTTTGCTTTTCTAATTGTGTATTTAAGTTCCTTCCTAATTTCTCTGTACTCCTCCAGGGCTTTATTAGTGTGTAGCTGCCCAGACATGTCGTATTCTTTCCTTTTTCTTTTGACTAACCTTACAATTTCCCTTGTCATCCATGGTTCCTGAATCCTGCCATTCCTATCCTTTAGTTTTGCAGGGACATGCATGTCCCGCACTTTAGTCAATTGGCATATGGAAAGCTTTTAAAGACCAGAGGTAGATTTGTTTTAATTAACTGCTTCCACTCCACGTTCTCCAGTTCCTGTCTAATTTAGGTGTAATTAGCTCTTGCCCAATTAAGCACCCTCACCTGAAGGCCACTTGTGTCCTTTTTCCATGACTACTCGAAATCTTATGGAGTTATGGTCAATAAGCCTGAAATGCTCTCCTACTGGAACATCAATCACCTGTCCTAGCTCATTCCCTCGGACCAAGTCTAGTATGGCCTCCTCTCTGGTTGGATCGTCAACATACCGCCACAAAAAGTCCTCCTGGACACAACTAATAAATTGCTATTCATCTGAGCCCCTGGCTGTAAGGGATTCCCAGTCAATAAGAGGAAAGTTGAAGTCACCCACCACAACTACCCTGCTGTTTTCACATTTTTCCAGTATCTGGCTCTATATCTACTCCTCCTGGGCTTTGGGAGGTCTGTAGAAAACTCCAAACATTGTGATTTCACCCTTCCTATTCCTGAGCTCAACCCATAATGCCTCAATGCAAGATCCCTCCAATGTGTCCTCCCTCAACACAGCTGTGATGTGATCCCTGATCAACAGTGCGTCTTCCCCCCCCCCCCCCCCCCAACCCCTCTCGTTTCCATTTTCTGCCCCTTTTAAAACAGCGATATCCAGGAATGTTAAGCTGCCAGTACCGTCTCACCTTTAACGATGTCTCTGTAATGGCAAGAACATCACAACTAGACTCTCAATCCATAGTACCTTGGGTTATTGTTACTACTTTTCTTGAATATGGTACCATGTTGGCTGTCTTCCAGTCCTCTGCACCTCTCCTGTGTCCAGAGAGATTTTCAAAAATGAATGTCAGGGGTCCTTCAGTCTCTTCCCTTGCACCTCCATAGCAAGCTGGGGTACCTCTCATCTGAGCCTAGGGACTTAATCTGATTTTAAGCTCCCCTGAAACAGCTAATACTTCCTCCTTCTCAGTTGTAATTGTCCTCATCTGTATTTTCTATATCTATTTGGTCTTCTCTGTTGTGAATCCAGATGCAAAGTACCTAATTTAAAACTTCACCAACAGTTTGCCACTTGGGATCCTAATGTGCCCTTCCCTTTCATCCTCTTGTCCCTAATATATTATAAATGATGGTCACTATTGGGGGGAAAAGAAAGTCAGCAGTTTTGAACAGTGATTTCAAAATAGCATTCCGAGAATTCATGTGACTTAAACTAAATGACTAGACAAGACACTGGTGAGACAGTTGCTGAATTGTATTCAAAATTCTGCTTTTTGGATGCAAAGAAAAGATGTCAGAGGCCAAAAGAAGGTGCAATTTGAAAGGAAAGATTAATATCCGCTGATATGCTGTTTAGCACTTTACAGTTATTTTGACTACTTTGAAAGCGCCCTACCTGAATTTTTCTGTAGAATTCAGTGTGAAAAATAGGAGGATGATGAGTTAGAAGTCATGGTACATGTTGGTACCAATGATTATGGGCAAAGTGAGGAATGAGATCTTGCACCAAGAATTCAGAGAGCTAGGTACTAGGTTAAAGAGCAAGACCTCAAAGGTTATAATCTTTGGATTACTCCCGATGCCACCTTCTAGCAAGTATAGAAATAGGAAAATAGGACAGATGAATGCCTGGTAAGGAGCTGGTGCAAGGCAGGGTTTCAGGTTCTTGGATCATTAGGACCTCTTGTGGGGCAGTGGTGACCTTTACAGGAGGGAACAGGTTGCACCTAAACTGGAGGAGAACCAATATCCTCGCAGGGAAGTTTGCTAGTGCTACTCGGGATGGTTTAAATTAGTGTGGGAAGACTAAATTAAAAGGGAACATTTAAATTAGGCTGGGAACCAGAGCAGCAGGCCAAGAGTAGAGGGATTGAGGGGAAGATGTTGAAACCAGTAAGTCTAAAAGGAAAGAACAGTTAATGAACACAATAGAGCTGAAGTGTGTTTATTTCAATGCAAGGAATATTAATGGATAAGGCAGATGAGCCTAGAGCCTAGTCCAATGCATGGGACTATGATGTTATGGCCATAAGAGTCCAGGTTGAGAGATGGACAGGACTGGCTGCTGAACATTCTGGGGTTTTGATGTTTTAGATGAGACAGAGAAATAGGAGTAAAAGAGGTGGAGAAGTTGCATTACTAATCAAGGAGAAGCTGCAGCCACATTCAGAGAGGACATAGTGGAGGGCTCATCCACTGACGCAATATGGGTAGAGCTGAAAAATAAAGGTGTATTCATTCTGATGGGATTATACTATAGACCCTTCCAACAGCCATCGGGACATCGAGGAATAGATATGTAGGCAGATAATAGAAAGATGCAAAAATAACAGCGTAGCCATTGTGGGTGACTTTAACTACCTTAATATTCATGGAACTTCCTTGGAGCAAGTGGCTTAGAATTTGTTAGATGCATCTAAGAGGGTTTCTTGAAACAGTATATGTATAGTCCAACTATAGGAGGGGTCATACTGGATCTTGAATTGGCAAATGAGCCTGGCCAGGTGACTGACCATTTAGTGAGAGAGTATTGTGGAAACAGTGATCACAACTCCTAAAGTTTTAAGATAACTATGAATAAGGATAAGTCTGGACCTTTCAGGAAAGTACTAAATTGGGGGAAGGCAAATTTTGACAGTATTTGACAGGAGCTAGAGAGCGTTAATTGGGAGCAGCTTTTTTTTTTTTAGTCAGTTCCACATTGGACATGTGGAATTGTTTAAAGACCTACTGATCAGAGGTCAGGACCGGTATATTCCAGTAAGGAGGAGGACAACGATGCCAAGGTATAGGGCCCTTGGATGACAAGGGAAGTTGTGAATTTAGTCAATAAGTAAAAGCAAGCATACATAAGTTAGGAAGCTAAAGTTAGAGAGCCTGTGAGGAATATAAAGAAAGCGGGAAAGAGCTCAAGGAAGTTAGGAGAGCAAGGAGGAGCCATGAAATGACCTTGGCAAGTCGGGTTAAAGGGAATCCCAATTCTATACATAAATTAAAAACAAGAGGGTAACTAGGGAGAGGGTAGGATGACTGAAGGATAAAGGAGGAAACTTCTTGGAGGTACAATACAGGCGAGATCCTAAATGAGTACTGTGTCAGTGTTCATCAAGGAAAAGGATATGGAGGATAGTGAGATTTGGTGTAGGGCATGCTATTATGCTAGGGCATTTCGAGGTCAAGAAGGGTATTAGGTCTTTTGAAGAGCATTAAGATGGAAAAATCTCCAGGGCCCAATGGTACCTACCCCAGCTTAATGAGAGAGGCAAGCGAGGAGATTGCTAGAGCCTTGACCAAGGTCTTTCTATTCTCTCTATCCACTAGAGAAGTCCCTGAAGACTAGTGAGTAATTAATGTTGTTCCTGTGTTCAAGGGATAGAAGGGTAATCCAGGAAATTATAATCCAGACAGTCTCTCATCAGTGGTTGGGAAGCTATTGGAGAGGATTCTTTGGGATAGGATTTAAGTGCATTTGGAAGAGCATGGCCTAATTAGGGACAGTCAGCAAGGCTTTGTGCAGGGTGGGTCATATCTTACTAATTTAATTGAATTTTTCAAGGTGATGAAGGTGATTGAGGATAGAGTAGTGGATGCTGTTTACATGGATTTTAGAAAGGCGTTCAACTAGATCCCTCATGGTAGGCTCATCGAGAAGAATGAGCTGCATGCCTCCATGGTGACTTGGTGTTTTGGATTCCGAATTGGCTTGCCAATAGAAGACAGAGGGTTGTGGTGGAAGGATGTTTTGTTGGCTGGAGACCCATGACTGGTGGTGTCCTGTGGGGTTCTGCTGTTCATGGTGAATATAAATTGTAGATGGGTGGATTACTAAGTTTGCAGACAACTCAAAGATCATAGAGCTATTTGACAACCTTCTATACTATCCACAATATAGCAGGATATAGATCAGCTCCAGTTATGGATGGAGAAATGGCAGATGGAGTTTAATCCGGGCAAGTGTTAGGTGTAGAGCTTTTGGAAATCAAATATTAAGGGAAAATTTATAGTTAATGGCAGGACTTTGAACAGCATTGATGTACAGCAGGATATTGGAGGCCTGGTCTAAAGCTCCCTGAAAGTGGCCATGCAAGATAGATAAGGTGGTACAGTAGGTGTATGACATGCTTCCCTTTATGGTTGGGGCATTGATTACAAGAGTCAGGAAGTCATTGCAACCTTAAGACTTAAGAGTAATGCATTCGTTTCTTGTAGCCACATTACAGAAAGGATGTATCAGAGATAAAAGGTACTGCAGATGCTGGAGAATCCAAGATAACAAGCATGGGGCTGGATGAACACAGCAGGTCAAGCAGCATCATAGGAGCAGGAAAACTTGACGTTTCGGGCCTAAACCCTTCTTCAGAAATGGGGGAGGGGAAGAGGGTTCTGAAATAAATAGGGAGAGAGGGGGAGGTGGATAGAGGATGGATAGAGGAGAGGATAGGTGGAGAGGAGGCAGACAAGTCGAAGAGGCGGGGATGGAGCCAGTAAAGGTGAGTGTAGGTAGGGAGGTAGGGAGGAGATAGGTCAGTCCAGGGAGGACGGACAGGTCAAGGGGGCGGGATGATGTTAGTAGATAGGAGATGGGGGTGTGGCTTGAGGTGAGAGGAGGGGATAGGTGAGAGGAAAAACAGGTTAGGGAGGTGGAGATGAGCTGGGCTGGTTTTGGGATGCGGTTGGGGGAGGGGAGATTTTGAAGCTTGTGAAATCCACATTGATGCCATTGGGCTGCAGGGTTCCCAGGCTGAATATGATTTGCTGTTCCTGCAGCCTTCAGGTGGCATCACTGTGGCATTGCAGGAGGCCAAGGATGGACATGTCATCTGAGGAATGGGAGGGGGAGTTGAAATGGTTCGCGACTGGGAGGTGCAGTTGTTTGTTGCGAACTGAGCACAGGTGTTCTGCAAAGCGGTCCCCAAGCCTCCGCTTGGTTTCCCCGATGTAGAGGAAGCCACAACGGGTACAGCGGATGCAGTATACCACATTGGCAGATGTGCAGGTGAACCTCTGCCTGATGTGGAAAGTCGTCTTGGGGCCTGGGATTGGGGTGAGGGAGGTGGTGTGGGGGCAGGTGTAGCACTTCCTGCGGTTACAAGGAAAAGTGCCGGGTGTGGTGGGGCTGGAGGGGAATGTGGAGCGGACAAGGGAGTCGCGGAGGGAGTGGTCCCTCCGGAAGGCAGATAAGGGTGGGGAGGGAAAAATGTCTTTGGTGGTGGGGTCTGATTGCAGATGGCGGAAGTGTTGGAGGATGATGCGTTGGATCCGGAGGTTGGTGGGGTGGTATGTGAGGACGAGGGGGATTCTTTTTTGGTTATTGTTGCGGGGACGGGGCGTGAGGGATGTGTTCCGGGAAATGCGGGAGACACGGTCGAGGGTGTTCTCGACCACTGTGGCGGGGAAGTTGCGGTCCTTGAAGAATGAGGACATTTGAGATGTGAGGGATTGGAATGTCTCATCCTGGGAGCAGATGTGGCGGAGGCGAAGGAATTGGGAATAGGGGATGGCGTTTTTGCAGGAGGGTGGGTGGGAGGAGGTGTATTCCAGGTAGCTGTGGGAGTCAGTGGGCTTGAAATGGACATCTGTTTCTAGGTGGTTGCCCGAGATGGAGACAGAGAGGTCCAGGAAGGAGAGAGAAGTGTTGGAGATGGTCCAGGTGAACTTCAGGTTGGGGTGGAAGGTGTTGGTGAATTGGATGAACTGATCGAGCTCCTCGTGGGAGCACGAGGCGGCGCCGATGCAGTCATCGATGTAATGGAGGAAGAGGTGGGGTTTCGGGCCAGTGTAGGTACGGAAGAGGGATTGTTCCACGTAACCTACAAAGAGGCAGGCATAGCTTGGGCCCATGCGGGTACCCATGGCCACCCCCTTTGTCTGTAGGAAGTGGGAGGAATTGAAAGAAAAGTTGTTGAGGGTGAGGACGAGGGTGTCGGTGGAGGGGGATTGGTCCGTTCTGCGGGACAGGAAGAAGCGGAGGGCCTTTAGGCCATTTGCATTGGGAATACAGGTGTATAGGGACTGGACGTCCATAGTAAAAATGAGGTGTTGGGGACCTGGGAATTGGAAGTTCTGGAGGAGGTGGAGGGCGTGGGTGGTGTCACTGACGTAGGTAGGGAGTTCCTGGACCAAGGGGGTGAAAATGGAGTCTAGGTAGGTGGAGATGAGTTCGGTGGGGCAGGAGCAGGCGGAGACAATGGGTCGACCAGGGCATTCAGGTTTGTGGATTTTGGGGAGGAGATAGAAGCGGGCGGTGCGGGGTTTGGGAACGATGAGGTTGGAGGCGGTGGGTGGGAGGTCACCTGAGGTGATGAGGTTGTGAATGGTTTGGGAGATGATGGTTTGGTGCTCGGGGGTGGGGTCATGATCCAGGATGTGGAGGCTTTGGGAGTAGGTGCAGAAGAGGTTTACCAGGATGCTGCCTGAATTAGAGGGTATGAGCTATAAGGAGAGGCTGGACAAACTAAGGCTTTCTCTGAAGCAGTGGAGGCTGAGTGGAGATCTGATAGAAATCTATAAAATTACGAGAGTCATGGATAGGGTTGACAGTCAGAATTCTTTTCCCAGACTTGAATGTCTAAAACTCGAGGGCATGCATTTAAGGTAAGAGGGGGAAAGTTCAAAGAGGATGTGAGGGGCAAGTGTTTTTACACAGAGAGTGGTAGGTGTCTGGAATGCATAGCCAGGGGTAGTGGTAGAGGCAGATATAATACGGGTGTTTCTGGGGGCTTTTAGAGAAGCACGCGTATAACTAAGGAATGGACGGATATGGACCAAGGGCAGGCAGAAGAGATTAGTTTGATTTGGCATTCTGTTCAGCACAACACTGGACCAAAGGGCCTGTTTCTGTGCTGGACTGTTCTCTATTCTATATTCGAAGGCTGCCTGTTCTAGATCCAGTTATAGCATTTTATTACCACTATATTTGATGTGGATGGAATGTACAGAAAGAAAGATTCTGCATCAGGTTCTGTAAAGTTGAGTTCAGATTCTGGCTTTTCTTTCAAAGCATTAGGAAGGCTTCTATCGTGGTTGTACCAAGACGACTTCTGCATCCTCGGTTAAACTCTATCTCCCACATTACTGCCACGTGTGCTTTTTGTTTTAATCGTTACAATAGTTTTTTTTTAGACATCTATTTTGTCTTATCCGGTGACCTGCTTTCAAAATGAAAATAGTGAAACACTAAGTTTATTGCACGTAGCCAACAACACCCACATGTGTTTATGAGGTTGAGAAAGCTGTTTCACTGTTTGCCTCAGTTAAGTATAAATTCTGATTCCTTTTATGTCACGACAAACGGGTGCTTCTACTTAGATGTGTCATCACCATTTAAAGTTGTTTCTTCAGAAACCTACAGCCTTCAGTGTAGTTTCAGGCTACTGGAAAAAATGAAAAATCACTGTGCCTTTGGATTGCTGCCCTTTGTATTAAATCACACTTGTGTGACTCATCAACGGAAATAGTTACTGGTGAGTAGATGTTGCTGTGTGGCTCAGCTGATGAATGAGCACTTTGTCACAGTACAGCTGTATGTTTGAAGAAACAATATCGCTTTTCCTGGGTGTTCTGTGTCACCTACATCCAAGGTTCTTGAATATTTGGAAAGCTTAAAAAGTGTGGTATTCAGTCTGACCTAGTTCATTTTGACTTCCTGGTAATCGTTCTGTTATGTTGTGTTTAAGAAATAAGCACCTAATTCATTGAAAAGCTATTTGTTTCTGCTGCTCAGTTATCAATTGGTTGAATTATGAAACTAAGTGGTCTACATATATTTATAGTCATTTTGCAAGGCATGATCTTTTAGGCCTGAAACGTCAAGCTTTCCTGCTCCTATGATGCTGCTTGGCCTGCTGTGTTCATCCAGCTCCACACCTTTCCTTTTTTAATCCAAGGAAAGTCCATCAGCATCACTGTTTTGCTCAATTATCTTGTTTATAGGCTGGATGAAAGTTTATAAAATCGGAGAAAGCATTACAAGTTTTTTTTCTTCTGTTGCTTCAGCTAACATCTCCTCTTCCCTAAAAGGGACAAAATTAACTGTTTATTCGTCTCATTGTTTGTGGGACCCTGCTGTGAATTTCACACTTACCGTCCAAATGAAAGCTCTATATTTGTAAAGCACTTATCGCATCACAAAAACAAAAGCATATATTTATAACAAATATCCCAATGCATTTTTCAAGGAGTAAATTACTCTTGAATTGGCAGTCAAACTAATTGTAAGTATTGTGGGATATTTCCACGAAAAGATGTAGCTTGTATGCCTTTGACAAGGTCCCCTATGAGCCACTGTTAAAGAAGGTAAAAGCAGGTGGGATTCAGAGAAACTTGGCAATTTGGGTCCAAAATTAGCTTAGTGGCAAGAAACAGAGGGTGATGCCTATGGTATACTACAGGGACCAGTTCTGGGTGCCTTTTTTTTTTTTGTGACATCAATAAACAGTGTAGATAAGGGTCTGGGGAGGTTGCTTAAGAAAATTTGCAGATGACCCGAAAATTGGCTGGGTGGTTGACCATGAGGAAGAAGGCCTTAGGTTGCAGGAGGATATGAATGGATGGGTCGGATGGACAGATCGGTGGCTGATGTAATGTTTAATTTTGATAAGCATGTGGCGATGCACTTTCGGAGAAGTAACAAGACAGTAGAGTACTAATGACTGGCAGAACACTAGAAAGTTCATTTGAACAGAGGGATCTTTTAGGTGTCTGTTCACATTTCCTGAACATGGCAGGGCAAGGGTACACATACAGGACACTTGCCCTTTATCTGTTGAGGTATAGATTATAAGAGCAGGACAGTTATTATGGGAATTGTATAGGATGTTTGTTAGATTATAGCTGGAGGATTGTGTGCAGTTCACGTCACTATGCTATAGGAAGGATATGATTGCTCTGGATAGCATGCAGATGAGATTTATCAGTATGTTGCCTGAGATGGAGCACGTCAGCTATGAAGAAACAGGACAAGCTTTTTTTTTTTGAAGCAGAGAAGGTTGAGGGGGGTGCCCGATTATACATGTATGAGATTGAATGGCATGGACAGAGTGAATAAAAAGTGGCTGTTCACCTTAGCTGAATGGTAAATAACAAGAGGACTTAATTTTAAGGTGTAGGGCAGGAGCTTTGAGAGGATTTGTTGAAAAGTTTTTCTTTTTTACCCGGTGGGGAGGGTTGGGAGTCTGGAATGCACTGCCTGTGAAGGTAATAAAGGTGAGCAACCTCACAACCTTTTTTAAAAAGTACTTGGATAAGGACATGAAATGTCATAACATGCAAGACCGTGGGCCAAGTGCTGGATTGTGGGCTCAGTGTAGATAGGTCAATGAAGATTCAATGTGCCGAAGTGCTGCTTCTGTGCTGTATGATCCTATGTCCAATGATTTAGTCACTTGCTCTAATATTATCTTCCCTGGCTCAGTATCATGTTTTAAAAATCTAGTTATGTTCCCATGAAGTGCCTTGATATCAACAGCTTTTAAAGCTCCTTGCATTACCTGTACGGGTGTGGTGAGTATTTCAAGTTTAAAAGGAATATGGCTGTTTTTTGTTCATGATTTATATATGTTACCTGAAGGTATTGTTATCTGACCACTGAGTTTCAAGAAGTCTTTCTGGATGCTTTTTCTCTTAAAAATCTTTTTCTTTAGTAACTCTCATTTTTAATGTCTAAAGTTATTTGTATATCACAAATTATTGCATTAATTCATTAAGTAATTTTTAATGCCTCCATTAAACTTTAACTCAAAGGCCTCAGTCTCTTTCAAAACCCAGGTTTAGATTTAATGCTTAACATTAAGACAGATAATCTGTTTTAGGAACACAAAGTAATTGTGGATTGTACTACCTACCTCTTCCCACTTGAAAGGAAGCTTGAAAAAGGCAGAGGTCGAAACAAAGAGATGAGTTAGTAGGAAAGAAGCAGTAGAGGAGGAAAAGCGAATCAGCAATATAAGATTCAAAAAAGTAAGAGAGTGACCGTATTGTCTTGGGAGACTGGCAAATTTCTTTCTGTTTTAATTTTGAGATTTAGTAATTTAAGGCACTAATTTAGCTTGTTTTTTCATTTAAATAGGTTAGTTTTAACTGGTATGTTTATTTATTGCAACAGTTCACAATAGCTTTGTTTGAAAATCTAAATTGATAATGGAATAATTGAATTGACCTGACTCAGCAGAACTCTGAAATTGAATTGGTTCGAATTCAGAGTTTTTTGCATGTTAATAGCTAAGTGTACAGATTACTGTTAAAATAACATGTAAAGGTTAAAACTTCACTGTCATTTGGAAGCAAACAAGCATTCAAGTGCCGCCTGCAGAACATGCATTGGACATTGGACTTGTCCATCTCCAAGCCCATCAAATCTGAATGGTGAATAATCCTCAATTTCAAAGGACTAGCTAAGCAGAGAAGTTATTTGGAAGTCGTAAAACAGTGATTTAGGTTGAACTTTTGTGCCATGATTTCTAATGTGGCTCATACACACATGCTCTATATTAACTATCCTGTGCTTAAAGAAAGAATTCTATTTCTACCACAACTTTCACACCTACTAAACTACATTGCAGCTGACAGTTATTATTTTTGTATAAATCATAGCAGTTAATTTCCAAACACCAATGTTACAAATGACCAGATAATCTGTTTTAGATCTTTGGTTGTGGGATAACTAAAGGGCTTTGCATGTAACAAAATTCGACTTGAATAGTCTAACCATCTAAGAGAACTGATGGGGCCTCGATTTAATGCCTCAGCCAGAAGACAATGAAGTACTTCCCCTGTACTGCATTGACCTGTCAGCCTAGATTAGGTGTTTATGTCTCCATGGTGTGGGTCCTGACTCCACAACTGTCAGATAATGGTCAAATTAAGGCTGACATCTTAGACTTGGAAAGCATGAGGCTCTCTTCATGAAAGTCAGTAAGACGTTTTGAAGAGAGTAAATTGTTTTGATTGTTGCTGACTTGGCATGACTCTAGACTTAATGCCAAAACTCAAAAAAGCCACATAAATGCACAATTATAAGTGTATTTTGAAGAAAATTAATTCATGAAGATTTAAAAGGAAATTCTATCTTTCTTTTTAAGAAAGTGTGTTAAAGAATAGTGAGAAAGTGTGCTAAAACAGTTTTATTGGATTACTAGAACATAGAATTAATACTCATCCAGGCTAATTCTGCACTGAATTTTCTGCTTCTAAATATACTAGATTTGTGAACTTTGGCTATATATTACAAGTGTGTTTTTTTTTAAACTTCAACAAAGGAGACCGGGCTAAACAAGGAAATTTATAGGCCAGTTAGTAATACTTCAGTTGGCAAATTACTAGAGGCTACATTTCAAAATGAAATTACTAAACCTATGGAAAGATGAGTCAATTGTGAACACTTAACTTGATTCTAAGAAATCCAGGCTATGCTTGTCTAACCTCAGAGCTCTTTTGGAAGAAAGAGAGAAAAAAAATGGAAGTGGTTTATATCGTTTTCCAGAAGCATTTGATAAGGTATTGTCACAACAATAGACAATAGTACTTGAATAATGCAATAGAACTTGGAAAAATTCTAAAGATAATAGTACTTGAAATTAAGGTAACTTGTTACATGAATAAAAGGATATTTAGGGGACAGAAAGCAGAGGACAAAGGTAAAGTTATATCGATTGAACAGTGAAATTTGAATTCAATAAAAAAAAATCTGGAATTAAGAGCCTAATGATAATCATGTCAAATGTCAGGGGAAAAAACCCTGCTGCTTCAGTAATATCCTTTAGGGAAGAGAACTCTTACCTGATCCAGTCTGCGTGTGACTCCAGACCTAATGCAGTTGGCTCTTAACTGCCACTTGGCCAATTAGGAATGGGCAATAAATGCTGGTCTAGCCGGTGATGCCCACATCCTGTGAATAAATTGTTTAAAAAAGAATTCATGGTTGATGTTAGAACCGTTTTCATTTAGTTTACAAGTAACTTCAGAATCGCGGGATCAAGATTAAAATTTAGGATATGTCAAATTCTGGCATGCACTGAATGATTAAAAGAGGACATGAGTAAGTTCGTAGGATGAATAAATAGGAAAAGCTCTTGCTTGTAGAAATCCATCTGCCATAGCTTTGGCTAATTACCTAGCTATCTAATTCCATTTACAGCACTTAACCCACCATTCATTGCATCATTAGAAAATAATGATATCTGGCTCCCTATTGTGTTATCCAAGTTATTAATAAATATAGTAATTAATTGAGGTCCCAGCTTTCTGCAACATCAGCTGTGACTTCCTTATGTGGATAGTTTACTAGCGTTTAAAGCCAAGAGACTATCAGATAAATGAGCAATTTAATCCTTGAGTTTGGATCTAGATGTATGGAATACTGAACCAAGAGAAAGTTAAATTATGCAAGCTTTTCATTGGAAGTTAGATTATTCATTGGACTTCATTGGTTCACTGAAAATGAAGAGGTGAAATTATTTTTTAAACCAGGATCTGAGAAGATTAAGGGGCTAGAATATTTTAAATTATAACAATTAGTTAACTGATTTAATGCTTTGACCATTAAAGTAGAAACATGAAAGCACAGATTTAGGACTCTACTGATGACCATAAGTTCATTGTCGATTGACAGGAAAACCCGTCTGGCTCACTAATGTCCTTTAGGGAAGGAAACTGCCATTCTTACCTGATCTGACTTCCATGTGACTCCAGATCCACAGCAATGTGGTTGACACAAGGGATGGGCAATAAATTCTGGCCTAGCCAGCATCGCCCACATCCTGTGAATGAATTTTAAAAAATTCATACCGTCTAAGAAGGATTAGGGCAGTGGGCATGTGAAAAAGACCTGCAAGTTCCCCTCTAAGCCACGCACCATCCTTACTTGAATCTGTGAATCTCTTGTACATACCAATGTACGAATTCAATAAGATAATGGCCAATCTGTTTGTTTCAAATTCTACATTCCCATGTGCCCCTGATTATCTTAGATTTTTATTGGGTAAAGGAATCAATCTACCTCTGCTTAAAAATATTTAATAACCTCATCTTTGACGCTTTCTGCAACAGGAAAAGAAAATGTCCTCATTTGTTTCCTGAAAGGGTGACTAATTTTTCTAAAAACCAAAAGAACTGTGGATGCTGCAAATCAGGAACAAAAACAGACGCTGCTGGAAAGCTCAGCAGGTGTGGCAGCATCTGTGAGGAAAAAATGAGTTAACGTTTCGGGTCCGGTGACCCTTCCTCAGAACTGAGGGTCACCGGGCCTGACTAATTTTTATAGCAGATCCCCTAGTTCTGGACTGATATACAAAAGGAAACATCCCTTCCATATCTATCTTATCGGTACCATTCAGAATCTTGTATATTTCAATCAAGTCACCCCTCACTATTCTAAACCGCAGTGGAAACTAGACCAGTTGTCCAAACTATCCTCAAGACAAAACAATCATTACAGCTACCAATCTAGTAAGCTTCTTCCCCATCTCAAATTTACATCCTTCCTAAAATAAGGAAACAAAAATTGCAAACTGTGTTCGAGATGTGATCTCACATCACTGTATCATTAACCCTAACCCTGTATCACTAAAGCCTAACTTACTCTTATGTGCAATCCTTCTTTTTTGAATGACAAGACCCCATTTGCTGCCTTAATTACTGGCCTCCATTCTAACTTTGTGACTCGTGCGCTAGAATACCTATATCCCCTATACCTCTGAATTCCAAAAAACCAAACTCCATTTAAGGAATACTCTGCTTTGTTGTATCTTCTGTGAAAGGAACAACTGCATGTCATAGAATCTGTATAGTACAGATAGAGTCCATTCAGTCTAGTGAGATAACACCAATCTTCAGACAATCCCATCCTATCCCCCATAACACTCAATCCCACATTAACCTTAGCAATCGATCTGTCCTGCACATTTTTGGACTGTGGGTGGAAACCCACACAAGGTGTGTTGGCCTTCATTGCCAAAGGTTTCAAGTACAGAAGCTGAGACGTGTTGTTACAGTTGTGCAGGGCCTTGGTTAGGCCACACCTGGAATATTGTGTGCAGTTTTGGTCTCCTTTACTGAGGAAGGACACCCACCCTCTTGAGGGAGAGCAGCAAAGGCTTACCAGGCTGGTTCGGGGATGGTTTGTCTGATGTATGAGGAGAGATTGACTAGGTTGGGTGTTTTTTGTTTTTTTTTTTTTTTTTTTTTTTTTTTTTGCTACAGTTCAAACGAATGAGGGAGGATCTCTTAAAATTTTATAAATCTCTAACAGGACTGGACAGGGTAGATGCAAGGAGGATGTTCCCGATGGTGGGTGTGTCCAGAACCAGGGGTCACAGTATGAGGATTCGGGGTAGACGATTTAGGACAGAGATGTGGAGACATTTCTTCACCCAAAGAGGGGTGAGCCTGTGGAATTCACTACTGCAGGAAGTAGTTGATGCCAAAACATTGAATGTATTCAAGAGGCAGCTAGATATAGCACTTGGGGTGAATGGGATCAAAGGTTATGGGGAGAAAGCAGGATTAGGCTATCGAATTGGACGATCAGCCATGGCCGTGAAGAATGGCGGAGCAGGCTCAAAGGGCTGAACAGCCTCCTCCTGCTCCTGTCTTCTATGTTTCTATGACATGGGAAAGACGTGCTAACTCCACACAGATGATCATCCAAGGCGGAAACAAACTTGGGTCTTTGGCACTGTGATGCTGCAGTGCTTGCTGCTGTGCCCCCATAGTGCCCATTTTTGCACATTATATACTATCTGCCAGATTTTTGCCCACTTGTTCAATTTATCTATATCTGTCTGCAACCTCCTTATGTCTTCTTTGCACAATACTTTCCTACTTATCTTCGTGCCATTTGTGAATTTCATTACCATGCCTTCATTGTCCTTCCCCTCCTTCCCCTCCTTCCCCTCCTTCCCCTCCTTCCCCTCCTTCCCCCCCCCCCAGTCATCTGTGTAATTATCAAAAGTTGAGGCCTCTACAGTACTCCACTCATTCCAACCTCCCAATCAGACAAAGATCTATTTATACATACTCCGCTACCAGACAGCCAGTTTTCTAACCATGAAATCTTGTTAATTCCTATGCTACGAACTTTTATTTTCTGTGTTAACTTTTAACATGGCATTCTAGCAAACTATATATTGTCATCTCTTCACTGTTACTGGGTCAAAATCCTGCAACTCCCTCTCTAACAAAGCAGCTGCGTCACACAGACTTCAGTGGTTTTAAAAAGTGGCTCACCACTACCTTCTCCCAGGTAACAAGGAAACAGCATTAAGTCTGGCCTTGCCAGCCATCCCGTGAATAATGTTTTTTAAAATGCCCATTCAGCCACAGCCACCTCTCATTAAAGCACTATTTGTCTAAGTTGCCATTTATGTTTGTTAGTTCCAGCTTTTGTGAACAATCCATTGTAATTTTGTAGTAATGTTTTTAAAAAAGAGAGAGTTTACAAATCTGAGTATATGTCCTTATATGCTGCGTCCTCTGTTTTACTTGCTTTATTAGCCTTAAGCCCTGAAATTTTTCATTAAATCTAAACACTCTTTACTTCTCGAGTCTCCTTTTAAGATTCTCATTAATACAGGTACTTGCTTGTCTGGTCACCTGCCCTAACATGTACTTAATTGCATTGGTGTGAAATTGTTTGTTAACTAGTGTGTGAAGCACTTTGGTATGTTTTACTACATTAAAATTTCTGAAAAATGCAAATTGTTTTATGAATTTCATTTCATTGCTCACTTGCTAATCTGCTTGCTCTCCACCATCAAAACAACATCCAAAGATGGTTCCAAGATGGCGGTAGATTAGAGGGGCCATGTGTGGACTCATGCCCAGAGCTAATTCACTTCCATCTGCTTGTGTTTTTTTTTACCTTCTGCTCTTTCTTTTTGTGTTTCTTTTGTCTTGCGGTGGGTTAGTTGGCAGCATCAGCTTGACAACAAGGGAGGATCATACATGAAATGGCAATTCCTCATGGCAGCTGGGACACCCTCCTGGCATTTGGGGCAAGTGGCAGCAGCGGTGGACAGTTCAAGACGGTGGCGCTGGCAGGGCGACATCTGAGTAGGGCAGCCAGAGCAGGATTCTGGGTGCGGTGACGGCGAGACCTGGCAGTCGAGGCAAGAACCCCTGGCGTTGTCAAGGCAACAGTGGAGTCTGGAACATCTGGTTGCGGGGAAAATGTGGGTTCATCACGGGACCCATCATTAGCAATGGCGTCAGCAAGGTGGGCCCAGTGATGCAGAGATGGCACCTAAAGAGTGACAACTCCTATGTTGGTAATTCTGGTGCAGGTGTCACTGGTGAGCCGGCTCAGGACTCGTGACTCTTCCAATTACATCTCTTTATTCTTTAACAATTTGAAATGGTGCTGGATTGTGGTGACTGTTGAAGTTTTTCACTGTATTTTACTGTAAGATTCACTGTAAAATGGAAGTGACAATAAATCATTCAACTTCAAAAATAAATCCGTTCCAGTTTACCTCGGGAAGCTTATTAAAAGAGCATAATAGGTGAAGATTGAAGTGGCAAAATAAGTCAGGGAGACAGCAGATCATTCTGGAAAGAGCCTAGTGTGGCAGATATAGATGAGCACTGAGCCTGTAGGTTTTCACTTTCCTGTAAGTTAGGCAGGCAGCAGACCTGTGTGGAGATGGTGCAGAGCAGGAGGATATAATGTGAATCGGGGAGACGTTGTCTCAGGCAGCAGCTAAGAAACAGCATGTGCCCGTTTTGGCAAAAAAATGTGTGATGTTGCAGCAAACGTGGAAGCTGATTGCCTGGTGAGTATCCAGTGTGTTTGAAATTTCATCAGACTTGATTGGATGACTTTACTTTCTACATTCTAAGCTTCAGTTTGAAGTAAATAGTCTGAACGTAAGCTTAAAGGCCTGGCAGGAGAGCTCAGCTGCATAGAATACCCACCCTGTGCCATGTGGGAAACTGTGGACAGACAATCACTTATGCAGAAAGTGTCTTTTACTTCAAAAGTCTGAGCTTTGGCTTTTGGAACTTCAGAGCAGAGCTTGGAGCCACTGTGGTGCATCTGCAAAACTGAGACCTTTATGCACCTTTTCAAAAAATGGCACCACAGATGAAGACCATGCAAGTAAAGAAGGAACTGTGGGCATTCCAAGAATACCAAATAACGGTGCACATCTTTCCAGAGTATCTCACTCACTAACTGGTTTTGCACTTTCAGATACTGGTCATGGTACATCAGAAAATTTTGGCAAGAGCCAAGCTTATGGGGCAACAACTGGCTTATGCACAGATTGGGCAGAAGAAGAATGGAAGGGCAATCGTGGAAGGCAGTTTGATAGTTAGGGGAGCAGGTGGTTGCTTCTGTGCCCATAATAAATAAAAAGTAAAACTATTTTTGTAGAACTGAAGAAACAGAATTGAAATAAAAGAAACAGTAATATTGAAACCAAAATGATTAAAAGAAAGTAGTTTTGCTATTTTAGTTCCAATGTTTTTTGCCATATATTTAACAATCAATAAAATTTGTTTTATTTTGAGATCGATGTATACTTAGTGGAAACTGTTTTGTTTTTGCAGAATCCCTACTTGTGGTTATAATGAAGGTAACGGATGACCTGGAATAACCACGACAATCATTTGATCAAGTGCTCCATTACTATGAGCAGTTATCTGATAGAATATTGAATCCTTTGGAGTGTAGTTCAGCTTTCTTAATCCATAGCTCAAAGCAAGCCCATTTTTCTTTTCCTCTTGCCACTGTTCCTGGCCTCCATTCAAACAATTTCCCTATTTTAAAACTTGTATCAAATCCCTGATGGCCTAATTCCTCACTAACTCTATAATCTCTGTCAGCCCCACAACCCTCCCAAAATATTTATGATTCTGTAATTCTTGCCTTTTATAAATTGCAAGTGTAATTGCTCCACCACCATTAGCTGTGCTTTCAATTTCCACACTCTGAACTGTCCTCTCTACACCTCTTTACCCTTCTAGCTCACTTTCTTTCTTGAAGATGCTAAAGATGTACCTCTTTGACTGAGCTTTGGTCATCTGACCAAATGTCTCTTTTGGGGCCTAGTGTACTTTGCTATATAGTGTTCCCGTGAAGTGCTAATAAAGGCGCTATATCAAATTTATAGATAGATTTTGTAATGTTATTAGGCTGAGGTGTATATGCAGTTTGAATGCAGCAACAGTCCATGCTCTGTGTTGCCACATTCTACATTGTTGATTTGTAGTATTGTTAATGAGAGAATTAGTTCGAAAATCTGCCAGAAAATTTTGCTTGGCTGTTTATCAAAAATACCAAGTGTTGGTGAAACTTATTAATGGAAAATTTACATGGTCATGATTGATTTTAAGGTTTAAATTTACCCTGCAACCAAATGACCGAAACCCAAGTGGTTTAGGCTGATCACCCAAATCACAGGACTTGGGTGTATCAAAAAAAACATATTTTAACAAAAAGCACTATTGCTTCAAGAATGATAAAAGGGATGCAATTCAAGTGTTTTACCTGGCAAGTAGAAGTAGACACTATATTCTGAGGATCCAAGATCAGATCCCGCCACAGCAGTTGGTAGAATTTGAATTGAATGAAAAGAACCTGGAATTAACAGTCTAATGATGACCATGAAACCATTGCTGATTGTCAAAAAAAAACATTTTGTTCACTGATGCCCTTTAGGAAAGGAAACTGCCATCCTAACCTGGTCAGGTTTACATGTGATTCCAGACCCATAGCAATGTGATTAATTCTTACCCTCTGGGCAGTTAAGCTTGGCCAATAAATACCGGTCCAGCCAGCAAAGCCCACATCCCGTGAATGAATGAGGAAAAAGTCACTTGTGGAAGCTGTGTACGGGCCCCCTAACAGCAGCCACATGGTAGGAATATGTATCAAAGAAAAAAAGTTGGAGCTTGTCAAGAGAATACAGCAAATATAATGGGGGATTTAAACCTTCAGAGTCTGGAAACATCAGATGAAAAATGTTTGAATGAGAAAGTCATTAAATGTTTTTGGGACAATTTCTTCAATCATCGTATTATGACACAAACGAGAGAGCAGGCTATAGTAGACCTGGTTTTGACCAACAAGATAAGATTAATTACGTACCTAAGTAGCTGCAACCATAATATGATTGAATTTTACATACAGTTTAAGGGAGTGAAGTGTGGGTCCATGACCACTATCTTGAATTCAAACAAGGGCAGTTACGAGGGCATGAAAGCAGAGCTAGCAAAAGTGAACTGGCCGTTTAGCCTAAAGGATAGGTGAGTAGAGATGGAATGCCAAAAATTTAGGTGACATTCCAGAATGTATGTATTCTGCACTTTCCAGCAAATTAGAAAAATCTAAAGGGATGAGCGTGCTATCTGTGGTGAAGTAAAAATAAGTCAAAGAAAGTATCAAACTCCAAGACAATACGTAATTGTGCAAAAATTAGTGGCAAGTAAGAAGATTGAGCGGAACATTTTTAAAAACTTAAAAATTAATAAGGAGGGAGAAATTAAAAGAGAATTTTAGCCAGAGAATATAAAAACACAAAAGTTTCTTCAGGTATTTAAAAAAATAATTAAAGAAGTGACAGAAAAACAGGAGTTAACTGCTCTGAAGAAGGGTCACTGGACCCAAAATGTTAACTGATTTTTTTATCTTCACAAATGCTGCCAGACTTGTTGAGCTTTTCCAGCAACTTCTGCTTTTTTGTTCCTTTATTTACAGCATCCACAGTTCTGTTTTTATTTGGAGTTAAACAAATGTTGAAGCTGTAGAAAATGAGTCTGGGCATTAGTAATGAACGATAAAGAGAAGGCAGATGAATTGATATTTTGCGTTTCATCCTCACTAGAGAAGATGAAAGTAGCTGAAAATCAAGAATTGAAAGAGAAGGAGGAACTCAAAAATTGTAATTACTAAGAAAGTTGTACCACGTAAATTGCTGGAACTGCAAGTTGACAAGTCTTCAGAAACTGATGGCTTTCATCTTGGGGTCTTAACTATCTCACTAGCTACCTATTTTGATGTGTTTTAAAACTCACTAAATTCAGGGAATCTAATACATTCGATTAGAAAGTAACTGTGTAACTCCTTTATTCAGAAAGGGAGGGAGATAGGAAGCAGGCGTCTACAGGCCAGTTAGCTTAACATCTGTCACTGAGAGAACTTTAGAAGTTATTAAAAGTTATCCACGCGCCCTGTGGAGTAATATGTTCAAGGCAATCAGGCATCACCAACCTGGCTTTGTCAAAGGGAAGTCATGTTTAACTAATTTAATGGAGTTGTTTGAAGTAGTAACTTAAGCTGTAGGTAAAGTTGAACCTGTAAGTACATTTTGCTTTGATTTCCAGAAGGCATTGACAAGGTACCACATCAGAAGTTGTTGTGGAAAATAAAAGCCCATGATGTAGGAGGCAACACGTTGGCATGGATAGAACATTGGTTGGCTAATAGGAAGCAGAGAGGATCAGTGAGTGGATATTTCTCAGGTTGTCACAAGTGATGTGCCATTGGGATGGGTTGCTGGGGCTCAACACTTTACAATTGATATAAATAATTCAAATGAAGGGTTTGGTATGGTAAGGTAGCTATATTTCTTAAATAACAGAATTAGGTAGGAAAGTGACGAGGACGTAGGGAACCTACAAAGGTAAATAGAAAGGTCAAGTGAGCGAGCAATGATCTGGTAAATGGAGTACAATGAACTTGTGCATTTCAGCAGAAAACATTTTTTTTAATTCTATTTAAATGATGTGAGGTTGCAGAGCTGTAAGGTGCAGAGTTCTGGGTGTCCTGGTGCATGAATTACAGAAGGTTACTAGGCAAGCCAGTGAGTAACTGGGAAAGTTAATAGAAAGATAGTTACTTTTATTGAGGGGGAATTGAATGCAAGAGTAGGGAGGTTATACTTGTTATGCATTGGTGAGGCCACACCTGGAGTGCTTTCACCATACCTACAGAAGCATGTTAACGCACCTAGAAGCAATTCAGAGAAGGTTTACTAGATTAATACCTGCATGAACAAATTGCCTTATGAGGAAAGGCCTCTATCCTCTGGAGTTTAGAAGACTCAAGGACGATGTAGTTAAAACATCTAAGAGCCTGAGGGGACTTGACAGGGTGGACATGTCTTGTGAGACAATCTAGAACTAAGGTCATCGTTTAAAAATAAGAGGTGGCTCATTTAGTATGGAGATGAGGAAAAGTTTCATTGCAGATTGAGTGTCTGGAATTCCCTTCCTCCAAAGGCAGTGGATACACAATCTTTAAATAATTTTGATGTGTAGGAGTCAGTATTGGACTGGGGTGGACCAGGTCTGAAGTCACACAACACCAGGTTATAATCCAACAGGGAGGTTTGTTTGAAATCATAAGCTTTCGGAGTGCTGTTCCTTCATCATGTGAAGTGAAGAGAAGCACACAGGCACAGAATTCATAGGCAGAGAGACCAAAAGATCATCCAAATAGTGAGTGGAGTGTTGGCATGCTTAATGACAAGTCTTTGCAGGTGATCAAAGGTGTCGGACAGTGCGAGTAAAGGGTCAACGGCTGAATAGCAAGCAAAGGGATGACTTATGGTCTGATTAATTGAGGCAGAGAGATAATTGCAAAAAATTAAAAAATAAGGTGGTGCTGGAGACAAATGACTAGAATAACATGATAGGTATAAGAGTCCCATACCGAGGGTCTAACCAAAGTAACAAGTAATGCAAAATTGCACAGACTAATTAAGGTAGGGAGATCATAACAACTTATCAAAGTAACCGTGTCAAAACAACACAGTAAGGAAGATATTACAAATACAGAACGGTATAGTGGGGTCTTACGTAATCTGACGTGAACCCAAGATCATGGTTGAAGCCGCCTTCATGGGTATGGAACTTGGCTATCAGATTCTGCATTGTCACATACCTCAAAGGCTTCCTTGGAGGACACTCACCTGAAAATCGGAGGCTGAATGTCCTTGACCGCTGAAGTGCCCTCCGACTGGGAGGGAGCATTCCTGTCTGACGATTGTTGTGTTGTGTCCATTTATCTGTTGTCATAGAATCTGCATGGTCTTGCCAATATACCATGCCTCAGGGCATCCTTGCCTGCAACGTATGAGGTAGACAACGTTAGCTGACTCGCATGAGTATCTGCCATGTACGTGGTGGGTGGTGTTTAAGGCAGAGGTCGATGGATTCTTGATTTACCAAAAGGGTAAAATGCTGTGAATTCTGTCCCATATCCATCATGATAAGCAATATTAGGCATAAAATTTTACCTTCAACATACAGTTGATCTTTTTGGTCACAATAGTTGCTGGCTCTTGGAATGTGATTTATGATGCCTTCGAACCCCTAGCTTAGATTGCAGTATTGTAATTTCTCCAAACTAGTTGTTATTCACTGTTGAAGGTGCACAAATTGATAAAATGTCTTAGGATGTCTTGTCATATTAATTCTCAGTTATTACTGACAAATTTGTGTCAGCCTTGGGGCAGGGGGTTTTGCTTACATTTCTGATTTTTTTTGTTTTAAACATTTTGTGGGCCAAAAGACTACAGTGTACTTGAACTCTTTCCAAATTTTTCTTTTTCTTGGATTTATTGAGTCAATCTCTTAACATTTAAACTTTGGCAGCTAAAGGCTTTGCTGTAGTATCTGGTACAAGGGCTAAGAAACCTCCCTGTGCTTTTGGAGTGCAGATCTGCAGATGTCTATTGTATGTAAACCTCCATTTTGAGGCTTTTAAAACATCCTGATGCTTTTGTCCTCTTTTATATTTGATATTGATTTCTCCATGTTTGACCTTCACTATTCTGCTGTCTTACAGGTAGAGCAGACAATGGAAGGATTACTTCACTACATCAATCCAGCGCATGCCATCTCTCTCCTGAGTGCACTTAACGAGGATCGCCTAAAGGGCCAACTTTGTGACGTTGTCCTAATTGTTGGTGACCATAAATTCCGGGCTCACAAGAATGTTTTGGCCGCTAGCAGTGACTATTTCCGTTCTTTGTTTACCAAGAAAGAGAACGAAAGCCAGTCGGTCTTCCAGTTAGATCTCTGTGAAGCAGCTATCTTTGAGAATATTCTAAATTACATCTATTCCTCGTCCCTCTTCATAGAGAAGAAAAGCCTTTCAGCCATTCACTCTCTTGGTGGCAATCTTGGTATCTCTTTTCTGACCAGCATTCCATCACAGACACCTCAGATTTCCTGTGCCCCAAATTCTGTCAAGAAGCACAGCAAAGTTGGAGAAGATCTAAGTAGTGCCCAGCCACGGAGTGTAATTGTGTGTCAGAGTCGCAGTGACCTTGATAAAAGTAATGCTGAGTCTGAAGCAAAGGGAGGGGATTCAAGTCAGAAAATGGGACCATCGGAGGAAGATCCAAGTCACAGTTTTAAGTCTTCATCTTTGACTGCTTTAAGAGCAAATTCTAATTCTCTGACCAGAGATGCTGATACAACTCACCTTTTGGATGATAAAGGACAACCTTTGTTAAAAGATATTTGTGGAGCTTTAGGTAACACTAAATTCCATTCAACCTTCAAATCTCTCGATGATCAAAATAGATTGAGGTTTTGGTCTGATAGGAGAAATTCCATAAGTGCAGATGGCACTTCAGGTTTTATTAGCAATGTTTCTGAGAGGAGGCAAAGTCTGACTGACCTCTTGATAAATGGAAAGCCTTTACCTAGGCCACAACTTTCGCCTGCATTTTCATTTCATGGAACTACAGGAATTGGATATTCCCAACAAAAACCTGGGAACACAGTAAATGCTGGCAAAACTGAAGAGAGTAATTTGCTATATTACACCAAAGTAGGGTCTACGGTTCAACCTGGAAGATTGCCACCTAGCAGCCAGAGTGTTGTCAGCAGTGGCCCATTGGTGAAGAGTCTCCTACGTAGGTCATTGTCAATGGATAGCCAAGTCCCTTCCTACTCTTCGTCTCTTGATCTGAAAATGACCTACGGATCACAGATCTGTAAACGGGAACCATTGGAGTTGACTTGTGATGCATCATCCCAAAAGCCATCGATTACAGACTCGATTAAACAGCAGCTTCTAAAGGAAAAGCCAAAGGTTGATCAGTCTTGTCGACCAAAACAACTTAATGTATCTCAGGCTGCTGAAGCCGATGCCATCTCTCTGACTTCAGCTGTTAAAGTAAAAACAGAGCCCTGCAGCCCTGCCTCAGATACTTCTGATATAATTACGGTTACAGTAGGAGAAACCTCACCATGTACCAGTAAGGAATTTGCTGTGAAAAATGTGGAGAGGAACAGAAGAACATCAATGCTCCCAATGAAGAGGAGGTTCTTGGCTGAAAATGCAAAACTTCCTTATGAAAAATCAGAAACTTTGCAGCATTCTCCCAACATAGCACCGAGCTTTGAGGAAAATTCAAGCCCGACAGCAGATGATACTAATCTTGATCTGTCAAAGACTGATGAGAACAAGGATGAATATTCAGAGTCTGAATCAGCAATAACTGGCAAGCAGTTCAAATGCATGACCTGCTTCAAGATTTTCCGATCCACAGCAGGTCTTTTCCGGCATGTGGATATGTACCATAACCCAGATAAGCCATATGCGTGTGATATCTGCCACAAGAGATTTCTCACTAATTTCAAAGTTTGGACACACTGCCAAACTCAACACGGAGTGGTTATCAACCCATCAGCAGCTACCAGCTCCAGTCTAGTTCCAGAAGAAAAATTTCAAAAGAAACTGAATGATATGATGCGCGAAAGAGAGATCAAGAAGGCTTTATTTCACAAGTTGCGGCGTAGGCAGGGGTCTCATAGTTACCCAGGCCTGCGGTCAGAACAAGCATTCAAAAAAAATTTGAAATCTGCAAGTAAAGGAGTATACATTTGTACTACATGTGGAAAGTTGTTTCGTTTTCTGTCACGTTATAGGCAACACATGAAGACCCACCCAGGTGAGAAGCCCTTTGTTTGCAAGCTATATAACAGGGCTTTCAAATCAAAAGAACAAGCTGTTACTGAAAGTGTAAGTGAAGATAATATTGAGCATCAGTGTGAGCATTGTAATACCAAAATGTCGTCCTTGGCAGAGAAGACAAAGCATGAGAGAATCTGTAGGAATGTTACTGTGTGCTGCTACTGCAGCCTTAGGTTCTGTTCTAGAGAACTGAAACAGGAGCACGAAAATCAGTGTGAATATAAGAAGTTAACTTGTCTAGAATGTAAACGTACATTCAAATCATCATTCAGCATATGGCGTCATCAGATTGAAGTTCACAATGAAAACACAATGGCCCCAGTGGAAAAATCTAATTTGGATTCAGTCTGTCATAATGGTGTCTTGCCTAAAGAAGCTCAGACTGAAGCAGGAGAGGATGCTGTTGTCAGTCCTAGTACATCAAAAGAGTATGATGCCTGCAGTGACTCTTCAGAGCCAATGTATGTTGACTCTGAAGACTCTTCTTGCTTTCCTGAAGATTTGAGTATCTCTAATCGGAGAAATATAAGCAGTAACAACAACCATCTGCCTGATGTAGTTTCCACAAATCCGATCCATCTGGAAGATGTGCCATCAGAATCCAAGAGTTGTAGTGGGGAACCAGAGGACCTGACATGCAAAGGAGAGCGTGGTCTTTGGCCATGTGAAAAATGTGGCAAGATCTTCACAATACACAAGCAACTGGAGCGTCATCAGGAATTGCTGTGTGCTGTTAAGCCATTTATTTGCCACGTTTGCCATAAAGCCTTCCGTACCAACTTTCGCCTCTGGAGCCACTTTCAGTCCCATATCTCTCAATCCACAGACCGCCTTGAATTTTCTAAACCTGTGAGGAGCCCTTCTTGTCCACCGCCTCCCCCTCCACCACCACTCCCCGTGCCACCCCAGGAACGGTCTCCTGAACCTGAACAGCCCTCCAATCATTCAGACAAGATAGGTAGCCCACAGGCAGCAGATACACTTTTTACCCATGCCCCTCCTCTTGCAGCAGCTACCTTCGAAAGGCCATTCATGTGCAAATTTTGCCGTAGGACTTTCAAAACTGCGTTCAGTCTATGGAGCCACGAACAGACCCACAACTGAAATTAAGATTCAAATCTCGTGATTTATTTGGAATTCCACTAGATTAATATCTAAAGATAACATGGAAGTAGGTGTGCCATGGACTGAATGAATATACGGCAATATAATGCACAATCTATTCTCTGGAAGTTTAGGAAAATTGAGTTGGATAAGAAAGGTGTAAGGTAAAATATGAAATCGATATTACTGATGGAACAAAGTAAAACCTAGACTTTTTTTAAAATCACCACACTTGTTACTTGGGTGCTACATCGAAGCATATTTTTTATATGATGGGAATTTGCCAGTGTTACACAATCATTGCTTTAAATGGGACTGGCTTAATATCATTGAACTAATCCAAGCATTGAGATGGATCCTTTTAAGATGTATGTTTTTAATATTCAGTAATATATGTGAGGCTTCAGTAATATCATGAAGGCAATTGTGTTCTGTTAATGTTCACCAGTTCAGCCATTTTGAGTGACTGAGTTCCGTGGAAATGAAGAATGACCATTTTGACCAGGTTTTTTTTCAGCACAGGTATGATGCTGAAAGTAGTTTCTGCACTAGTTAAGACCCAAGATGATAACCTGTAGCTCAAGGATCAGTTAGCGTGGGTTTACTTGTAAGTGGCTCATGGAATTATTGGGATTTTCTGCAAGTAATGGGCTTCAGCCAATCAGCAGATTGGAGTCAAAGCTGGAGCTTGAATGTTAATTACACCTACCCATTTAGCAGCATGGATGGGGAGTCTACTGCAAGCAGAGGCCTCTTAACTAATCTGACTCTAAAAGATTTTCAGCCTGAAGCCAGAGAGGGCTAAATTTTATTCTTTTTTTCATGCTTTGATATCTGTGCTCACATCCATCCTGTGCTTTTTTTTTTATATATAGCATCTGTTAAGGAACAGTATTTCCATTGTAGTGCTGGATGCGCACAGTGACATTCTAGAAATCCTGAACTGTGACCAAATCAAAGGTAGCAGACAACAAATGGGAGTTCTGAATGATGTGAGCTAAAACTAAAGAGAAAAGAAACAAAATGCTATCTCTCAGAACAAAATTAGTCCACCTTCAGCTCTGAGCTATGTGAAAGATGGTCACATTAGCTATACTGGAGGATATCAGAACAGGTGTAGTACGACACAACCATTCTCACACCTCAAGGTCCCCTTCACATTGATGAGTAATTTTGAACTGTCTCCACTTTGGAGTTGTTTGCTTGACAACTATGGATAATTTAAAAACAAAATTACAGTAAATCAAAAGTGAATGGAAGAAAGATTTGTTAGTAGTTACAATTGACATCAGGGAAGAAGCTATATCCTTCAGAATCATGAGCCAAACACAATGTGGAGGTTGATTTGTCCTAAATAAGTATTTTGTATTATAAATTAACGTAATAGTGACCCATAAAATGGAGCACTACACTTAACTTTGTTTCTGTAGAATATACTCAGGAAGCGGTAATGTCCAGAGTGGGAGGATGGGTGACTTAGTGGCTTTTCTATTTGTGCCAGGTTCTAAGAATTAAGATTTCCTTAGAATCTGCCAGTGGCTGAAATTTGTCATCTCAACATCCTCCATGCCAGCTCCAAGTTTATGCTTCATGTAATTAAATTGTTTATCATAGAACATACAAATACTCTAGTTAGCCAGTGTTTGACATTCAAATGTGGATTTTAACAGTATTCCGCTGAAGGGATAATACTGTGTCAACATCAAACTATTATGTCCAACTCATAACTTCTGCGTCAAATCATGCCCCCACCCCTGGCCATTGTGATTGATTATAAAATGCTTTGGTACTGAGTCTTTCTCATCTTCTCAAATTGAGGAAACTAAAACTTTCAGCAACACTGACAGGACTGTCATAAATTGTATTATCATAAATATCAGTGCAACATTCTATTTAATCATATTATTACAAGAGAGGCTCATGTAATTGTTTGTTGTAATTAAACATTTTCCTTTATAACCTATCATTTATTGTAAAAGGCAATATGGAGTTCGGAGTTTGCAGCATTCAAGTTTTTCAACTTGCTACTTAAATTTCTGAATTTAGTACTGCACAGTACTCTGAACACCAAATTGCTCACAGCCAAACGGTCTTAAAAATTCTATTTCCATTTGGACTTCACACTTACTGCAGTAAACCTTGTGTGAAGTTTTAATGGAGAGCCCTCTATTATTCATTTTATTTTAGTTTGAAGACATCATTCTCCTGTACTGAAACCCTATAATGTTGAGAGCTCTGTAGCTACAAATTGGGTGGAATTAACGTAGCCCATCATGATGTTTGAGTGACTTTGTGTCAATCTCCCTGTAGCAGCCACACCTCCCTTGATTAGGCAGGGCACAAGGGGCTAACACACAATTGTGGCACAATATAAATTCAACTGATTAATGATTCACTTGTCATCCATTATCCCTGAACCCTCAATTTTGTGGTAATTCAAAGAACAGGTATTCTCCAAGGGGTGAGGGGAGTTGGTCATGGGGTTTTCCATTATCCCCAACCAAGGAACCTGGCATTAACCACAGTGGTTGCGGCTGAAAATCACCCTCTTGCTCTTGCCTCCAGCTGCTTCTTTTTTGCCTGTCGCTCCATGATGATCTTGGGCCTCTAGTGGGTGCAGTATTGCAAGCTATCATTGGTTTCCCTGGTGAGATTGCCGTGATGAACTACCACATATTGATTGCCATCTCAGAAATCGAATTTCCACTGATGGATATCTGAAAGTGTGGAGGAAAAGTGCAGAAGGCCTGAGAATGTTAAGGGCACTTGATTCCATCAGACCTCTTTCACAAAACTGAACTCCTGCTGCTTCTCTGATTAATGAGTGAGACCCCCATCCAGCTGACAATGTCGCATCCATTGTCTTTTCATTTTAAAGATTCTTTTCATAACTAATGCTATTGTTATACAAATCTGTAAGGTAATTTTTTGTAAGATTCAGCTGAAGAAAACATTACGTGCCAATCTGCTAACTGAAGCTAAGATTGGCTATGATCCATGAACTAACTATGAGCAACAAGTCTAATGATTAACTGGTGTGTTATGTTTTTGCAAGCCTTCAGCACTAGCTTCACTTTACTATTGGTTAATCTTTCACCACTCTTCATGACTAAACCTGAATACGGGAAAAAAAAGTAAAGGTACTCTTAACAATAAAGATGGCATATATTTAAACACATTTCAATTCTTGCTGCCAAAGAGTTAGTCATGTTCATTGAACAATGAAATGTTTGCTTTTAGAGCAGCAGAGAAAATTCACAACAGTAGGGAAGTTTTATCTTGGCAAGTTGCAGATAATCTCTTCTTAATCATTTATTTGTACAGGAGAGGGGAAGGAAATAGCATGATCTTGATGTAATTTGCAGGAAGGCGTGTTTAACATAAGCGCTACAACTGAAATTGATCACTATACTTGTGTCAGTGTCGGTTTCACTTGCACTTTTTAAATTATTAACATTGCCAAATTTTGACCATTACTTCCAGGTCTATTTCTGTTTCATTTTTATGTATTAAATTTAAGGCTGTCTTCGCTTTTGCTGCTGTTTTTCCATATTTTGTTTGTACAGATAAAATTGATGAATCAAGTATGACCTGCTGAAGTAGGTTAGATTACTAGAGATTAAAAAGAACACATGCTTCAGTTTGAAAATGGAAACAGAAGATTATGAAATTGAGCTGCAATTGTCTGAACCCATGATCGATCTTTCCCTCCAAATGCTGAATGAATTGGTGGTCAATTTCATGATTTTCTGTTTTTGTTCTTGAAAGTCAAGCATTTGTTTCTTGTCATTTTCAGCATTTCCCATGAACCTCTCTCTCTCCGTTGAATAATTTCAGCCCAAAATGTTAATCTCTCTGATATTAACTTGTCTGCTATTTATTTTCCATATTTGTTAACTTCAAATCTGTATAATACTTGCACCAGATGGTTTTGAAGCTTCTAATGAATAATGCATGTTTGGTTATAGGTAATGACAGCTTGTTTTATGGGATGCTCACTCTTTCATTACAGTAATATTGGGGGAAATCTACTGTCCACTTTAATCTTTTTAAATAATTAACATTTTTCTACTCCAGTTTTTAGATAATCAGCAAGGTACATTCAAATATCGCAGTGTTGTTCCGAGTCTAATGAAGATTTGATGCTAGTGTATGCTGAGTCAGCTGATCCCACATAAGACAGTAGTAAAAGGTGCTACAATTTGGTACAACACCCCAGTTTTGCTGCTGTTTATTGTATTCAGTGACCCCAAATGACACTTGCACTTTCCTCGACATCAGTTGACAGCAACATTGGCTTTGCCTGTGATTTCCCTTCTCTCTTCTCACTATTCTACCCCTTGTCATTAGTAAAGATTGACAACTTGGCTGTCTTCAAGACACACGACGAAAATTTGAAAGAAGAGGATTTTTTTTATCTGTAAAATGCTATCCCTTATAATCCCATCAGAATAAATTGACTTTTTTATTATTTCTTTTTAGGATATCTTTAATCAAGAACTCAAATCTAGAATATTCTCTCATGATTTGATGTGTACACAGTTAATTATTTTTAAAGAAATGCCCACTTTGTTATTTGTCCTCTTATAAAATCATCTTTTTGATCTGGTAAAAGAATCAAAAGGAGTTGAAATGTTTCTTATGGTTTTTGGTGCAGTGAAAAAAATTTTTTCATGGACTTTTACTCACTATGCTGTGACTAAACTTAGGAAGCTTGACTTGACCGTTGTTTTGTCTGCCTGAAGATCTCCTGACATTTGCCCTTCATCAATATTACCATAGTATTAGGATATCAGGAAAGCAGAATTTACATCAATTGCCCAATAAGTATACAGTCTCTAAATTTGTATATTCCTGAAAGCCTGGCATAACCGGGTGATTCAGAATTCCTCAACCCCGACCCACACATTAAAATGTAACTAATGTTCAGTTCAGCCCACGGTGGTTGTGAGAAATTTCTCGGATTCCAGTATATATTTGCACTCTTTCAAATTTATCCAATCTCTAAAACAGGCTGGTAACTTTCTTAATTGGCTAGTGAGAAAAGACTTGTGGTAAAGAGTTAATCCTATTCCCTGTAATATGTCTGATGTCAAGCAAGAGAAAAGATTAAGACTACCAACAGTTCAAACTCTGACAAAAAAAATCTCATCACTTTTATGTGGAGGGATGAACTATATTGCAAGAGTTCATTGCATTTATTGTTGATTCAGCTTAGAAACATTTGCCATGTCGTATAGAGGAAATAATTAATTATGCTAGTGGCAGACATGTTCTGTTTTCCCATTTTTCTATTTTGATTTATGTTGATGGAGTTTTTTAACTCCAAGTTTAATAACTTCATAAATTCTTTGTAGTCCTTTTATGTAGCTCGGTTTAACATTGCTATAATCTTCATTGCAGCATGCCATATCAATACCCGGTTGATTTCTAATGTGCATCCTGATTAATGAACTTGTTGCATTAGCCAGTTTACAACTTGCAGTTTTTTCTTGCTTTGATGCATCAACAAAACATAATTGAACATGCATGTAATCATTTACTTTGGAATGTGTCCCTTTAGCTTAGATAGAGATCATAATACTGCCTAGTTTTTTTTTCTTATTTGATCGTAATGGCAATCAAATTTGAACTTGACTAATATTGACAGTCATGGTACTGCTTGTGCCTCAGCTTTAAATGCCCCATATGAAGGTCAAGAGGGTCCTAAATCTGATTTTTATACAAGAGAGTAAATTGAAGTGGTATGGTTGTCTTTAAATATTTCTAAGCCACGACAAAAATCTGACATTGCTCCTACTTCTAGTTACTCTGTAGTGATTAGTAATAGAAAATCTCTAGTACAGATGATGGATGGATGGATGAGTGGATGAATGACTGGTTTTCTCCAGTGGCAGAAAAGTTTGCTGGGTGCATGTTGATGAGAAAGTCGTCACTTTTTGAAAGCACTGATGAATTTGTGTTGCCTTTCAGTCAGAATTAGTGACTACTTTTAAGGAGAAAAAGTGTGCTTTGGGGAGAGAGGAGAAAAATAAACTATGTATTTAAGTTCAAGTCATTAAATTGGAGACTCTTTTCAAAATCCTTGCGAAATGGTTTACTGTGACAATGTAGGAAGCCTCTGTATGTTTCTGTGAACAATTTTTGCTATCATAATTGCTTTGTTGATTCTCAGGAGGCTGCTAATTCATTCAAGCTTTAGTTGAATAGTTTAATAGAAAAAATGATCATGACAAAATCTGGTTTTGTGGCATTGTAACTAACATTTTAGAGTATTTCACTTACCAGAAAAAGTAAGTTAGACAAATGCAAATGAGAGTGTAACTGACATTTTATAGTACAAATTCTGAGTCACAGTACGACAAGCTGCCAGTGTTAGTGTCTTGGGTCCAGTAATCGGTAGTTTTCCATTTGCCATCAAATAAATAATTTAGTCTTAAGCTGCAATTGAACATTGCAGATAGAGTGTAAAGCTGCATAGTGGTGGAAATAAGTCAAATAAAGTTACTATCAAACTATGTGGAGTTGTAGTCAGGTCACAACTGGAATTTTGCTTAGAGTTCCAGTTGTCAAGAGGCAGTAGAAGCATTCAGTGCAGAAGACAACATGGAGAATAGCTATAAGCTTGATACCTAGTGACAGGGTCCAAGTTATGAGGGAAGACTTAGAGCTGAAGGACAGGTGTTCATCCTGAAAAGGAAGCTATCGAATCTTATGAAGGTGTGAAAGGTTGTTAAGAGTACGTTGAAAGTAGAACTGGGGTGGGTGGGGGGGAATGCAGGTGAGATATTGAAGTTCCTAAATTTAACTTTAGGACTGTCACTAGCAAATTATTTTCCACGACTGATGAATGTGGACAATGGACTTCCAAATAATGTAATGTCAGCAAAAAATCCTAGGATTATTTTGAGAATACAATTGAATTCTACAGTGGCAAGTGTCAGGGCTGCTGGATTGTTGAATTAAGTTTCACCAGATGGATGGCCTCATCTGTTTCTATCTTGTCATAGAGAAAATACAGGTTTGATATAGATGTTTACAACACATACGATCAGGAGCTTGTCATTTTTCAATAATTGGGGAATGGCAAAAGAAATGAGAGGGAGAAGGTACATAATATTATTTGCAAAGAAGTTTTTAAGGTTTGTAGTTAACGTAATAATGAAGTGCTAAGTGATCTAACCTGCTAATAAGATTTCCGTACAAGATAAACTTTTGAAAGTATTGTGTGTGCGCAAGTCACTCATGCAGCAGCCCACAGGTTACTTGTGTTACTTTGAGAATCCACAGGATAGTTGGTATCAGAAATTTGTGTTGCTCCATTTAAGCATTGCATTTCTGAGTTGTGATTGTAGTTGAAGCCTTGTTAATCCTCTCTGTGTTATTCTTAGGAGCGCTTGATGTTCACACTTTTATTTGAGAAATGAAATGTACTTTTCTTTCAATAATTTCTTGTGATCTTGACATGGTAGAGATCATTTCGTGAACTTACCAAGGAAATTAAATATGGTGAATGAAAATTCACCAAGTAACCTTGGTGCCACACAAATGCCAGGCATTGATCATCTCCAATAAGAGATATAATCTAACCATTTTCCCTTGACATTCAATGCCATTGCCATCACTGAACCCACACTATCAACCTCCTGGAAGTTTCTATTGACAGGAAATTGAACTGGACTATCCATATAAATAGTGTCTACAACAGCAGGTCAGATGCTAGGAATCCTACAGCGATTAACTTGCTTCCTGACTCCCCATATCCTGTCCACAATCAACAAAGCACAAATCAGGAGTCTGATTTGAATACTCCGCACCTGCCTGGATTAGTGCATCTTGAAGCAAGAAACTTGACACCATCCAGGACAGAGCAGCTACCCAGCCCACAAACGTCCACTTCTTCTGCCACCGTTGCTCAGTAACAGCAGTGTGGACCATCTGTAGGATGCAGAGCGGAAATTCATCAAAGCTTCTTGGCCTGCACCTTCCAAACCTACAGTCACTATCATTTAAAAGGACAAGGGCAGCAGACCACCACCTGTGAGATCCCCTCCAAGCAATTTACCATCCTGATTTGGCAATATAAATTTACCATATTCCCTCAGTGCAACCCTGCATTGTCAGCCTGGAAGATTTGTGCTAAACTCATTGGTTTGGGGCTTGAACCTACAATCTGCTGGGTTCTGATCTCTTTCAAGTATGTAAAATTGCTCCTTTCTTTTGTTTTTGTTGGCATGTTTTAAGAATTCAGAAGTGGGGAGAGGGACACCAGTGATGCTTGGGGAAATTTGTGTTGCAATGCATTTGGCTGGAAAGCAAATAAAAACAAAACTTTGGAACCTGTGGATGAATGCATCCTGCACATTTCTTTGCTCGTTTTCTCTTTTTACAGTGTTGAGCTATTTAAATTGCTGCCGTTGATTTTTATAGTTGAGATTTTCTGTTACAAATCAAATCGCAGTTTTATTTTGAGCTTCTGTGTTACAGGATTTTTTATTTATCTGAATTGGTGCTTGCAGTTACGTGGCTATATTTATGGCTACACATGCTTTTAACAGTGTATTAGGATGAGGTGTTTGAATCATTTCAGACCATAGATTGTACTACATAGTCATTGGAAAAATCCATTGGTGGAGCTATCCCTTTAACTTTTGTATTACGTTGTACAATTATGTAGTGTGTGTGAAAGTTCCTGTGCACAGTGTCACACTGACACAGTCTTTATCTCGTTTCTTTTGAATATGTGAACCTGTTTTCAAAGCTGACTTACTTTTATTAAGCAAAGTGCCCATAAACACTACACTGGCCGGATCTCTTTTTAGGTTTGTTGCACGACACTTGCATTTGTGGTGTTGTTAACTGGAACATTTAAATACTTCAGTGAGTCATAGACTCTACCATTTCCATAAGTGTCTCCCACCTGTCAGCCTAGTTCAGTCAATGCAAGTCGTTGAAAACAACTCTTAATGTGTTGGTGAAGGGGTTTGAACTGAAATCAAGTGGTTCCGTGAATTACCATTCTTGTTTCACCTTTTGTGATTTGGATTGCACACTAGATGAAATTATTCTTCCTCCATTCTGCACTGCCAGCCAGACATGCTCACTTGGACATGTATTTGGGCAGCAGCAACCCAGTTCACAGTCGGCGTGAAACTCGGCACAAAACAGCCTATGACTTTGCACTAAAATTTGAGTTGGCTAGTATGGGAAAATGTCTTACTGTGCTCTTTGGGGTTGGATTGGCAGGCTTTGTGAGACAGACAGATGGTTCTGTACTCTGCGTCCAATCCGTTATGTAACTGAGCTTGGAATTCTTATTGCTGAAACTGATTGCCAAATGGTAAAATGTGTTTATTTCACAGCCCTTGAAATCCCTCGCAAAAATTAACAGGTGAATGGGCTTGAATGAATTACTTAAACATGATTTGATTCACTGCAAATAAAGGGATTAATGGGTCCTAGGGTGCACTGGTACTGACCCTATCTTCTGGGCCAGAAAGTCCAGTTTCAAGTTCCACCTGCCCTGGAAGCGTCATAACTTATGAAAGCTGAGTAAAAATAATTTGCACCAAAAATAAATGGATTACTGTTGTATCTAAGTGCCTGCAGATAGGCTTCATAATTGAAGAGTATACAGATGTAATGATCTTTGCAGAAAATGAATGTATTGCAGTTTTTGTACTCAGTTAAATACATCCCTGTCGGTGGGGGGGGGGGGGGAAGAAAAACTGCTTGGCCATGCAATAACAAGGAAATAAATTGTTGATTTTTGTTTTTTGGAACCCGAGATGGTAATATAGTTCTAAGAGATTTGTGTTTAGAGAAATTAGAATATAATCAGGATTAATTATTGTAACTTTATTTCCTTCAGATTATACCTTCCTGTCCATGAATTTGCAATTACTTTTTTAAAAATTTAACTTTCCTATATTTTTAAATAATCATGGTTTTCATTTTTTTCCTCAAATTATTCTGATCTTTTTTCCTCCTGCTGGGAAAGGAGGAAATCTATTCTTGCCTAAATGATTTTCATTAGAACCAGACTGTGAAGAAAGGTTCTGTGTTTCCTCATGCAGTTCACTGCTTATGATCATATTCCACTGCATTCCATTTCAGCAATTTTCCAGTACACACTCTTCTGACAAGATGGATGTGTGGATTGAGATGGTCTGGATCAGCTTTTTTTAAAATTCGTGCTCCCTGCCATTGCTGCTCAAAATTGTCTGGAAAGGAGGCTACCTATCAGTTCCCACTTCTAGACAGTCCAGGTTTCTGAGTTAGCCAAAATTTTCTAATCCAATTTAAACTGGACACTTAAGCATTTTTTTCTCCACCCTAGTTTCTTGCTTTTGTTATTACAATGAATATTTTTAGGAGGTGAGAAGATCCCTGAATTCGAGGAATAATCATGTCCCTGCTTCTATTCTGCACTAAAAGTTTCTTAGTCTATCTTTTTTACATATCGTTTGTTTCTTGCACATTAATCCACACACCCTAATATGTTGAACTCTCTGCAACCATAATGCAACACTTGCCAATATATAGTTGGAAATTTCCTGAGATACAAAAATGAATTAACCCAGCAAAATTTGTTTTCAGGGCTTGGAATTTGGCATTTTTCTCTTGGCAAATCTCTGTAGAGATGTCAAATATTTACTCAGATCAGAAATAATAACTATACTAATTTTGCCTTATTCTAATTAATAGCTGATAGATGGACAAGTAGTAAGTACAGTTGAATTAATTACTCCTTGGAACAAGCAAAAACCAGACCCAGCTATATATGAAAGCTTAAGATAGGCAAGCCTGAACGGATTTCAACAATTGTATATGAACGAAGTTTCAGGCAAAGGAAAGGAGAAAACAGCACTTATTATCCTCTTGCTTAGCTTTAATCAAGCAGCACACCTGGAGAATGAACTGTTTCAAAGCCTGTGCCAGTGCCACTCTAAAAACACATGCTTGATAACGTGCAGGAGTATACAAAAGCAGCTTGTCTTGGCTCTTTTTCCCTCAACAATGAGAAATGCATCTGCAGCCTCCCTTTAGTGTGGCACCTGCCTTCCACTACAGACCGATCACAGAATTGGCATTTGCTTCCTTGTTCCCCTCTTCTTGCTCTAAAAACATGTATCATTTTCCTTTAGCTTTTGTCTTATGTTCTCCACTGTATACCTCTTACCACTGCTAAAATCTTTAGGTGAGGAATTGGAACATTAATTCTCCATTGCCAATTCCTCACTGGGAAGACCATATTGAGGTGGAGGATGATGCATGTTGAAGTTTCCCAAACTAGAGTTTGTCTGCTTATGTGCCTGTTTGAAGCACCTTGGCATATTTTACTCTCTTAAAGGTGCTATCTTAATTCCATTTGTTGACTTCACTGTTTTATTCATCGCATTTTTGAATAAATGAAATGATGTACAATTGTAGCATTATGCTTCCACTTGGAAAAGAAAGGTATTTAAATCCAGCTGACTCTTCTCTTTTTCTGTGTGAACACTAAACATTTTAAGACAAGACTGTAACAAGTTTTGAGTAGATGTGGATTTTGCAATGCTGAAGGGGATTTTCCCAATAATGCATTTGATGCATGATTCAACATCAGAGCTACATTCGTAAGAAAGAACACTCTTTGTGATTATTGTTTGAAATGTGAAAAATATACTTGTGTACTATACTTTGTAAAAAGTGCAAAAATGCTACTGCAGCCTGGAAGAGATCATTAAGTTAGGAGTATGAAAGCATGGAATTTGTTTCAGACACATAAGCGGTAACTTGCAGTTTACTGTTTGCCTTTTAACTAAGCCAGACCATAAATCTTCTAAAAGTTATTTTTGTTGATGAACATGAACCGTGAAAGTTGGACATTTGAAATTTAAAAAGTAGTAATCGTGGTAGAGTTGCTCAGACCTCATCTGACAGAAATATGAACTTGCTTTTTAGGGGGACCATCATTAGATCTAACTTTCCATCTGCCTTTTGACTGTCATTCTTACTGCTGTGTAATTCCAAAACTTCTGATTCCCTTGTTATTTTGTTGTACATTTTTTGTTAACTTTATCTGAAAATTTATGATGTAAATATATATGGGAGGGGGTGAAGGTGGGCATTGTGCAACATGGTCACTAACTCAGTTGAAGATTGTTTTGGATGTTCCATTTGCCATCAGATGGCTGTTGCTCTGTATTTGCTGTTATGAAGAAACTAAGATAACACTGCAGGCCCAGTGAATGACAGCATTGACGCAATTAATATTGGCTCGGAATAAAGAGCAGCCATTATAAAAGTTAGAGCCTTGTTCAGGTTTCTTGTGGCCTATACCAGCCAATCTACAAGTCTTTGATTTTTAAAATGCATCTTCCCAGAGTTATGAAGGGTTTTCTAATAATACCAGATTTCATTCTGCATTTAATTTCTGTGCAAAGTGTTGGTTGTGGGGTCAGCATTTGGAAGTTTTAACTGACTGTAGAGCACTTGAATTAGATCAGGACAATTTTAACCTGGTTTCCTGTCCATTATCCCTTGGGTGAGGATGGGCTCAGACCTATCAAACTTGAATAGCTTACCAGCACTCACTGCTGAAGCTAAACATAAAGTTGCTGATGCCTGTGAAACCATTAACAAGTAGCTTTTGGGAAAACAGGGAAGGTAGGTAATGAGAATTAGTAAGAGCTCCCTTAAGTCTGGGATTAACAGCACAGAAAGTGGCAATCCTTAAGAATTCTTACTGCAGAAATGCATTTGTTAATCCTTTTACAATCTTTAATTGTTTGCCCATTTTTTACTTTTTAAAACAAAAATCATCATACCTTTGGGTGTTTTTTTGCATGTCAAGTTGTATTTACAGTTTTATGCATTACAAACCAGGTGTCCATTTGAAAGATTTAATGTTAGAATATACTACTGATCATGTGGAATGTATTTTAAACTTGAGGTCATTTTGATCTATGTTGCTTTCTTTTTCTCAGAATATGTTGACTGCATAGAAAGAAAACTCATTTGAGCCCTTTCAAACCCATTATCAAAAGTGTTGTTACTTTATAGTTTTATTTACTAACAAAGTCAAAAAAGTACCTGAAAAGTGTGACTAAATCTGTGAAGAGTCTAACATTTCTGATTGTCTGGTCTCCAGATTTTTTTTGTACATTTAGTCACAAAATTAAACTGTACAAAGCTTCAAGTTCTTTGTCTTTAACATGAATTGGACCTGTTTGTTCAATCTGGACTGGAAAGAGTTATAAATTAATTTTTTTGCTAAATGAGGTGTGGTTATTTTGAGGACTCTATTTTCAATATGAGGAATACCGATTGTACCTTGTCATGCAGTAGTTGTGCTCTCACAGACACCAAAGATTAACCAATAGCTTTAGGCTTTTGACTGTTCTGCTCTCAAATTAACCACTTGACTTCAATGTCTTTGTGTAATACGTTTATAAAGACATGGTAATAAATGAGTTGTTTTTGAACTTAACAGATTTTGATGTCATTTTTCTCTCATTTTGCATTTAATTTTTAAAAGCCTACAAATCAACATTAAAACCACAACACAATCACATTCGAGAATCCTCCATCCTGAAACAGCCTGGACTTCCCTGTCACAATATTCATGTGCTGAGTGATTCTAATCATTTTCTCACTAATTTATCCATAGCCCTTCCCCTATCACAATTCTGTTCGATGTTGGGCATGACGACAGTAGGTAATCAATCAATTGATGATGTATTACAGCCAATGAAGTCTACAGTTGTCTTGCCATCCCACTGGAGACTGCTGCTAGGTGAATAACCCTGGTCAAAATGTTAAATCATCATGGACAGATTTTAGTAGTGAATGTCCAATGTAATCTTTCCGTTATTTAAAGACAAGTTTTTATTTAAAAGAAAAAAGTTATCACACAGGGATAGAACATTGTTCATTTTAATCCCACAGAATCAAACACATAGCAAGTTGTGTTGCTAATCATTTATCACCCCTTCCTTGAGAGTGTGCAGATGAGCCACCTTGAACAACTGCAGTGCATATGGTGGAGCTATACTCCGTGTTGTTAGGGTGTTTAGGATTTTTACAAAGCAACAGAGTGATGCTGCCATTCCTTCCTTCTAAATCAGGATAGTCCCCACCACAAAATTCAATCCATAACCACCGTTTCTAACCCTAGCAACTACCCTCTACTAAGTAAAACCATTTGCAAGCTCGGTGTTATGTTTGACTCCGCTTTGAGTTTTTAACTGCACATCCACATTTTGACCAAGACTGCCTACTTCCACCATCATAACATCACTTGACTCTGATGTTGCCTCAGCTATTGAAACCTTCATCCTTGCCTTTGTTACCTTTTAGACTTGATAACTTTCCATCTTACATCAACCTGTCAGCCCTAACCCCAGCATTTGCTTATCTGCACTAGTTCAGTTTGATAATGCTTCCTTTTTTAAAAAAAAAAAAAAAATCCTAATCCTTTTCATAACCTCTATCGTTCTCCAGCATGACAAACTTCTGAGATTTTTGCAAATTTTCCAATTCTGGCTTCCTGCACAACTGATTTTAGCTGCAGGCGTGCCTTCACTTTCCTTGACCCAAGGCTCTGGAATTCCCTCCCTAAATCTCTTGACCTCTTTAGCTTTTATTGCACTTTTAAGATGTGTCTTCAAATCTATTTTTAATCATCTGTCACTGATACCTGCTTTTTGCTTGGTGTTCATGTTAAGAGCCTTGGAACACGTTCCTATGTTAAATACACTATATAAATATTTTTCTCATCAGGAGCCTATCAAGTTTGTTCTTGTGTTAATTGCACAATGTGAATACAGATGGTTGTCATTAGAAAATGTAGCTTAAACCATGCCACTGAGGATAGGACACTGCTATGCGGGATTTGGTGTGGAACTGCACTTAATGAAGGAAGGATGGATTATTGTCCTTTGTATTTCGCAGTGAAAAGCTTCAACTGTTGGCATAGCCATGAGCCCTGAGCTGGATCACTGACACCTGTGCTGCCACTCCTCCTCTGCCACCTCCCCACCACTTGTGCCAGACCCAACAGCACAGTGCCTGAAGAGTGGCAACTCTATCTTCGTAGATGGGTCCACCGCAAATTTTGGGTCGTGTGCTGAACCCACTGTGCAACCTCAAAGCCCTCAGCTCCGAGCCTACCATGACCCGGATCTGCCGCCTCACCAATAACCAGGAGACCCCGCTAAGAATGGGTTGTGTGTAATTGCAGATCATGTGATAACAAAGCCTGGTATGTAGGGGTGGGGAAGGTGTTCACACTCTAAAATTGTTGGACACGATATTGAGTCCAGAAAGCTGTAGAATTCCTAAACAGAAAATGTGTTCTTCTAGCTTGCACTGGATCACAGAGACAGAGATGCTGGCCAGGAAACCCATTGTTAGCCACGAATATTCCTTGTTAGCAGCTATTCATTCTCCTAGGTTGACTGTTACCCTTTTTTTTTCTTCTTTGGGCTCTACTTCCACCTATTGCTTACTCCTTACCCCCTTTCCCCCCAACCATACTACATAAAAACCAATTGTTTCCCAGCTACCATCAGTTCTGAAGGGGCAGCCACTGGACCCGAAATGATCAGTGGTTTCTCGCTGCAAATGCTGCCAGAGCTGCTGAGTTTTTCCAACAATTTATGTTTTAGTTACAAGTACAGAAAATAGCTTTTGGGTTATCTGCTGAGTGATGAAGAGAAAGATAAACAGGGTAGGAGAGATTTTAAACAGCGGACAGCAAATCAACTTAGAACTGACAACCTGGTAACCTAAGCTCACAATTGCTTTTGAGATGAGGTGGTTAACACCAGGACTAACTCTTGTAACAAGCTTCCTGACTGGGGGAAAAAGGGGTGCAGCAAAATCAATTTGCTGTGGTAATCAGAACAAGAGCAAATCAATACACAAATATGTTAAAGGGATAACTGAAGTCCAATTGAGTTACGAATGTGTTCCAATAGAAGACAAAAGTGTGGAACAGAGATACTCTTCAATGAGCCAATTCCAGATTGCACTAAATACAGTCACTGCTGCACAAGACCTACTAGTCCTCTTGCCCCAGATATGTGTCACAATACGTCTGAACTCATCGAGGACATAGGTGAGATCCTAACCAAATATTTCACGTCTGTATTTACTGTGCGGAAAGACACAGAAGCTAGGGAATTTGGGGACATAGATAGTGATGTCTTGAACATAGAACAGTACAGCACCGTACAGGCCCTTCAGCCCACGATGTTGTGCCAAAATTTTTACCCTAATCCTAAGGTCTATCTAACCTCCACCCCTACGTTATACTATCATCCATATGCCTATCTAATACCCGCTTAAATGCCCCTAACGAGGCCGACTCCACTACCCTCTCCGGCAATGCATTTCACGCCCCTACCACTCTGAATAAAGAACCTACCTCTGACGTCTTCCTATATCTACCTCCACTCACTTTAAAACTATGCCCCATCATAATAGTTACCTCCACCGTAGGAAAAAGTCTCTGGCTGCCGATCTTATCTATACCTTTGATCATTTTGTACACCAAAAAAGTCCTCATTACAGAAGAGGAAGTGCTGGAGGTTTTTAAAATGCACAAAGGCAAATAAATCCCGAGGACCTGATCGAGTGTATCCCAGGATGTTGTGGGAAACAAGGATTAAAATTGCAGGGCCCCCAGCAGAGATATTTGTATCATCAGCAGCCACAGGTGAGTGAGTGCTGGAAGACTGGAGGATGGCTAATGTAGTGCCTTTATTTAAGAGAGGCTGCAAGGAAAAGCCAGGGAGCTACAGACAGGTGATCCTTACATCAGCAGTGGGTAAGTTGTTAGAGGGAATTCTGAGAGACAGGATTTTCATGCATTTGGAGACTCATTAAGGATAGTCAGCATGTTTTTGTCCATGGGAAATTGGTGGTATAATGGACCGTGAAGAATGTTATCTAAGAGTACAACGACCTCTTGAACAGCTGGGCCAATAGGCCAAGGAATGGCAGATGGATTTTGATATTAGATAAATGCTTGATGTTGCATTTTGGTAACACAAACCAGGGCAGGACTTAAACAGTTGATGGTAGGGTCTGGGAAGTGTTGTCGAACAGAAAGACCTAGGAGTTCAGGTACAGAGTTCCTTGAAAGTGGCATCACCGATAGACAGGGTGGTGAATAAGGCATTTGGCATGCCTGCTTTCATTGGTCAGAGTATTGAGTACAGTAGTTGGGATGTCATATGTTGCGATTGTACAGGACATTAAGAAGGCTACTTTTGGAGTACTGCAAACAGTTCTGGTCCCCCTGCTATGGGAAGGATGTTGTTAAACTGGAAAGGGTGTAGAAAAGATTTACAAAGATGTTACTGGAACATTTGAGATATAAGGAGAGGCTGGATGGGCTGGAGTTCTTTTTCCCTTGTAGGTTGAGGGGTAACCTCAGAGAGGTTTATCTAAGCCCCTCATGATTTTATAAAGTGAATAGTCAAGGTCTCTTCCCTATGGCAGGGGAGTCCAAAACCAGAGGGCACAGGTTTAAGTTGAGAGTGGGAAGATTTAAAAGGGACCCGAGGGGCAACTTTTTCACACACAGGTGGTGTGTATATGGAATGAACTGCCAGCAGAAGTAGTAGAGATGGGTACAATTACAACATTTAAAAGACATTTGGACAGATACGTGAATGGAAAGGTTTAGAAGGGATATGGGCCAAATGTGGGTAAATGAGGCTAGTTTAGTGTGGGAAACCTGGTTGGCATGGACAAGTTGGATTGAAGGGTCTGATTCTGTGCTGTATGCCTGGTTAAAGAATATCTAAAAATTACATTGACACATTGTGAAACATACATGTACAAAATCACATGATTACAAAGGGAACATTAGTAGGGCAGGAGGTTAAGGTATTTTGCACAAGATTTCCCAATGAAGCAAAAAATGGGGCACTCTTCCTCAAAAAAAAAGCAGAAAATTAACCAGAACAGATGATTGCACCTCTGGTCATCAGTTAAAGTCACATTGGTAGTTTCAGAGCCCCACATCCTCTGTTCCTTCAGGGAATCCACAAGAGATCATAGAGCAGGAAGAACACACACTGAAGAATTAGAATTCATTACCTTTCTGGACACTTTTTTTTCCTGGCTTAAGTGTACAAGGATAAGCAGTTCAAGTTTTAGATAGTTTTCTCATAAACATTGACAGTCTTGAACAAAGTACAAATCTACTAGTGCCACTTGGGAGGGTTTAAACTAGTGTGGCAGAGTGTGGAAACCAGAACAGCAGGTCAGCAAGTATAGAGACTGGGGATGAGCTTGAGACTAATGCAAATATAGCTAAGAGGAAGAACAGTCAGGGAGAGGTTGCTGAGCTCAGCAGAACTGGAGGCTTGGACTGTATTTGCTTCAATGTAAGAGGCATAATAGATAAGACAGATGAACTTAGAGCCTGGATCAATGTATGCAATTATGATGTTGTTGCTATCACAGAGATATGGTTGAAAGAGGGACAGGATTGGGAGATTAACATTCTGTGGTAATGATGTTTTAGACAAGGCAGAGGAGGAAGCAAAAGAGGTGGGGGAGTTGCATTACTGGTTAGGAAGCATATCACAGCTATGTTGCGGAAGGACATCCTGGAGGGATCTTGCAGCAAGGCATTATGGATAATGCTCAGGAAAGGTGCAATCAAAATGCTGGGATTTTACTACAGACCTCCCAGCTGCCAGCTGGAAAGATGTGAAAATAACAGGATTGTTGTGATGGGTGATTTTAACTTGCCCCATATTGACTGGGACTCCTTTAGTGCTGGATGGGGAGAAATTTGTTAGGTACGTCCAGGAGGGACGTGTTTGAAACAGTATGTGGAGAGTCCACCGAGGGAGGGGACCATACTGGGCCTGATATTAGGAAATGACCGTGGCCAGGTGATCAACGTTTCAGTGGGGGAGCATTTTGGGAATAGTGACCATAATTCCATAAGCTTTCAGATACTTACGGAAAGGGACAAGCGTTGACTTTGGATGAAGGTATTAAATTGGAGAAAGGCCGACAATAATCGAGTTAGGCAAGAATTGAAAAATGTGGATTGGGAGTGACTGTTTGACAGTAAATCTGACATGTTGGAACCTTTTAAGGACCAGTTGATTAGAGTGCAGAATAGGCATGTTCCTGTGAAAATAAAGGACAGGAATGGTAGGGTTCGGAACCTTGGATAACGGGAAAATATAAGGTTAGTCAAAGAAAGGTAGCATACCTAAGGTCTAGGCAACTAAAAACAGACAAAATCTTGAAGAATATAAAGAAAGTAGGAAGGAGCTCAAACAGGGAGTTCAGAGGACAAAAGGGGCCACGAAATGTCCTTGGTCAGCAGGGTTAAGGAGAAATCCAAAGCATTTTATACATATGTTAGAAGCCTGAGGGTAATTAAGGAAAGAGTAGGCCCACTCAAGGGTAAAGGAGGGAACTAGAGGAAATGGGTGAGATCCTTAATGAGTACTTTACATTAGTGTTCACCAAAGAGAGGGACACGAGAGATGTTGAGGTGAGGGAACTGTGTGTGAGTACTCTTGATGCGGTCAACATAACGAAGGTGGAAGTGTTGGGTGTCTTGAAATACATGAAGGTAAATAACTACCCAGGTCCAGATGGGATCTATCCCAGGTTACTGTGGGAGGCAAAGGGAGGAAATAGCTTGGGCCTTAACAGATAACTTTGAATCCTCTTTGGCCTCAGTCAAGGTTCCAGAGGTTTGGAGAGTGGCCAATGTTGTTCATTTGTTTAAGAAGGCAAACTGAGATAATCCAGGTAATTATAGGGCAGTGAGCCTGAAGTCAGTGGTGGTAGCTCTTGGAGAAGATACTGAGAGACAGGATTTATTCACACTTGGAAGCAAATGGACTTGTTAGTGACAGGTATCGTGGGTTTGTGTGGGAAGGGTCATGTCTCACAAACTTGATTTGAGCTTTTTGAGGACAAGAATGATTTATGAGAGAAGAGCAGTGGATGTTGTCTACGTGAACTTTAGTAAGGCATTTGATAAAGTACTTCATGGCAGGCTGGTATAGAAGGCACAGTCCCATGGAATCTGGGGTGAGCTGGCCAGATGGATACAAAACTGGCTTGGTCATAGAAGATAGAGTAGTGGAAAAGGGGTACTTTTCAGATTGGAGATAAATAACTAGTGGTGTTCTGCAGGGATCATTGCTGGGACCTTTGTTATTTGTAATATATGAATGATCTGGAGGAAATATAGGTGGTTTAATTAATAAGTTTGCGGATGACACCAAAATTGTCAGAGTTGCAGATAGTGAAGACGATTGTCAAAGGATGTAGATAGATTGCAGATTTGGGCATAGAAATGGCAGATGGAGTTTGATCTAGACAAATACAAGCTGATGCATTTTGGAAGATCATATTCAGGTGTGAATTATACAATAAATTGTAGAACCCTTAGGAGCATTGGCATACACAGGGTTCTGGACAAACAGGTCAACACAGGTGGATAAGGTGGTCAAGAAGGCATACAGCACGCTTGCCTTCATTGGCCAAGGCTTTGAATATAAAAGTTGGCAAGTTATGTTACAGTTGTACAAAACTTTACTTATGCCACATTTGGAATATTGCATGAGGTTCTGTTCACCGCAGTACAAGAAGTATGTGGTAACACAGTGTGGAGCTGGAGGAACACAGCAGGCCAGGCAGCAGAGGAGCAGGACAGCCAACATTTCAGGTCGGGAATATGAGCAACACCTCATATTCCACCTTGGGAGCCTACAGCCTAAATGTAGATTTTACCAGTTTCAAAATACAGCCACAAAACCAGAAGGATGTGGATGCTTCGGAGAAGGTATAGAGAAAGTTTATTAGGGTATTGCCTGTTCTGGAGGGTTTTCCTTATTAGGAGAGTTTGGATAAACTCAGACTGTTTTCACTGGAAAGGCAGAGGTTAAGGGCAACCTAACAGAAGTCTGCAAAATTATGAGAGGCATAGGTAGAGTGGATAGTCAGAAGCTTCTTTTCCCAGGGTGAAAAAATCAACTACAAGAGAGCACAGGTTCAAGGTGAGAGGGGAAAAGACTCAGGGAGAAGTGCGGGGAAAAGACTCGGGGAGAAGTGCAGGGAAAAGTTTTCACACAAGAGGGTGATGGGTGCCTGGAAAGCACTGCCAGTGGACGTGGTGGAAGTAGGCATTTTAGCAATGTTTAAGTCATATTTCACATGAACAGGGGGTAAACAGCGGGATAGAAACTGCACATGGGCAATAAGTAGTTGGTATTAATAAGGAATAGGAATTAGTGCAGCCTTGTTGGGCCACAGGACCTGTTCCTGTGTTGCATAGTATTGCACACTAGTTTTAAATTCTCCCTGCCTTTGTATTCCATGTAATGTATTGACTTGAGTATCACTATGAATTCACCATCTTCAAATATATACATGGCTGAATGAGGGTTTTATGAGAGATTCATGGCCGTGTCATTTGCTCATTGCCCTTGTCCTTCTAGATGGCAGTGTTCAGAGTTGTGGTCGGTGGTGTCCAAGAAACCTTGGTGTTTTTCTCACAGTGCATTTTATAGATGGGACATGTTGATGCTACTGAGTATTGGTGGTGAAGGGAATGGATGTTTGTTGTTGTTAAAGCTGCACCCATCCAGATAAATGTGGTGTATTCCATCACAATCCTGAATCAAATTGGCTGCAGAATGGCATCTGCGATGCTGGGGATCACTGGAGGAGGCTCAGATTAATCATCCATCCATTGGGCACACCTGGCTGATGGTGTTGTGAATGCTTTCAGCCTTATGTTTTGCGCTGATGAGCTCAGAATGGGGATATTTGTGGAGCCCCCCTTCTCCAGTGAGTTGTTTAAGTACTCACCACCATTTATGACTAGGTGTGGCAACACTGCAGACCTTAGATCTGATCTGTTGGTTGTGGGGTCGCTTAGCTGTGTCTACCACTTGCTACTGATGCTGTTTGGCACTCAAGTAGTCCTATTTGATAACTTCACTAGGTTGACAACTCATCTTGTGGTATGCCTGGTGCAGCTCATGGCATACCCTTCTGCACTCTGCATTGAACCAAGGTTGATCCCTGGATTGACAGAAGTAGTCAAGTGGGGGATATAGAGCCAGAGTTATACAGCACAGAAACATAACTCGTCCATGCTGACCAGATATCTTAAAGTGGTCTAGTCCCATTTGCCAACATTTGGACCATATCCCGCTAAATCTTTCCTATTCATGTATGCATCCAGATGTCTTTTAAATGTTAAAATTGTACCCGCCTCCACCACCTCCTCTGGCAGCTCATTCCATACACGCACCACCCTCTGTGTGGAAAAAATTACCCCTCAGGTCCCTTTTAAATCTTTCCCCTCTTATCTTAAGCCTATGCCCTCTAGTTTTGGACTCCCTGACCCTGGGAAAAAAACCTTGGCAATTCACCTTATCCGTGCCCCTCATGATTCTTTAAACCACTGTAAGGTCACCCTCAGCCTCTGACCCTCCAGGGAAAGAGCTCCAGCCATGAGATTGCAGATTTGGTTGGAGTATGTTTCTGCTGCTGCTGCTGATGGTCCACAGTGCCTCATTCATGCTATATCTTCAGCTGCTAAATCTGTTCAAACTATATACCATTTAGCATAGTAATAGTGCCACACAAATATAATGAAAGTTATTTTCAATATGAAGGCGGGACTCTGTCTCACAAGGATTATGCAGAGGTCATTCTTATCAATACTGTCATAAACAAATGCATCCGCACCTGCAGACTGGTATGGATGAGGTCAAATATGCTTTTCCCTCTCGTTGGTTCCGTTAGTAGCTGTCCCAAATCAAGTCTAGCAGCATTGTCCATCAGGATTTGACCAGCATGGTCAGTACCGCTGCTGCCAACTATTCTTAATGGTGTACTTTGAAATCCCCCCATGCACAGTACATTCTGTGCCCTTACCACCCCCCGGTGTTTCATCCAAGTATTGCTCAACACGGACAAGCACAAAATCATCAGCTAAAGGAGGGCTGTATATAGTAATCTAAAGGGCATTTCCTTTCCAGTGTTTGACCTGGTGCCATGAGACTTCACAGTTTCCACAGTCAATTTTGAGGACTCATTTGAGGTTCCCAGGTCAACATCTTCCTCCACCTCTGAGGAAGTCTGATGGGTCTGACCTGCTAATGTAAAAGGACAAATTCAGGGATGGTAATTGATATCTGTGTCATTGTAAAATACGATTTTTTTGAGTATGACAGGCTGTTGCTTGACTCGTTTGTGAGGTATGCATGATGATTCATGCATGAGCCAAACCCACCCCCCCCACCAATTCCTTCTATATTGCAGCTTTCTACAGCCTTATCTCCACTTAAACAATGTTCAGCTCCTCTATTCTTCCTGCCAAAGTGCATAACCTCACATATTCCCACATTATACTCCTTCTGCTAAGTTTTTGCCCACTCGCCTAACCTATCTACATCCCCCTACATGTGTCATCCTAACCATTTGCCTTTCCACCTATATTTATGTCACCCACAAGCTTAACAATAGCATGTTCTCTTCCATCATTCAAGTCACTCACACAGATTGAAAATAGTTTTGGCCCCAGCACTGATCCGTGGCACTTCCCTGGTTACAGGTCACCATCCTGAAAATGTCTCCCTTAACCTAACTTTCTTTTTCCTCTTAGTCAGCCAATCTCCCATCCATGCTAATATACTACACTAACACCATAGCCTCTTATCTATTAAGTTGCCTTGTATGGAAATGCTGTTTGGAAATCAAATACATTACATCTACTGCTTCCCCTTTAACTATCCTGATTGCTAACTCTTCAATGAATTCTAATAAGTTTGTCAGGCGCGATTTCCCCTTCATGAAGCCATGTTGACTCGGCTTAATGATATTCTATCTTGTTAAATGCCAAGCTATTAAATCATTCATAATATACTCTATTAAATCATTCTCCCAATGACATATGTCAAACTAACTGACCTATGATGACCTGTTTTTTGCCTCCATCCTTTTTTGAATGAATGTCTTAGTTTGTCAGTTTTCCAATCTCTTGGGACTTCTCCAGAATCCAAGGATTTTTGGAACAGGACTACCAGTATATCCACTATTTCTTTCAATATCATAGGGAGCAACCCATCAGATCCAGGGCACTTACTGGCCTTTAGACTCATTGGTTTCCCTCATTGTATTTTCCTAGTGATAATCATCGTACATATTTCTTCCGCCCATTTAGCTCCTGAATTATTTAGTATTTCTGGAATACTATTAATGTGAAGACTGTTGCAATGTATTTTTTTCAACTCATCTGCCATTTCCTGGTTCCCCACTGTTTTGCCAGCCTCATTCTCTAAGAAACCTATATGCGCTTTGGCCTCTCTCTTCCTTCTCATATAAAAGCCTCTTACTGTCAATTTTTACATTATTTGCTAGTTTACCTTCAAAATTTATTTTGTCCCTCTTCATTACTTTTGGTCATCCATTGCTGGTTTTAAAAACTTTCAAATCCTCTGGCTCAGCACTAATCATTGTCAGATTGTATTTTTTTTCTTTCAATTTGATACTGCCATTAAATTACTGGTGAACCATGATTGGTTTATCCCCTTCCTAGAATGCTTCATTCTCACTAGGATATATATTTCTTGTGAGCCATGAACACTTCTCTTAATTGTTTGCCTTTTCTCATCAATCATTTATTTTCTGTTAAACTCCTTTCCCAG
>JAHRHZ010000061.1:18253997-18286347 GCA_024137785.1 Ginglymostoma cirratum | reverse complement strand
GGTCCACTGATGATGTTACCTAGCATGGTGACGAAACGTCTGAACTAGAACAAGCCAGCTTGGCGAGCAAGTCAACAACCTCACCCACAACCTGAGCTACAGATCTTTGCCAATACTCGATAAACTACTACCACAGGGATCTTCTTTCCCTTGTTATTTCTACTTCCATCCACGTGGATTCGACACCTTCCAATCAGAGATCATTTCTTACTAGTTTCCAGCCTTGATCTCCTTGTAACTATGTCTCCATATGGCCAGAAAATCATACCAATTATTTCTACCTTTTTTTGTTCTGAATACTAGACATATTTAGGTAAAGAGTCATTAATTTTGCCGAATGGGGTAACATATCAACAAATGCAAAAGATTGGTTACCGAACAGGATGTAGAAAGTGGGGATAAATGGATATTTTTCAGGTTGGAAAGCTTTAACTGTTGGATTGCCACATGGAATAATGATGAGTCCTTAAGTATTAATAAGCTGTATCAAAGATTTGGACGAGGAGATTGAATACATGGTTGCTAATTTGGTAGATGGAATATAACATAGGTAAATGTCCATGACGAAAACCAGCCTTCCTTCCATTGATTTTGTCTACACTTCCTGCTGTCTCAGAAAAGCGGCCAACATAATCAAAGACTCCTTTCACCCCAGTTATACTCTCTTCCACCCTCTTCCATTGGGCAGAAGACACAAAAGTTTGAAAACTTTTGAAAAGATTCTAGAACAGCTTCTTACCCTTTGTTATCACACTAGTGAACAGACCTCTCATATTATTAAAGTTGATCTTTCACTGTACCTTCTCTGTAGCCATAACACTGTATTCTGAATTTTGTTCTGTTACCCTGATGTACTTGTGTAAGATATGATTTGCCACATTAACACACAAAACAATACTTTTCACTATCTTGGTACACATGACTATAATAATCAAATAGCGATATCTGGGGAAAATAAAACATGTGCATTTTTGCAAGGTGAATTAAAAACCAGTATACTTTGTAAGTGGAAAAGCTGTCAGAATTTGATGGTACAGAGGGATGTGTGTGTCTTGGTACTTGAATTACATAAAGATAGCATGCAAGCACAAGAAATGATGAGGAAGGCAAATGGAATGTTGTAGTTTATTCCAACAAGAATGGAATATAATATCAGAGAAGATTTACTGCAGCTGTACAGGATGTTGGTGAGACCACATCTGGAGTTTTGTGTACAGTTTTGGTCTCTTTACTTAGGGAAAAAAGAATATTCAATTGCATTAGAAGTGGTTCAGAAGAGGTTCAATCATCACACTCTATCTTAACCTTAGGATTATCTTATAAAGAAAGGTTGAAAAGGTTTGGCCTATATCTACTGGAGTTTAGAAGAAGGAAAAGCTGATTTTCCTAAAATGTGTAAAATCTTGTGCGGACGGGATAACGTTTACCCTGATGATGTTTCCTCCAATGAGCCAGTGAATTTATTTGAGGCTGAGTTTAATGGATTGTTCACAGACATATGGGGACAGACAGGAAAGAGGAGATCGGGTTGAGACAACAACCAGATAGTCCATGGTCTTACTGAATGATAGGTTAGGCTCAAAAGGCCAAATGGCCTACTTTTGTTTCTAAGCCCAATGCTCCTTTGCCTCTAAGCCTGTTGCAATTTAGTGGTAGCTCAAGGATTAAATGGGAGCTATAACCTTTCCTGAACCGCCTCCTGGAATGGGGAACATATTGGAGTGGGTGGTGTGGTGTGGTTTCTCTTGTGATCAGACACAGACTGGCATCACGCAGAAGAGGGCCTCCCTAAACACTTACCACCTTTAGTTTACAGTATACCAGGTACAAAGCATTTGGGAGAAGCAGTGGGAAGCTTTTTTTTTTATTTATTCATGGGATGAGGGCGATGCTGGCTCAGCTAGCATTTATTGCCCATCCGTAATTGCCCAGAGGGCAGTTATGAGTCAACCACATTGCTGTGGGTCTGGAGTCACATGTAGGCCAGGCCAGGTAAGGGTGGCAGTTTCCTTCCCTGTAGGACATTAGTGAACCAGATGGGTTTTTCCAACATATGGTAATGGATTCACGGTCATCATTAGACTCTTAATTCCACGATCTGCCGTAGCAGGAGTTGAACCCAGGACCCCAGAATGTTACCTGCGCCTCTGCATTAACAGTCCAGCAATAATACGACCAGGCCCTTGCCTCCCCTCAAGCTCTAGCATAACAAAATGGTGCTTAGCAAGACAACAATCTGTTCTTATGAACACCGATCGATTGAGCTGTTGTCTCCTGGTCTGCTCTTGTTGCTATTCATTCCTGTTGATCATAGTCACCTTCTTTTCTCTTGGTTGTGTGTCGAAGGTCACCATTTTCTCATACCCTCTGAGTTGAGCTTTATGCCATACTAGCTGAATGACTAGTTTACCCTGCAGTTGGATGAAACCTCGTCTTAACTAACCTAAATGTTTATGAACATTTCATTGTTGACCTGGTTAGCCATTATTTCATTACTGCTCAATACAGTACTGCAAATATGAATGGTATTCTTGTTTATCAAGTAGAAGACCCTTGAGCTAACTAACATAGTTAACATGGGATAGATATCTATCTTTGCTATTGCCGTATTACAGAATTCAGCAGACAAAATTGCTTATCCAAGCTTCTAATCAGCCAACAATCCGAATACTTTCTGACCTTTTTAACACAGCTGACATTTCTTACCATTCTCCATATATCGGAATCTAACTTTTGATTAAATTATTTAAAAATTATGCCTCACTTTTCAGCATTTTTGAATTCATACACTTGTATTAACCAAACTCCTCTCCCTTCACTCTCCCCCATCCCATGTTCACTCACAGTCGACCTGGGCTTCCATGATGACCCTGGGCCTTCAGCAAGTGCATTACCACCAACTTTGCTCATGTTGGCCCTAGCACCACGAGGAACTGCCAGTTGCTGACTGGACAGCAGCTTTTGACACTGTAGAACTCAATCACAGGAAGGCTTGACATTGCTCACTCAAATGTTTGAGGAAAGGGGATTGACGTGAACTCCCTGCTCATTCTCTGGCCAGTGTGTGAGAACCCTGTCGGTCTGAGAATCCCAGTCAATGCTCCTGTTGTTTGGAATGTTGTGACTGAAATACCAGCTGAATCGTTGCATATGCATCTCAAAGCCTGAGACCAATTATTAATCTGGTTACTGAATTAAGATTAATAGCATCAATGTCATTACAGGATCATAGAAATCAGCTTAACCCTAAATTTCCTTGTATACAAAACATAACTTTATTTTTTTCTCAGAAGAACATTTACACTTGCTTAAATTCCTATATGTCTCTTTCATGGTCAAATTTGAGCAACTTGTATCAGTGCGTTAACAATTTTCTAGCTTATTATATACAATTTATTTTGCTTTGCTACATGGCACATTAAAGACAATATTACACAACAGTTGTGCTGAGAAAGAATCCATTGTTTTGCACAATATTGGGCAATCTAATTTAAAATATATACAACATATTCAAAATCATATAACTAATATTTTTCTCATATGCATATCTACACCTGTCAGGCTACTAGCTTCAGCATGAAGAATATCATTGAGTATTGCAATTCAGGCATCTTTCCTCCCCACCACCATCCCCTCACACTCACCTGCTTTTTCCCTTTGTTCCCATTCTGACAGCACTGATTGGTGGCTGTGGAATAATGCACGAGAACAATGTTCCATTACATCCCCTAAATATTAATTTTCATGCTTTAACTCAATGACTTTTAGTGGCTAGTTAGATGCAAAAACCATCAGAGTTTAGCCAGCTCTTGTACAAAAGCCTGCACTTTCAGCAAGTCACTGGATAGTGCCCAAAGGTAGGAAGCTTGGCAGTTTATTTTCCTTTGCTCCCTCCATTGCCAAAGGACCCTGAGACCAACTGAAGACACTTCTGGACACCTCAGCTGAAATTAGCTAATTATCTCCTGACTAAGAGATAATCAAATTTGACCATTGCATGGATTCGTACTGCCTTTAGTAGAGTGAATTTGTCCTGTAATCACAGTCACCCATGCTCGCCTATTGCCCAATGATGAACTAATGGATAAGGGGTAGCAGTGAACAGATAAGGGTAGATGATTTAAAACAAAGATGCAGAGAAATTAGTTCTCTCAAAGGGTTGTGAATCTGTGGAATTCACTACCAGTGTTGTGGATGCTGAGTAAATTTGAGAAGATAGACATACTTTTAACTAATGGGTTGAAGGTTAATGGAGAGTGGGCAGGAAAATGAAGTTGTGGCCTAGATGAGATCAATCGTATCGAATGGTGGAGCAGGCTCAATGGGCTGAATTGCCTACTCCTGCTCCTAGTTCTTTCATTCTTAGTGACCTTCATTTTAGTCCTGGTGGGGTGTCTTTGAGGTCAAGGTGGTTTTAAGATGATGTGCTTGCCAATGATACTTCAGAATAAAGCCTCGTGTCTACACAGTTTATGGGTGGCACAGTGGTTCAGTGGTTTGCACTTCTGGCTCAGAGCTAGGGCCCGGCTTCGATTCCGTCCTCAGGGGACAGTCTGTGTGGAATTTGCACATTCTCCCTGTGTCTGCATGGGTTTCCTCTGGGTGCTCCCACAGTCCAAAGATGTGCAGGTTAGATGGATTGGCCATGGGAAATTGCCCATAACATACAGGGATGTGCAGGCTAGGTGTGTTGGCCATGGGAAATGCAGGGTAACAGGGATAGCGTAGGGGTGTGGGTCTGGGTGGGATGCTCTTCGGTACGTTGGTGTGGACCCATTGGGCTGAATGACCTGCTTCCACACATAGGGGATTCTATGATTCTATATATGCTAAGCCAGGTAGATTCACAGTGCTTGAGGATAGCCTTCCCTAAAAAAAAACATTGAAAGCAAGTTTGGTGGGATTGACATAAATTGGATCTGCCAAACTTCTTACACAATGGGAGATGGTGGCATACTGATATTGTCAGTGACCTGGTAATCCCGGAGCCCAGACAAATGTTCTGGGGACATGGGCTTAAATCCCACTATGGCAGTTAATTCAAATTCAAATTCAGTTAATTAACAAAGAATGACTTAAAGACTAATCTCAGTGATGGTGACAAACCATGAAATTATCATCAACTGCCATTAAAAACCCATCTGGTTCACTAATGTCCTTTAGAGAAAGAAATCTGCTGCTATCCTTGCTAAGTCTGACCTGTATGTGACTCTGGACCCACATGGTAGTTAACTCTTAATTACCCCAGCAATGGCCCAGAGAGACAATTAGGGATGGGCAACCCTGGTCAGAACTGCCCACAACTCCAGCTAAGTATAGTGGTCCTTTCTTTACAAGAACCAGGAAGCTTACCAATGATTCCATACTGGGGGTCCTGATGGCTTTAACTGCTTAAGTTCTTGCAAAACATTTTGCATTCTCCAACACATGGAGCTTTGTATAATGTCACCTTGTGCTTGAACTATCATGGAGAGGATGTGCTCTCCTCTGTGTTTGTAAATTTTTCTATAGTTTAGTTTGGAGATTCTTAAGCCTAGTAATGGGTTTTTAATGTATGTCGGGCACCTGCTAATCAATGAAACGAAACAAAGACGTTCCAAAGCACATCATGTTGTGCCATAGGGGATACAAAGACCTTTCTCATCACTTGTTGCAAATGGGGAAAGTTTTCAAACACAAGTTTGTTTCAATTGATTTTTGAAAGCAAACAAGTTTTCGACTAATTTATTAACAATATAAAGAAACAGAATTGAAATTAACACTAGAAATTGTGTGCAAAAATTTCCTAAGAATCACTTGGGACAGTTTCTGATAATCCTGATGAAACTAACTCCACCTCAATGGCATGGTTTCCAGTGATTATGTTCTGTGCTTTGGAATTTTTGCCACTTCACTTATTTTTCCACTCTCCTTTATAGGATTATCTATGTCCAAGTTGTTGGCGCTTTGCAGAAAAAGAAAAGGTCAAAGAGGTCCTCCAAAGGTATCAAATAGGTGAGCTACCCAGAACCAGCAAGTGTCACAAAGTTACTAAAAAGATTTTTGGTTTATTCAGTTTTATTACAGAGAATTATGCCTTACAAAAATTAAAACAAGGCCTCCAAAATTAATTTCAAAATGCTGCCTCCGCTAATGTTTCAAAGATTTTCACATCCATCTTTTTAACTCAACCCCCTTTTCCTCCGCTGTATGTTTTCATCTGAATGTATTAAATAAGTCATGCTGGGGTACAGTTCATGGTGACAGCAGTCATCAGTTACCTCTCAGTGGCAATCCGCTAAGTGGGAGCCAAGGCAATGTGTGTTTAGTTTGGCTGTTCCATTCGAAGAGAATTATTTGCAAGTCCCACCACATCCTTGCCTGTTGTCCTCAAAAAACAAGATGTTTCCAGTGGTAGAGGCAATTTCGGTTATTTGATTTACCAAGAGTTTGAGTGGATTGCTCGAACCTAGCTGTCCTAATAATACTACTCCTTTTTGGAGCCATTTCCAGTAATGTACAACTTTTCCTGACCATTTCAACAAAATAAATATATGTAAGCTTGGAAAAATCTCCTAGGTGCTAAGCATGACTGTATGAAGTTTCATAAGAAATCATGCATACAATCCAGTGATATTTCAAAGCAGATAGACTTCCCAAAACTAGCTAAACAGGTAAAAGTAAAAGCAGCAGAATGGAAAGCTCAGGGGAAAGTAGTCAAGAATGCATGAGTGTCAGCCGCTTCCTTGATAGTTTTTGGACTGACTATAAAGCCAGTGTGTCTTTGATCAATCTCCTCATAGTAGTGCTAACGGATGTCCCAAGAGAATCAGTGATCTGGTAGCTTATTTTGTACAGGTACGGCTGCACATCCCTCAGGCTCGTGTCAAAAACATTGTCCACCTCTGACTGCGTAGGCATTTTGGGCAAGTACTCATGTCGGTTCATGACCTCAATGATATTGATTATCTTCTCGCCTAGTTTTTCGCCCACCTTCTCACGGCAGATCTGCCTCTCCTGCTCATTGGCCAGGTTCACCACGTTGAGTTTGAATGCCCACACCTCCCATGGAATGCATTCATCTGAGAATGGCCAGCGTGATTTCTTCTTCTGGTAGAACTCTAGGGAGATTTGACCACTCCCATCACTTCCAGAATTACGAAGGGCATCCTATCGTTAAAGGAGAAAAATGGCATGAGACAGATGAGGGGTGAGATCCATTGCTCCACAATATCAACCAAATATAATTGCTACCTTGGTGTCTGACTGCACAATTCCTGAAATTAAGTTCATGGGGGATTCGGAACCTTGTAGACTACGGGTCCCAGGTTAGAATTTTATCATGTTTAGATCTCATCCAGTATTTGGGACACATTTTGGCCATGTACTCTTAGTAAGTGGGATGACAGCCAGTGATCAAACGTCCAACTGATGCTAAAGCGTCAGCATTCTGTGCACTTACATGATAAACGTCAGGTTTTTCCTTCTCAATTCCTGATGCAATTGTGTTTTTAATCTGCACTGCCAGGAGGATGTCCTCATTTAAGTTTTGAATACCAAATCTTGGGGAATTATCCAGCTCAAGAAGGGAACTGAATGCAGCTTAAATTGATAGGAATTCCAGAGTTTAACAAGTTAAATTTTGAGAAAAGCTTTATACAAGAACATAAGGAACAGGAGCAGGTGAGGGCCATCTGAGTCTAAGACTCAGCTCCACTTAGCCACCTGCTCACTATAACCCTTAATTCCCTTACTGTTCAAACATCTATCTATCTGTGCCTTAAAAACATCCAATGAGGTAGCCTCAACTGCTTCACTGGGAATTCCATAGATTTGCAACCCTTTGGCTAAAGAAGATCCTCCTCAACTCAGTCCTAAATCTGCTCCCCCTTATTTTGAGGCTATGCCCTCTCGTTCTTGTTTCGCCCACCAGGGAAACAACCTCCCTGCTTTTATTTTATCTATTCCCTTCATAATTTTAAATGCTTCCATAAGATCCTCCCTTATTCTTCTAAATTCCAATGAGCATACTCTCAGTCGACTCAATCTCTCCTCATAAGCCTTTTATTTGTATATCTTTGAATTTTGAAGGTTTGGGATTGAGGTCTTTAAAATGATAAAATGAATTGAGAAGGTAGGTATAGAAAAATTTCTTTTCTAGAAGCAAGTCCCAAACAAGGACCTTTTACGGCAGAGAGCGGCGGGAGCTGGGCGGAAGTGAGGTTGGAGCAGAGATGCTGTTGGGAAGGTAAGTGTTTTGCTATTTAAGCACTCACCTCGAAGCCAGCGGTCCTTTTTACAGCAGTGAGTGGCGGGAGCTGGGCGGAAGTGAGGTCGGAGCAGAGAGGCTGTTGGGAAGGTAAGTGTTTGCTATTTAAGTAGGTGTGTTCTACAGGGAAGGTGAGTCACCGCTTTAAGAATTAAAAAACTTACCTCGACCGGCGGAGCCCTCCATTTCTGTTCCAGCAGCAGGAAGAGCGGGAGCTCTAACCAAGAAGGACTCTCGTGTGTTGTTAAGGTAAGGCTTTTCAATTTATATTTCTTGTGTATCGTATGATTGATTAAAAGTTTAATTGGTTAATTGAATAAGACCGTAGCAGAGAAGTACTAGAAATTATTTAATACATAAATTGTAAAAGTTTATTAAGTAAGTAGTTATGGCTGGACAGGTATGTGCTGTAGCTGTATGATGTGGGAGCTGGCTGATCCCATTGTGAATGGCAGCGACCACATCTGCAGCAAGTGTTGGTTGCTGGAAGAACTCCGGATCAGAATTAATGATCTGGAATCTGAGCTTCAAACTCTGCGGCACATCCGGAAGGGGGAGAGTTACCTGGACACTTTGTTTCAGGAGGCAGTCACACTCGGTAGATTAAGTAATTCAAATTCAATAAGTGTTCAGGGACAATAGGGTGTGACTGTAAGTGAGGCAGGTAGGGGGATTCTGAGTTCAGGAGTGCAGGAGTCACAGCCCTTGACCTTGTCCAACAGGTATGAGATTCTTGCTCCCTGTACGGATGAGGGAAAGGGCTGTGGACAGGATGAGCCAGCTGACCACGGCACCACGGTGCAGAAGGCCATTCAAGAGGGGGGATCAAAAAGACAAGTAGTTGTTATAGGGGATTCTATAATTAGGGGGACAGATAGTATCCTATGCAGGCCGGATCGGGAGTCCCGCATGGTGTGTTGCCTGCCCGGTGCCATGGTGCAGGACATCTCTGACCGGCTTGAAAGGATATTGGAGTGGGAGGGGGAGGATCCAGTTGTTGTGGTCCACGTTGGGACTAACGACATAGGCAAAGCTAGGGTAGAGGGCCTGTTCAGGGATTATCAAGCACTAGGAAGGAAATTGAAGTACAGGTCCTCAAGGGTCATAATCTCCGGATTACTGCCCGAGCCATGTGCCAATTGGCATAGGGATAAGAAAGTTAGGGAAGTAAACACGTGGCTAAGGGATTGGTGTGGGAAAGAGGGATTGCATTTCATGGGGCATTGGCATCAGTTTTGGAACCGGGGGGATCTGTACCGTTGGGACGGTCTCCACCTGAACTGATCTGGAACCAGTGTTCTAGCGAAAAGGATAAATAGGGTGGTCAGTAGGACTTTAACCTTCTGAGTCGGGGGGAAGGGAAAGCGACAGGGTGTATGGAGTTAAATGGAAAGATAAGCAGCAGGATAGCAATGTGAGCAGGTGGGTTTAAGCTCGAGGCAGACTAGGAATGCAGCAAAAAGGAAGGATAACTTAGGACATCTTATGATTTCCAATAATGATAAGAAAGTTAGCATTAAGGCACTTTACCTAAATGCTCATAGTATTCGTAACAAAGTAGATGAATTAACGGCACAAATCATCTTGAACGATTACGATGTGGTAGGCATCACAGAGACGTGGTTGCAGGGGGTTCAGGACTGGCAGTTAAACATCCAAGGATTTAACAACTTATCGAAAAGACAGGGAGGTGGGCAGAGGGGGTGGGGTTGCCTTGTTAGTTAAGAATGAAATTAAATCAATAGCACTGAATGACATAGGGTCAGATGATGTGGAGTCTGTGTGGGTGGAGTTGAGGAACCACAAAGGCAAAAAAACCATAATGGGAGTTATGTACAGACCTCCTAACAGTGGTGAGGACCAGGGGTGCCAGATGCACCGGGAAATAGATAGGGCATGTCAGAAAGGCAAGGTCACGGTGATCATGGGGGACTTCAATATGCAGGTGGACTGGGTGAATAATATTGCCAAAATGATCCAAAGAAAGGGAATTCATGGAATGCTTACAGGATGGCTTTTTGGAACAGCTTGTGCTGGAGCCCACAAGGGAGCAGGCTATTCTGGACTTAGTGCTATGTAATGAGCCAGACTTTATAAAAGATCTTAAAGTAAGGGAACACTTAGGAGGCAGCGATCATAATATGGTAGAGTTCAGTCTGCGGTTTGAAAGAGAGAAGGCAAAATCGGATGTAATGGTGTTACAGTTAAATAAAGGTAATTACAGGGGCATTAGAGAGGAACTGACGAAAATCGACTGGAAGCAGAGCCTAGCGGGGAAGACAGTAGAGCAACAATGGCAGGAGTTTCTGGGTGTAATTGAGGACACAGTACAGAGGTTCATCCCAAAGAAAAGAAAGAATATCCGGGGGAGGATGAGACAGCCGTGGCTGACAAAGGAAGTCAGGAAATGTAGCAAAGAAAAAGAGACCGCCTATATAGTGGCCAAGAGCACTGGGAAATCAGAAGATTGGGAGGGGTACAAGAACAAACAGAGGATAACAAAGAGAGAAATAAGGAAGGAGAGGATCAAATATGAAGGTAGGCTTGCCAGTAATATTAGAAATGATAGTAAAAGTTTCTTTCAATACATAAGAAACAAATGAGAGCCAAAAGTAGACATTGGGCCGCTCCAAATTGATGCTGGAAGGCTAGTGATGGGAAATAAGGAAATAGCTGAAGAACTTAATAAGTATTTTGCGTCAGTCTTCACAGTGGAAGACATGACTAATATCCCAACAATTAAGGAGAGTCAGGGGGCAGACTTGAGTATGGTAGGCATTACAAAACAGAAAGTGCTAGAAAAGCTAAAAGGTCTAAAAATTGATAAATCTCCTGGCCCCGATGGGCTATATCCTAGAGTTCTGAGGGAGGTGGCTGAGGAAATAGCGGAGGCGTTGGTTGTGATCTTTCAAAAGTCACTGGAGTCAGGGGAAATCCCAGATGATTGGAAAATCACTTGTTTAAGAAAGGATCAAGACAAAAGATGGAAAATTATAGGCCAATTAGCCTAACCTCAGTTGTTGGTAAAATTCTAGAATCCATCGTTAAGGATGAGATTTCTAAATTCTTGGAAGTGCAGGGTCGGATTATAACAAGTCAGCATGGATTTAGTAAGGGGAGGTCGTGCCTGACAAACCTGTTAGAATTCTTTGAAGAGGTAACAAGTAGGTTAGACCAGGGAAACCCAGTGGATGTTATCTATCTAGACTTCCAAAAGGCCTTTGATAAGGTGCCTCACGGGAGGCTGCTGAGTAAGGTGAGGGCCCATGGTGTTTGAGGTGAGTTACTGGCATGGATTGAGGATTGGCTGTCTGACAGAAGGCAGAGAGTTGGATAAAAGGCTTTTTCGGAATGGCAACCGGTGACAAGTGGTGTCCCGCAGGGTTCAGTGTTGGGGCTGCAGCTGCTCACTTTATATGTTATTGATCTGGATGAAGGGACTGGGGGCATTCTGGCGAAGTTTGCCGATGGTACGAAGTTGGGTGGACAGGCAGGTAGTACGGAGGAGGTGGGGAGGCTGCAGAATGATTTAGACAGTTTAGGAGAGTGGTCCAGGAAATGGCTGATGAAATTCAACGTGAGCAAATGCGAGGTCTTGCACTTTGGAAAAAAGAATACAGGCATGGACTATTTTCTGAATGGTGAGAAAATTCATAAAGCCGAAGTACAAAGGGATCTGGGAGTGCTAGTCCAGGATTCTGTAAAGGTTAACTTGCAGGTTGAGTCCGCGATTAAGAAAGCGAATGGAATGTTGTCATTTATCTCAAGAGGGTTGGAATATAAAAGCAGCGATGTGCTTCTGATACCTTATAAAGCTCTAGTTAGGCCCCATTTAGAATACTGTGTCCAATTTTGGGCCCCACACCTCAGGAAGGACATACTGGCACTGGAGCGTGTACAGCGGAGATTCACATGGATGATCCCTGGAATGGTAGGCCTCACATACGATGAACGGCTGAGGATCCTGGGATTGTATTCACTAGAGTTTAGAAGGTTGAGGGGAGATCGAATAGAAACTTACAAGATAATGCATGGCTTAGAAAGGGTGGACGCTGGGAAGTTGTTTCCGTTAGGTGGGGAGACTAGGACCCCGGGGCACAGCCCTAGAATTAGAGGGGGTCAATTTAGAATGGAAATGAGGAGACATTTCTTCAGCCAGAGAGTGGTGGGCCTGTGGAATTCATTGCCACGGAGTGCAGTGGAGGCCGGGATGTTAAATGTCTTCAAGGCAGAGATTGATAAATTCTTGATTTCACAAGGAATCAAGGGCTACAGGGAGAGTGCGGGTAAGTGGAGTTGAAATGCCCATCAGCCATGATTAAATGGCAGAGTGGACTCGATGGGCCGAATGGCCTTACTTCCACTCCTATGTCTTATGCTCTTATGCTTAATGTTAAAGTTTGAGATAAACCATTCGAGTTAGTAACCAATTTTTCACACAGATGGTTGTGTGATTTCTGAAATATTTTCTTCAAACAGCTACAGAGAGGTCCATTTCAGTCATTTAGGGAATATGGAGAAAATGCAGGTCTATGGATCTGAACTATATTCTAATTGAATGCTGGAAACAGACTAATGGCTAATTAGCTTACTTGTGCTCATAGAGAAAAGTTGTATCTCTTGAGGGATAGGAGGAAATTGAGATAGCGGCAAGTAATTCTGCAGCAGTCACAGGCAACTCCTAGCACTCACTGTCACTTGATATGGCAATGCTCCATGAGTATGTATCATTATCTAGGATAGAGTAAAAGTAAAATTGCCATAGTCCCAGAGGACCATAAGGTTCCACTCTCATGTGACAGAGAGAGAGAGAAAGAGAGAGAGATTACCAGTGGTGACTTTAACCTAAGGATCATCATGCCTCCAGCAAAGGGTGAGGTTGAGAAGGCAGGACCTTCATGCAGAAATCAGCCATGACCTCAATGAATGGGAGAGCAGACTCAATGAGCTGAATGGCCTACTACTGTTCCTATATCTTATGGACACTCCAGTACTGAGTCAGTGCTGCACTGTCAGAGTCCTGTCTTTCAGGTGAGGTGTTAAACTGAGACCTGAACTACCATTTCAATTGGACATAAATTTCATGGATCATTTGAAAGGCAGGCTGAACCTCTTAAAAGGGAAGCACACTCACTGTTGCTGGCATTTAAATGACAGAAAAATGAACAGCACGACGCGCAGATGGTGAGAGGGTGGTGGAAATATCGTAGGAGGCATTGGTGGTAGAGCTGGGTTGAGCTTCCAGGAATGCGAAATGGAGGTGGGGGTTGGGCTGTAGGAGTGCCCGAGAAAGGAGTGGAACAAGATTCTGGGCCGAGAGCCCATAGGCAACGTAAAAGAAATCAAATGATCTCACATGCCTGGCCTAACCCTAAACCTACATCTACCTACTCTGAAACAACATCTCCAACTTCTCACACTGCTCAATGCATCTCACCCCAATCTCTCACCCACCAACACTTCTGGCCAACCAATCCTCACACAAAATTTTCAGATACCTCACCTCATCCTCCTATTGCCTCTCAAGACTTTCCATTATGGCACGGGTGATTAGTATGAGCCTGAAAAAGTAAAAGTGACAGAGTGTTTTACCCTCCCAGGCTGTTTCTCACAAATCCAGCAACAGTTCACTTGGTTTTAAGTCAGCTTTTGGGACATCACCCTGGGATTGCAATATCACTTCACTGCTGTATTGAACACTCTCTTCCAACCTCTTCCATCAGGCAGAAGATACAGAAACACACACCAACAGGATTCAAGAACTGCTTCTTCCCTGCTGTTATTAGATTGATGAATGGACCTATCTATCTTCAAGTAATGTTGATCTTGCTTTGAGTACGCCCTGTGCTGGCGTGACCTTATATGCCAGGCTCTGTACAAGCACCCTGTGATCTGTATGTTCTTGTTTGCTTTGATCTGCCTGTACCTGCTCACAAAACTTTACACTGTAGTTCGGTACACGTGACTACAATAAGTCAAATCAAACTTTTAAACCGGAGAGAACTGCTGTGTTTTGAAATTGTGCCTTATGGGGATCCATCAAGACTATCTGACAGTGCAGATGGAGGGCTCGGTTTAAAGGGCCCGGAGGCACCTTGCAGAACACTACACTGAAGTCTCAGCCTTGATTTTGGGATGAAGACATGAGATTATGGAAGGAGGCCGGATCACTTTGTCACTCCTGACTGCACAGTGCCAGCGACCGAGGTGAGGCTGAAACTCCAACTGTAGGCCCGGAGACTCCGTAAATCGTTATGAAAAGAATGCAGACAATGGAAGCACTTGAATTTGAACCTAAAACGAAACCGACCGACCCAATCCATGATAAATCCGAGCTAGGAACTGGCGTCCCTTTTTGGGGCAAAAAAGAACAAAACAGAAGAGATCTAACGAGCGAACTCACCTTAAACTCGCCGACTGATCGACGCAGCGTGCGATCCAGCTCGTCGGACGAGACCCGCACGTAGGTGCAGTCGACGAAATCGCAGTCTACGTCTTCGGTGCCCACCGTGCCGATAGAGTAGGTGCCCTCCTTCTTGTAGTGGAACTTGCCCGAGCTCCTGTGCAGGAGCACGGTGTGGAGCACGGCCAGGACGGTCTCCTCGATCTGCCTGGCTTCCACGGTGAGCTCCAGGATCTGCGACCTGCAGTTCATGGTGGCCCGCAGGACAAGCCGCTCTGCGTGTGTGTGTGACCCCGTGTGTATCCTTCTGGTGAGGATCGAAGACTGATGGAACCCCGGGAAAACAATGTAACCATTCAACAATGGAAATGGAACGCCGTCAGTTTCTGCTACAATGTAAACATTCCATCGGATGACATCATCCGCTCTGGAGGGGGAGGGGAGTGAGAGGGAGACGCACTGACTACAGTATCCTGCCTGGGACAATACATGCCCCACGAAACGAACTGCTTCTGCGATTCTACACAGCACCGCGGCCAGCGCAGAAGGAGGGCCGTTCGGCCCGTCCTGCCCCGTCTCCCCAAATGAGCGTCTCACTCGGCGCTATTGTAACCCTACACACTGATTCGTCTTCATCCATTCCACAGACAAAATTAACATAAGCTCGCATTCACGGGAACAAAAACAAAAGTTCTGGTTCTGGAGAATGGTCACTGAATTCAAAACTTCAACAGTGAATTCTCTCCACGGATGCTGCCAAGCCTGCTGAGTCTCTCCAGCAATTTCTATTTTTGTTTCAGATCATCAGCACTTGCTGTTTGTTTTGTTTTTGTATTCAGTGGAATTTATAACAGCGAGAGGAAGCGACTTGATTTAAAAATATAACAGGGAGAGGATGCTTCACACAATTAGAGTGTTTTTTACAGTATAGGTAAAGGCCCTTCGGCCCATCGTATCAGAAAGAAAAAATGACAAAACTTGTGAATGTAGTATACTGGTCCACCTTATTTTCTGTACATCGGAAGTGTTCCAGTATGACCAGTTCATTTCCAGGTATTACACCTGCTGTGTTCATCCAGCCCCATGCTTGTTATCTCATTTCCAGGTATTACTGATTTTTAAACTTATTTTTCTCTTTGGATGGTGATCAAAATTCATCTATTCCATTCCAATTTTTAAACATTTGGGCCATCTGAATAGTTCATAACGCCCTGAAGATTCCCAACTTTACCAGCCTTTTAGGCAGTGAATTCCAGACACCCACAACCCTCTGAGTCAACTTTTCACCCCCTCAAATCCCCTCAAAATCTCCTAGTTCAAGAGAGTCAGGGTGCAGAGGTGAATGTAGTGCCCATCAGTAGGGAATAAGACATCTGAAGGAGATGGCTTTGGAGTTTGTAGAGGCATTGACGGTGATCTTTCAGGAATCACTGGAATCAGGGAGGGTTCCAGTAGACTGGAATATGGCTAATGTAACATCATTGTTAAAGAAGGGAGGGAGGCAAAGAACAGGAAACTGTAAGCCAGTTAGCCTGACCTCGGTTGTGGGTAAGCTTTTACAGACCATTATTAAGAGTGATATTGCTGAATGCTTGGAAGTGCATGGTAAAATAGGGCTGAGTCAACACACTTTGTCAAAGGGCTGTCATGCCTGACAAATCTGTTAGAATCCTTTGAGGAGGTAATGAGCAAGTTAGAGAAAGGAGGGGCAGTGGATGTGATCTGTTGGATTTCCAGATGGCCTTTGACAAGGTGCTGCACAGGAGACTGCAAAATAAAATAAGAGACCATGGTGTTAGGGACAAAGTATTGCCATGGATAAAGAATTGGCTGACTGGCAGAAAGCAGAGACAGGAGATAAATGGGGTCTTTTTATCAGGATGGCAATCGGTGACTAGTGGAGTTCAGCAGAGTTTGCGTTGGGACCACAATTAGTCATGTTATACATTAAAGATCTGGACAAAGGAACTGAAGTCATTATTGCTCAGTTTGCAGATGACACAAAGATAAGTGGAGGGATAGGTAGTGTTGAGGAAGCAGTGAGGCTGCAGAGGGACTGGGACAGGCTAGAAGAGTAGCCAAAGAAGTGGCAGAAACAATACTATGTGGGAAAGTGTGAGGTTATGCACCTTGGTAGGAGGAATGGAGGTGTAGACTATTTTCTAAATGGGAAAGGTTTCAAAAAGGCTTCTGAAGAACAATGGGACTTGTTCCCTCATCCAGGGTTCTCTTAAGGTTAAAATGCAGGTTCAGTTGGCAGTTAGGGAGGCAGATGCAATGTTAGCATTAATTTCAAGAGGACTAGATTACAAGAGCAGAAATGTCCTGCTGAAGCTGTATAAGGCTCTGGTCAGACCACATTTGTAATATTGTGGGCAGTTTTGGGTTCTGTATTTAAGGAAGGATGTGCTGGCATTGGAGGGGGTGAACAGGAGGTTTACAGATTGATTCCAGGGATGAAGAGCTTGTCATATGTGGAGCAATTGAGGACTCTGGGTCTGCACTCAATGGAGTTTAGAAGGATGACGGGATTCTGATTGAAACTTACAGAATACTGTGAGGCCTGGATGGAGTAGATGTGGAGAAGATGTTTCCACTCGCAAAGTTTTTAAAAGTTTTAATCCAGAGATAGAGAAATATATTTGCTTAATCAGATCACTACAACACATGGCATGTGATTAGTGACATTTAACCTTTAAGAATGATAATATAAACAGCATAAGAGCAAGCTACACCGATCGCCAAGCCTCTGTGTCATGACTTCTGAGGATGATGTTTAGAAACAAATGATCATTTGTACAATGTCAAATCAAATCTTTCAAGTATACCTCACAACAGTTCACACTTTCATATACAAGTGCCATTTTTATCCAGACAAACACAATGTAATGTTTTTGATGGTATTGGCTATGACCTTAAAAAATCTCTGTTTTTCTCTGAGTAATACCTTTGGATCGTTAACTTACAGTAGAAATAACAGATTATTGAATCACAGAATGGCTACAGGACAGAAGGAGGGCATTTAGTCCATTGTGTCCGTACTACTGCTCTGAAGGAGCAAGTCGTCAAGTGCCACTTCCTAACCTGCTCTCTGTGGCCCTATGCAATCTTCCTTTTCACCTAAGGTCTAATTCCCTATTGAATTGCTCAACTGATCTTGCTTTGACCACACTTTCAGGCATTGCATTCCAGATTCAAACCGGTTGTTGTGTCTCATGTCTTGATTGCTTTTCTCCCCCCCAACCACTTTAAGTCTGTACCCCTTTGTTCTTGATACTTTGACCAATAGGAGCTTTTTTTCCCTCCTTCATCCTGCCCAAACTCCTCATGATTTTTCTATACCTATATCAAATCTATTTGACAATTCATTGCTATAACATTTTATGATATACAGACAAATACCTCGCAGACACATCAGATGGACTGATGGACAAGCAAAGGTGAATAAGGAAATAAACATATTGGAGAGGAGAGATCAACATCCACAGATAATTAAATGGATCAGCAGATTAATGCATAGACACATAAAACAGGAGACAGACCAACAAACTGAGTTAAACTAATATGAAGGTGAATACATAAAAAGACTAAACTTCACAGTATCTGCACTTACCTAATTCTAGCCTCTTGAACATCCCTTATTTAAGTCACTCCATTTTTGGTGGTTATTCTTTCAGCTACTTAGGCATTAAACCGAAATCTCTCTACATTTTTTTTTGCTTCCTTTAAGATTTGCATTAAAATGTTTCTTTTTGCAATCTTTTATTACATTAAAGGTGCTATACGAATGCAAGTAGTTGCTAATAGGTAGACTGATAAAATGTATTGATAGAAATATGAATTGACAGATAAGTTAAAAAAGTAGAAAATGACTGTTATACAGAGTGACAGTAAAAGATAGAGATGGATAAGTTTGGAGAAAGAGGATAGGCAGAGAGATAGAGACAAATAAAGATGGATATATAAATAGAGAGACATGGAGATAAAGGTGGATAGAGTGTGATAGATAAGTAAAAAGAAGATAGAGGATTTAGAGATAATAGTTAAATAGAAATACAGATATATAGACAGAAATAGACAGAGAGATACAAGCAGAATGTAATAGAGAGCAGTTGATGGATAGAGATAGAAAAACAGCCAGAGATAGAGTGAGAAAAATAGATAAAGAGACAGAGTGGGATAGAGATAGGTATCAAGAAATAAACAAACAAAGATAGAGTAGAAAGAGATAGATGGAGAGAAATAAACAGATAGAGAAAAAGATAATTATAGATATAGCAAAGACAGAAAGGGAAAGAGAACCAGAGAAATTTAGAGGAATCGATAAAAGATGTTGATAGGGTTAAAAAGACAGATAAATTGAGGGAGAGATAAATATGGAGGGAGATGAGGGAGAGGTAGAAAAGTAGAGAAAAATAGAGAGATAAAGAAACAGAGATAGATAAATAGATTGGGAGAGATAAATAGAGAGGGTGAGATAGAGATAGAGAGAGGGAGAAAGAGCTAGATAAATAGAGAGCCAAACAAATAAATGTAGGTAAATAAAGAGAGAAACAGATGGAGAGTGATGGGCAGGGACAGAGTGAGATTGTATGGTTTGGGCAGTGGAGTTGGTTATGGGTCAGTGCTGCTTTAAGAAGTTCTGGGGCGGGGTTTGGATGGACTCCGCCTCTCAGTAAATGCCTGGAGAGTGGACTCGGAGCTGGGGCTGGGAGTGGGGATGTGGAGGCAGCAGGTTGGCGCTTTGTATCTGTCTCTCTGCACTGTGGGTTGAGCACTGTTAAGTGGGCTTCGGCCTGCTCATTGTGTGGTCGGATGCGGTCAGTAATTGTGACCGGGGATTAACCTGTGTGGTGTAGGCCTCTGCCCCTTTCACAAGGAGAATGGAGTTAGTAAGAAAGGGCTGAAAGTGAAACCCACATCAAGGAATCGAACTCCGTGCTTTTAAAAATAATAACTTTCTTTTGTGATTAGTTGAGCTACTTAGTTTTCAGAGATTTGACCCTGTTTTGTTCAGTTTTTAAAGACATGCCTCCAATTTGGCAAAATATTTAAAATATTTTTAAAATGTGCAGTATCTGATACAGATCCATAGGTGTGTATACTGTTTCTTGCTGCCTGGCATGTCTGATTTGGCTGTTGGGATGGAGCCCAGTTTCTTGGATGGGCTGAAATGGGTTGGGCTGTTTGCTTTATTTGTGGCCTCAGTCCTCACATTGGTGATGTATGGCCTTCAGTGGGTCTCAGGGCCTTCCTGGGGCAAGGGTAAGACCATCCCCAAAGCTGGGGCTACAGCAGGTGCTCCTCTGAGTGATCTCTGTGAGGGGGCAGCTGGTCTCCTCTCCTGGGTGCTGTCCTTGGAAAGCTGGAACCGTGAGTGGAAGAAGGCCTGGCTCACTGCTCTCAATGAGGCAGTTGCAAAGCATGGGGTGAGTTCATGTCTCTTGCACTTAACTTGATTTACTAGCTGAGGATAGGGTTGGTGAAGCTGGTTGACCAGTATCTGATGGAGAAAGATGTACACTTGGGTCTATGAGTGTAATGAGCTTTGATTTAAATATGGTGAAACTATAATGTTGTAGAAAAGTTTGTAGAAATCAGTATTTTGATTTTGATATGCACTTAATCGTTCCTGGGATATGTGATTTCACATTTGAACACAGTGAATGGTGTGCTAGACTGTTTGAGGGTAGTTTAGAGCCAAACACATTTGGAGTTGCTCATACAGCAGACTGGGTAAGATTGACAGATTTTTCTTCCCTAATTGATGCTTGTGAGCTGGATAGCTATCTTTATTGCAATTTATTTTTATTCATTCATAGAATTAATACGTCACTGGCTAGGCCAGCATATATTGCCCAGAGGGCAATTAAGAGTTAACCATATTGCTGTGGGTCTGGAGTCACGTGTAGGCCAGACCAGGTAAGGATGGCAGTTTCACTGGATTCATTGTCATCATTAGACTTCCAATTCATTTTATTGAATTCAAATTCCACCATCTACCGTGGTGGGATTTGAACTCCGGTCCCTAGAACGTTACCTGTGTGTCTGGCTTAACAGTCCAGTGATAATACCACTAGGCCATTGCAGATACTAGGTTTTTATTTTGGATTTTTAAAATATTGCCCCAGTTGCTGCGGGGATATTAGTCCAGCTTCTAGATTAGTAATCCTGCTCTCAGTTGGTGTTAAGTGTTGAGCAGTTTTTGGTTTTTGAGGTAGCATGCTTTGTGATGTCTTTCCAATATTTGTCATGTGTCTTGGACCCAGATTTCCAGCATTTGTCTTTTTTTTTTCTTGTTCTTTCATTGACCAAAGAAGTAACTTCCCGCAGAACAGTGGACCTTTCTGTTGTTAACCGTGCATATGTAAGACCAGAAATGTTGGTCACCATTTGCAAATGAAGCACTTATTTGTATGATGCCCTGGTGGTGGATGGCACTGCAGTTTGCTTTGAGGAACATGCATGCTTCTCCTCCTGGTCTATCAATTGAGGTCCTTAATCTCAATCCCTAAATCCTGGTTCCTACTCCATGTGGGGAATAGGTGCTATGTGAGGAAGATTTTATGCCATTATACATATAGTGGCTGATGGTTTACATAGCAGATTTCTTTTGAATAAAAACATGTTCCTGATTGGAAAGTAGAAATGGGTTTTTGTGGGTGACCCTTTATGTAAGCGTTGCTATAGCTGGATATTCTGTGAGAAATTCAGTTGAAATGTAGAGCTTCTTCACCAAATGTTCATGTGGTTCTTAAAAGATGATAGTTTTAGAACTTCCCAGTTGTATTGCAAATGGAGTGAACATTATGCGTGAAGTGTGTAATGCTAAAGAACAGCTACTTCTAGCCCATGTCCTTAAATAATAGGATCAATTTCAAAATGATAAACCGTCATGAGGGAAAAAAAAGCAGGCCATCTCAACATTTAAAATTAGCTGCTGTAGTTTTTTTTTTCTGTCCATGAAGCATTTATGCCAATTTTATGGTGTAGAGAAAGAAGATGTAGTTAGCTTATCAGTTTGCAAAGTAAGTGACCCTTAGCTGAACTGCTAGCTTGCCCCACTGGGGTATTTAATTCAGTAAATTCTGGGCTCATGAGCCATGACAACTTAAATCTAACATGAAAGCTGATGCTTCAGTGCAAAGAGTATGTTCCTCTTCTTGAGGGGTGACCTTACAGAAGTTTATAAAAATCATGAGGGGCACGGATAGGGTGAATAGCCAAGGTCTTTTCCCCTGGGTGGAGATGTCTAAAACTAGAGGACGTAGGTTTAAACTGAGAGGGGAAAGATTTAAAAGGGACAAAGGGGGCAACTTGCTCACACAGATGGTGGTCCGTGTATCGAATGAGCTGCCAGAAGAAGTGGTGGAGGCTGATACAATTACAACATTTAAAAGGCATCTGGATGGATACACGAATAGGAAGGGTTTGGAGGGATATGGGCCAAATGTTGGAAATGGGACTAGATTCATTTCAGATGTCTGGTCAGTACGGACAAGTTGGACCGAAGGGTCTGTTTCCGTGCTGTTCATCTCTATGACTCTGTATTTAATGCTCTCACACCTTGCAGTCAGTTTTGACCTGAAGATGCTAAATAAATGTAAGTTTTGTTCCTTCTTATGAGAAAACTCATTAGAAAAGTTTAAATCATGTAGTGAAAGGAGATTACTGTGATGATCAGTGATTTCTAGCCACCAGTTTTTAAAAAAGTAATCTTTCAAATGTCTGTATGTGCTAGATAGTTTCTTGGTTTCTAAAATATTAAGAATTTGTTTTATCCTTCTTGGTGAGTTGATTTCAGGAAAGGTGATGTACTGTAGGCTAAAATCCAAATGTGCTGCTTCATTTCCTCTTCTCCTTGAATCCTTTATTCTATTCACATAGTACGGACGTTTGTGATGGATTTCTGTCTTATTTCTCCAGGGCTGTAAAACTTGGCTTGACATATCCCTCCCTCTTGCATTTATTCAGTCTTCTCATAAATAAACCATGTGTCATGTACCCACTTGGGTTTCTTGTTCTAATCACTCCTGCCTCGACCTTTAATCAGCCTTCCCTTCTGTTTTTCTATCTCCTGCCACTCCCTGCTGCCTGTCTGAGCCTTCTCCCGGGTTCTGACCTCGTGTGAGAAACTCTGACTTCTTCCATTCTTGCCGAAGGTCATCAGCCTGAGTTGTCGACTCTGTTTTCTCTCCATGAATGCTGCCCGACTTGCTGAGTTTCTCCAGCATTTTCTGTTCTTCTTTCACTTGACCTTTTTTTTTTCCTTTCTTTCCCTCTTGTTGCCAACCTTGGCCAGTACAATGGATGGAGCTTCAGTTTTTTTTTTAAATATATAAAAAAAGCAGGTGGAAAGGCAAGCTGAGCATTGAAGGATGTGAGCTACCTCTGTACATGATGCTGGACCATGTGTTTCTTCACCCAGAGAACCTCTGCTGTAATCATTAATGATTCTTTTGATGTATCAAAGAGGAATGGTACCTTGTGCTCTCTGCAGTGAAGGAGAGGAATCAAAAACAGAAAATGCATTGGCTTTCTCTACTGAATCAAGAACACCATTTGTTGGTGGTGTGGCTGTGTGCCTCCACAGTCACTGATGCCCCTAGACTTGGAAGATAGAAGAATCCATGCCAGCGAGGGGACCTTTTTGTTGCTGAGGGACTGGCACACAAAAATGAAACGAGTAGTGGATAAAGTATGAAATTTTATGTGGTGGGTTAAACATTGCTGTACAGAATGATCTGTCTGTCACCTAATCCCTCAGTTGTGTTTCACATATCGTTTGTTGCCAGTAATAGGGGTTGTAGTTAAGGGCTTCAGCTGTAAACTGCCTATGGATTACGGAAACAAACATAGAGCTAAAGGAAGGCGAGAACAGGAGTAGGCCATTTAGCCCTTTTGAGACGTGTTAATATTTTGAATGATAGTGAATGGATATGTTGGTTAATGTTTGAGATGTAACACTTTCGTGGTAGCATTTTAAATATTATGTACACCCCAGATAGCTCTGGCAGTAAATTGTACTGTACTGAATGTTATAAAGAATGAAAGTCCCTAGCTTTGGGTTGAATGGTGTAGTATTACTGTATACTTAGTTGGGTCATCTAGACCTGTTGATGAATGCTTGTTGATGGGATTGTACCTCAATGAGCTGCGGTCCACAGGATAGAAACTAACGACAGAGGTGAGGAGATGATCCATGTCATCTCATTTTTAATCTGAATGTTTGCATTGCTTTATTTCTGTTGTCACCTATGATATGGTAATTTCTCATAAGCAGAGGTGGGAATTATCCCTTTTCCAATTGGAATGGTAGCCGAGACAAGATGGAGAACAGATCTGCTCCTTGTGTGGCTGGAAATCTCATCTCCATTCCTGCCCTGGGTCTGCTTGATCAAACAATAGTCCTAGCTCCCAGCCAATTCAGACATCAACCCAAACCTTTGTGATTGGCTGGTGTCTAAAACCGGTTCACAACCTGAACTTGAACCCAGTTCCTGCCCTGGAAGGGAACATATGGCCCTAGTGTTTACATTCTGCGATCTAAAGAAAAACAAGGAAACCTTTCTGAGCTGGCTGATAAAATGAGCCATGTTATGTCAAAGACCATGTTCATATGTCTGTGTTGGAGTCACTGTGCCTTTTGGATGTTTGCATGTGTGCATATATAACAGGCTATGGTTGAAATGACTCCTAACTGACTCGTGTGATGAAATACCCAGGATTTAATCAGGCTGGAAGAGAAGGTAACGTACTATCTTCCAGGCTGTGGTGCAATCCCACTTTCTCCAATCCTTCATTCCTGATTGTGCTGTGGTTAAAGTTGTTCAAAAGCCCACTGTCTGCTCATAACTGAGGTTTGTCTTGACCTGTAATGATGCGTATTGTGCAACATACTTAACCTGTCCTCTGGGCCAGCAATTGTATGTGTGAGTGCATGGAGATTCAATATTCTACCTCGGTTTTTCTCTCTCTCTCTCTCTCTCTCTGGTTGTTTGTCACAGTATGATGAGTTGCATTTCTTGAAGTTTGATTTAGTGATAGCTACCTTTGTAACCTGGAAACTTTGACAAGTATTCGTAGCAGTATGTTTCTATTTGCAAAGCCTAACAGTTTCCCACCTCTCTCTGTACCTGATGATTTTGAAGTTGTTTTCATCCATTTTTACTAAAAAAAAAGCAAAATAATTGCTGATCAATTTTGTTTTAAGAACAGACTAAACTGTATTGATAGGAGGTTTTGACAAATGTAATGTTGGTCCCTGCATAGCTTTGGAAACAAAAGTTGTTGCAGCACAAAAGCGTTGTGATATGTATTACAACATGACTGGTCACTAGATTAGAGTCATAGATATACAGGACAGAAACAGACCTTTCGGTCCAACTCGTCCATGCTGACCAGATATCTGGAATTAATCCAGTCCCGTTTGCCAGCATTTGGCCCATATCCCTCTAAACCCTACCTATTCATACACCCATCTAGATGCCTTTCAAATGTAATTTACCAGCCTCTATCACTTCTGGCAGTTTATAGTACTGACGCACCACCCTCTGCATGAAAAAGTTGTCCCTTAGGTCCCTTTTTAAATCTTAACCCTCTCACCTTAAATGTATGATGCCTATTCACCCTATCCATGCCCCTCACGATTTTATAAACCTCTGTAAAGTCACTCAGCCTCCGATGCTCCAGGGAAAATAGCCCCAGCATATTCAGCCTCTCCCTATAGCTCAAACCCCCCAATCCCAACCTTGTAAATATTTTCTGAACTCTTTCAAGTTTAACAACTAGTTTATTGAGAGTAGATAGGAACGTGGGCTTTAAAACACAAACACGACAGCCATAACATTGTTGGATGGTAAAGCAGACTCGAGGCTGTATCACACAATTGTTATGGGGCAGCGGGCGGCCGTGCGGTCCATCATTGTCTGCAGTGGCTTTCTGGGCTTTTTAATTTGCCAATCTTCTGCCTTTTCTCTATGACCCTGCACTATTTAAATAATCTACCAATGTGGTGGCTAGTTACCTCAGATGATAGAGAGCTTGGTGTTCCATTGCTAAGGTTATGGGTGCAGTCCCCACACTGGCCCATGTTGCTGGCTTCAAACCCAGACTCTGATCAGCCATGATCCTGTTGAATGGCAGAGGAGGCTCAAGGGGCCGAACAGTCTACTCCTGTTCCTATTTTCTGTGGTCGGTGCCCCCTTAAATGCCTCAATTTGAACCTGCCTCCACTCTTCTAGGCAGTGCATTCCATGCTTTAATTACTCACTGTTTGAAAAGAACATTTGTTTCTTTTGCGAAGAAATTTTAGTCTGTGCCATTCAGTTCTGTATTTGTTTGAGCAGGAACAGTTTCTCCCTGTGTATTGTGTCCAGGCCCACATGATTTTGAAAGCTTCTCTCCTATCTCCTCAACTTAAAAACCTAAATAGGAGCAAGAGTAGGCCATGTGGTCACTCAAGCCTGCCTCTCCTTTCAATAAGCTCAACTAGGTCCAGGCCTCAACTCCTCTCTTGCACCAGCTGATCATCACCCTCAACTCTTGAAATACTTCTAGTGAGCTAGTCTCCACAACTGAGCTCTCTGGGCAATTCAGGACATCGACTACTAACTTGGAGAAGCAGCTCCCTCACGTCTTGGTTTTAAATAATTGTTCTCTTATTCTTTAATGTCTCCGAGTTTGAGATTCCCCACAAACGGAAACTTCCTCAACATCGACCCTTTCAAATCCCCTCAATCTTTTATGTTTCTGTAAGACGACCCCTCATTCTTCTGAACTCTAATGAATGAAGACTTCACCCGCTTAATAGTTCTTGATAAGACAGCCCCTTCATCCCAGTATTAAGCCTAGTGAATATCTTTTGTACTGTTTTCCGTGACAGTACTTTTTTTTTCAAACATTGAGAACAAGACGTGAAGATTCAGATAGTTTCTAGAGGATCTGAGTTCATTCTGATGATTTTCATTAACATTTAACAGCTCGTCACCACCTTCTCAATTAGAACTAAGGACGGACAAAAAATGCTAGCCGAGTCAGCGATGGCCACATACCACGAGTAAATAAAAATATATCATGCAACTTGATGTCTAACTATGACCACGTGCCTCTGCCTCCTTCTTCACAGATGCTTCCCTAGACTGTGTAGGGAGCTCTCTGCAATCTCTCATGGATTTTCTCCAATACTGCTGCTGCACACTCAAAGAACAAAGAACGAAGAAAATTATAACATAGGAACAGGCCCTTCGGCCCTCCAAGCCTGCGCCGATCCAGATCCTATCTAAACCTGTTGCCTCTTTTCCAAGGATCTATATCCCTCTGCTCCCTGCCCATTCATGTATCTGTCTAGATATTTCTTGAATGACGCTATCGTGCCCGCCTCTACCACCTCCGCTGGAGGTGCTGGCAACACATTCCAGGCACCCACGACCTTCTGCGTAAAGAACTTTCCACGCATATCTCCCTTAAACTTTTCCCCTCTCACCTTGAAATCGTGACCCCGAGTAATTGAGTCCCCCACTCTGGGAGAGAAAACTTCTTGCTATCCACCCTGTCTATACCTCTCATGATTTTGTAGACCTCAGTCAGGTACGCCAAAACATCTGTCTTTCTAATGTAAATAATCCTAATCTACTCAACCTCTCTTCATAGCTAGCGCCCTCCATACCAGGCAATATCCTGGTGAACCTCCTTTGCACCCTCTCCAAAGCATCCACATCCTTTTGGTAATATGGCGACCAGAACAATACGCAGTATTCCAAATGTGGATGAACCAAAGTCCTATACAACTGTAACATGACCTGCCAACTCTTGTACTCAGTACCCCGTCCGATGAATGAAAGCATACCGTAGCGTTATTGACCGCTCTATCGACCTGCGTTGCCACCTTCAGGGTACAATGGACCTGAACACCCAGATCTCTCTGTACATCAATTTTCCCCAGGGCTCATCGGTCTGTAATTACCTGGATTATCCTTGCTACCCTTCTTAAACAAGGGAACAACATTAGCAATTCTCCAGTCTTCTGGAACCTCACCTGTGCTCAAATGGATGCTGCAAAGATATCTGCTAAGGCCCCAGCTAGTTCCTGTCTTGCTTCCCTCAGTAACCTGGGATAGATCCCATCCGGACCTGGGGACTTGTCCACCCTAATGCCTTTTAGAATATCCAACACTCTTTCTCCCCTGCCCCCCATGCGACTTGACCTAGAGTAATCAAACATCTATCCCTAACCTCAACATCTGTCATGCCCCTCTCCTTGGTGAATACTGACACAAAGTACTCATTAAGAATCTCACTCATTTTCTCTTGACTCCTCCCATCTTATTCATCTCAACTTGTGGGCTCAGTCTCTTTTCCCTGTCGACGCCAACTTGTCATATCATAGGGTGGATTGGTGGGAGCACTGCACCAGTGAGGTGAAAGCTTTCATATCACATTTTGTAGTATGCGGACACCATGAGCTGAATCCTCCACGGGGGGACAATGGACTGCTATCCTATCATTCTGTCAGTGTTTGGGCTTGGACCAGGACAAGTTGACTTCTGTGCAAGCATGCAGAAAGCGCCACAAGCTTGTGTGCTTTGGCTACAAGTTGAGCTCAATCTTTACAGGAAATTAGCCATTGAAAGTGGCCTAGGACAGTTTGAAAAAGCTGTTTAAGGTATGTAGTAGAGAGAGAATACAAAAATTTATACTTGTCCTGTACTTTTTATGATGCACTAGTCCATCCTCAACTGGGCATTGCATTTAATAGAAGACTTGAAAGCTTTAGGTTTGGAAAGTACAGAAAAGATTTAAGATTCAGCGATGAGGGACTTTGTTTGTACAGTTAGATTGGAGCAGCCAGGACTGAAGGGTGAAAGATTTGAGGCATTCAAACTTATGAGCTAACTGGACAGAGTACAGCAGATGAGGTAAAACTGTTCCCTTTGGTTGAAAGATCAAGAGCCAAAAGACAGTGGTTTAAGATGATTGGTGAAAGCAGCAGTAGGCTATGAGGAAATCCTTTCTTCATACAAGTAGTTGTGAGCTGTAATACAAGTGCCTGAGAGTGGGCAGAGAGTTAATTGAGGCTTTTAGGAAGGAATTGGATCATTTTCCCCATGTCTCGTTACCCAAGGAGACGGAGGTGAGAGTAAGCAAGTGCTGTTGCAGAGGGCTGGAACAGATATATGGGCCAAATTGTTACAGTACAGGAAGAGCCCATTTGATGATTCTGTAAAAGTCCGGTGTTGTAATTTGCCTATTAGTTTCTCAGCCGAATTATCAAACATTTTGCTTCTGGGAGTTCCTAAGATCCTCGATCATTTTACTAGAACTTTGTATTTGGAAATACATTCTGATATTTTAAAAAAAGAATGTAATTTTGAAACCTATGGTTTGGCTGGTGCCATTAAAGTTGGTTTGTGTTGCCTTTCTTTCCTTGTGTGAGTACTGCTTTCTTTCAACTACCAAGTGTCTGCATCAAGGACACCTAGTTCAAGTATAGCGCCACTAGATGATGCAGGGTGAGCTCACTCTACTCTAATTTTAAGAGAGTAATCGCAGTATGACATCTGTGTTTCCTCAACTAGCCCTACTGCGTTGGATCCATGGGGAAAGAGTAGTGAGTGGTAGGGGTGAGTATGTTTAGATTCTTCCTTCAAAGAGGCCAGCATAAGCACAATGGGTATAATGCACAAAACAAGGTTTTGTAACCCTGATGCCTTTCAGTGAGATTATCAAATTTGTAGACCACTCTTTGCATCTGTCTCAAAGGGTTGGCTTTGCGCCACCCAAGCAAGCACTCTGTGGCTGAGAGGTAGCACACGGCAGCTGATCGAATTTTGAAATTTGGAGTGTAAAACTAGTCTCAGTAATGGTGACAATAAAACTCATTGTGAAAACCCATCTCGTTCACGAATGCCTGCTTTGCTGGCAACGCATGGCAACCATCCCATGGAAGAACAAATGTTTTTCTAAAGTCGCAGCTCAATTTTAGCTGAGAGGTGAAAGGCCCATGATATTTTTTTTTTTCTTTCCCCATTTATTCCAGTTGCTTTCGAATTAAGAAATTGTCACAACTGCCAGCTAATCTGTTTCCAGATGGCTGAGTTACAGCAAATTCATAAAGATCCTCAAGTGACCCAAGGGCTGAATTTAGTTAATAATAGGAGAGGGTACTGTCAGTTTTTCTTGGGGCTTGCTCAAGAGTTTTGTGTGAATTTGCAAAGAAATTGCTCTGTCAAATCAATGTGGCTATTTTTGGGTTTCGTCCTCGGGTTGCTTAACTTGAGATGTCTCCACACAGCTACACACAATTGGAAGTACTATGTAAATAATTGCAGACCTATTATTGATCAAAAGAAAGCATGTCACAAAACATTTAATGTTTGTTCAACTCAGTTTCTTCCCTAATGCAAATGTTTTTAAAATTTACATTTATTTTTTAAAAAAGCCCAACAACAATAACAAACAAAAGTGCCTCAAGGTTAAAAGTAGTCTACTTTTGTCAAATAAATGGGAATTCACTTTGTTTTACAGAGTTCGCTGCAACTCAGTGTTGATAATGTCGGTCCACATTCATCTCCCCTTGTTCTGAGTCAGATTACCAGTGTTATCAAGTCAGACCGACACTTGGTGAGTAAATACAGTGTGCAAAGATTTTTCTGTCTATCATAGCATGTGTTGTGTTCCCAACACAGTGCCACGAAGCAGCTAAAAAAATGAATGTATGCCCTAAAATTTGTCTTTCATTTCGATCAAAATTATAGACATGTAGTTGGACAACCATTGAGCTTGTGATTACCCAACACGAAGTCAACCTTGGACACAGGGATGGCATTGACTGACACATTTTGATGGTTTTTAAAGATGGTAAATGATTTTGTGGCCCTGTGATATTCTGTGTTGATGTGACTGAGTTCAGTAAGAGTTGTAGGATATCACTTGTCTTGAATTGACTATATTTTAAGGGTTGGTTAACTCGGTTGGCTTTACAGCTGGTTCGTGATGCTGAGAGATGCCAAGAGTGTCCTCCAATGCCCTGGTTAGCAAGAAGGTCCTGCCTTCCCAACCTGTCTCCTTGCTTTGTGTGATAACCCTCAGGTTAAACCACCACCAGTCGTCCCTCAAATGAGGGAGCAGCCCTATGGCCTTCTGAGATTGTGGTGACTTTACTGAATTTAGTTTCAAGGTGGATGAACTATTTGAATGTGGCAATCATTGTAAGTTCCCTCCCCCAGCGGAAACATCTTGCTGAAGTAAATATGATTGATGTGGCTGACCCCTGAATCCCAAATTGTTAAGGAGAGTCGTAAGCCGGGCCTTGACAAAATTAGGTCAAATCATCTCTTTATTGGTTTGAATTGTAGCGAATATGAGGTTTGGAATTTTTAATGTATTGTCTGATTAGTTGTTCTAGAGATGAACTTATCCGTCTGGCCATTTTGTAATTGGAGTGAGCCAGGTTTTCAGGAACCTTGATTAACTTTTCAGCAAAACTAACGTTGAAGTATTTGCCTGAAGTGTTTTGTTTTATTTTTGTCATTTTATTTCCCTCCCCTTCAAATGTTTCTGAGCATACATGCTTGGACTATTTTGATCTCAGTCGCTGCAGAGGAACCTTTTTAGAACATTTCGGTTATGAATTCAAACCCTGTATATTCTAGGAAGCAGCAGTAAAATTGGCAATGGTTATGTATTCCTGCCGTGACAGGAAATTAAAAGATGTAAATGGGAAATGATCAAAATCCTCCACTTTGAGCTATGGCAACCTTAGTTTTTGTTTCCAGATTGTGACTTCTGTTGAGCTTTGTGATTGGCTACACATGCTTTCATTGTGTCCTCGAGTAATTTGAGTGACTTGTGTGAACAGGAGTTATCACGTAAACACACAATTAATGTAAAACAATGTGTTGGTTATTTTTTTGAAAGCATTTTTAAAAAAAAAAGTGGAGCTGTAATAGCTTGACCCAGTCAGTGATGTTCTTGTGTAAACATTCTCCACCCAATACCGTGCTTGACTGTTTACAATTATTTAAACTCAAAAAAGATTTTTTTTCCTCTCAATGTCGTTAATTAATTCTTGGGCTCTACCAGTTAGCTTCAGTTCCCACAGGATTCATTGTAGAATGCTGCACCAGAGAAACTGGGCACTCTCTGTAAGTCTGCCAATTTTATCCATGTAAGGCCGTTAACTTATTCCTTCTCTCTAGCTGGCTCCTCATATCTGTTTTTAACCTTTTTCTTAAGCACCCGTCAACCTCTGAGAGAATTATTGAAGCTGCTCGAACATTTTTGGCAGTGTTTCACAATTCAACTACTCTCTTTGTTTGTGATTTGAACACAATTCTACATTTATCTCCCCATTCCTGTTGAATGGAAACAATTTGTTACTAATTACTGGAGCTTGCTTTTGTGGGCAAAGTTGAACAGACCTGGCTTGTCTAACCTTGCATGCTGAAGTTTGAATTTTGACCTAATTGAGGTATTTAAAATGTTCAAAAGGCTTTGCTGTAGCTTGATTTGGAGGAATCGAGGTGGGGAAGGAGTGGGAGAGCGACAGGATTTTATAATAAGAGATAAAAGGTACTGCAGATGCTGGAGAATCCGAGATAACAAGCATGGGGCTGGATGAACACAGCAGGTCAAGCAGCATCATAGGAGCAGGAAAACTTGACGTTTCGGGCCTAAACCCTTCATCAGAAAGGGTTTAG
>JAHRHZ010000061.1:18176350-18250232 GCA_024137785.1 Ginglymostoma cirratum | reverse complement strand
TCCTCCCTGGACTGACCTATCTCCTCCCTACCCCCCCACCTACACTCACCTTTACTGGCTCCATCCCCGCCTCTTCGACTCGTCTGCCTCCTCTCCACCTATCCTCTCTTCTATCCATCCTCTATCCACCTCCCCCTCTCTCCCTATTTATTTCAGAACCCTCTTCCCCTCCCCCATTTCTGATGAAGGGTCTAGGCCCGAAACGTCAAGTTTTCCTGCTCCTATGATGCTGCTTGAACTGCTGTGTTCATCCAGCCCCACACCTTGTTATCTCAGATTCTCCAGCATCAGCAGTACCTTTTATCTCTGGCGATTTTTCAATGTTGATTTGTGATTGTCCTGATTGTAAATTGTTTTTGGTGTTGCAGATATAAAGATAAAATGGAGCAAACGAGGTGGGAAATGGCTAAACACTTCTCAAACTAAATGCCACATGGAGAGCTCAGAAAATTGTGTTGATGGTCCATCTAAATGCTGTCAAACCTTATTTTACATTTTAAAAACAAAAATCTGTTGATAATGGCTTGGTTAATAAATGCAATATTCACTGTGTTGCTGAACAGTAAGAGAAGGTTTAATCATCTTCTTGGTACTGAATTAATACTTCAAATATATTGACAATTTGATTCTGTATTCCTCCCTAAAACTAAGAAGAAAATAATGCAGAGATGTTGCTCCTGGTAACTATATTCCACTTCCACCAGCTTTGCATTGCGTGACAAATGGCCACTGGGGAGATTTATTAATGATTGCAAACATGAGTTTTTACATGCAGTTGAAGGGGGATGGGAGGAAAATATCAAACTGGGTTTGCTTATAAAAGTTGTACATTTATGGAGCTACAGTAATCTATGGCAAACAAAATAGAAAAATCGAGATCCACTCATCTCTTCCTGTCATACACGTTCCGTGCGTGAAGGCATGTATGTTATATGCTAATTGGTGGGAAATGTAGTGACTTTGGTGCAGACTCTGCAGTCAAGCTTGTTGTGTGAATTTGATTTTAGGTTTTTGGATGCCAAGTGACTGGAGAGTATGCTCAGTTTTCTGTCACTGTGACCCAGGACTCGCCTGTTGCCATGGGACTGGAATCTTTTCATATCCAAGTGTCTCCGCTTCATATTCAGGTACAACCTATGAAGAATCAGGAGCAAGTTTCATCTCAAGGAGGCTGTCAAACATGAAGTGGGGCTAGCTCCCTCCCTTTGGGAAATTCCAGTTTTCGCATGCATGACCTTTTTTAACAATAGAGGATACTTGTGTTTATTTGCATTTGGATGTCTGTCTCTGTTTCTCTTCCACTTCCCTTCATATGGGTTTTTCCCCAAAGAAGCAATGATGTACTGACAATAATTGATCGACAAAACAGGTTTTTATTTGGCTTTCCCCAAGATTCTGCATGTTTGAATCGTGCTTCTCTGGGTCCCAACAGGATCATATCTGATTACTGGGTATGAGAAGCAGATTGAGTAAATGATTTTACTTGCTGTATCCAGATTACACACTTTTGGAATTCCAAGCAGCTGTATAATACTGTACAAACTCACATTTTTAAGTTTTAAGGGAAAGCTGACATTGAACTGCCAATATGTTGCCTGACCTGGAGAATAACCATGTATGGTCTTGGGGCCTGCTTCATTGTGATCTGTGTTGAATGGTAGAGCAGAACCTATAGAAGATCACTGCTCCTGAACCTTGGGTAGAGGTAATCCACAATAGTCCAAGTTGTATTTGGCTTATTTCAGATAGTGTTTTGCACCTCTGTAAATGAAACATGGAAATCCAGTAACGAGGACATTGACCATTCTTGTTACAATACTCTCTATTGTTCGTTACACTCCAATTCTGGAATAAATAAATTGCTTCTACTTCCTCCTCATTTACAGCTTTCTTCTTCATCCTACAGCTGTTTCATTTTTGTTTTGGGTTTTAATTTGCTTCTCTCCTCTTGCGTTCTTAGCAGAATAAGGAGCAATCTTATCAAAATATACAAGATTCTAAGGAGGCCTGACAGGGTAGATGTTGAGAAGATGTTTGTATCAGTGTAGAATTCTTGAAATAGGGTACATAGTTACAGAATAAGGTTACACTCGTTCAAAACTAAGATGTGAGGAATTTCTTTTGGAGGGTAGTGAATGTCTGGAATTCTCTATTGCAAAGAATTGTGGAGACTAGATAATACGTTTTTGAAATGTCGGGGAGTTGAGGGTTATGAGGAGCTGGCGCAAATGAATTGGGTTAAATCAGTTGTGATCTATAACTTGGAATGTTCATGTATTTTTGCCTGTCTAGCTTCTTTTTTGAGGCAAGGACAGTGGGGAAATACACTTGGAAAGAAATGCCTGTGATTATTGTGCTCTCAAAATAAATAATGTTTAATCTGGATAAGGCCCATGAGCGTGCAGATTGTTCTTGATCTGTTGGAAGCATTGGCTGTACTTTATTCCAGAATTCCATTGTGATCTACCAGAATTTCAGCCATTAACAAATTCAGTTGCAGCCTATCACTGCTGGAGCATGAGCGAATTTTGTACGTAGAGAGAAATGGGTGAGTGAGATGGGAGGAAACTGAAGTTTCTTTGTCACGATGGTGATGTTTTGAATTTTAACCTGGTGTGAGCGGTCCAGGAAGTACTAATTTTGTTTTAGCTTGCACCAGCTGTAGTGCCACTGTAATAATACTGTGACCATGATGGAAAGTGGGTGCTGGAAATCAAGCCTCACTATTCCCCAAACTGTCACAGTTACCTGACTTTGACCACAAAGATAAAATAATTACCAGATTTCATCAATAAATAAGAAAACAAAGCTTACTCGTAGCAAACCTTCAGCAAGTGTCAAAATGGATTATTGCTTATTAATCTGCAGACTTTAAATAAACCCCCTTTGAATTCAAACACTTGTGAACATTCAGTCACAAATAGGACAGACAAGATGGACAGTTTTGCTGAAATATTATGGTTGGAAATCCTAGGCAGAATTTATTTCTTTCCATCGAGCAAGAGCCTGGGCTAGAAGGGACTTTCTCTTTCGGTCTCTGATTATGACAATCACATTGTCTACTGCGACGATACTTGATTTGATGTCCTTTCTGTTGGACCTTAAGTTCTTTTCTTGGGTTAGAAGGTCTCTTCTGAGTCTTGAAACATTGGTTTTCTTCCTCTCGATGGGGGGGTGCCAGAGGGAGGGAGAGAGGGAGACCTGTCTTGACTTTCCGGCTCTTTGGAGGCCTGAGTGCCCCTCTGTCTGAATTCTTTGATAAACTGCACCATGTCTACAAAAGCTGTTGCTATGCACGTTTTTAACCCAAAGGAAAGGTGCTAGTTTGACTCGCCAATGTATTCAATCCAACTTCTCTAGAAATTACAGGACTCTGTGTAACTAATAAGTAACCAGGATATGTTTTGACTTCCTTTTCGAGTCGTTGAACTATAGTATCTACATGGCAGTATCCAAACTTGCATTTTCCCAGTTTATATTTTCAAAGGAAATATGTGGTCCGTACAATAGTCTTTTAATGTTTAAGCCTTGCAATAATGAGTTTTATTTGTCTAGTGCCTACATAAGGTACAAGGAAAGAGACTTTTCTAAGAGGCATAAATAAAAAAAAATACATTGAGCTTTCAATGATCCTATTCAGCTTGAGAGGTGGGGTTTTCAGAAGGGAATTCCTGAACATGGAACTAGACAGCTGAAAGCATAGCCTGTAATAGTTGGGTGAGTTCCAAATGTGGCATTCTCCTTTTGTCAGCAGGGAAATATTCAACAAAGACAACATGATTTGGAGCAGGTGGAATGACATAATGTGCAATAAAGTCAATGAATCCCAAAAAAAATGTGACAACATTCACAGCTGACAGTTATTAGAAGGAGGTAGTTTGACAAAGTAACTGCAAGAAACCAATGTGGGTTTCAGAAGGAAGGTGATACTTGATTTGTGTTCTTTGGAGAGTGACAGATTTAGCGGCGGTGTGTACTTGGATTTTCGGGAACTCTTGAACAAAGTACTTGAAAAGAGATTGCTGTAGATTTGGATATGAGCAGCAGAAGAAAGGAAATAAGGGTGTGGTTAAGGGGCAGTTGAGTGTTTCAAAGTATGTGAATCTGTTCAATGAGTGGCTGTGAACAATTTGAGCATACAACTAGAGAGGACAATATTCAAGTTTATTTTAAAAATTTTAAAATAGCCTCAGAAAATGAGTGCATCAATAAAGCTAAAAGGCATTGTTAATGAGGTGGTAGAATTGGCAAAACACAGGCAGATGGAGTTCAGTATCTAAGTGTGAGACGGTACAATTTGATGTTGAAAAAAATCAGCGGTGTGCAAAAACTGAAGGGTTTGAATGGTTCAGTTTCTACAATGTTAGAAAACAGCATCACAGGTGAATAAGGGTGCAGAAATAGCTTGTGGAATTTTGATGGTAATGGGTTTAAGACGTTAAAATGAAGATGTAATGTTAAATTTAATAATCCACGTTTGTAGTTCTGTGTGTAGCTTTGAATTTGAATCTTAAGGATGACTGTTTAGGCAGTAGACAAGAAGTTGCACAAATTCACTAGAATGCTAATTCACTGTGCAAGGTACAGCTGATGCTGGCAATCTGAAATAAAATCAAAATACTAACTAGTCATCCAGTGAAAGGGATTTTGAAAAAGAGCCGTGGGTGCTGGAAATCAGAAACACGAACAAATTGTTGGAAAAACTCAGCAGGTCTGTCAGCATTTGTGGAGAGAAAGCAGAGTTAACTTTAACTTCTTCAGACCTGTTTTTCCTTTAAAATGTGCAGAAGCTGCCAAGCTCCCCTCCCCTGTGTCCCAGATCTAGGGACGGTGCCAATGGATAGCATATGGAATCTTTGGGAAAACATCTGTGATGATCATAGCTGGATGAGAAGGGAAGCCATTGGAATTTAAATTTAATATTTCAAACTATCATTGAAACAAAGCATGGCCAGTCCTCCTAAGATAACAGAAGGGAGAGGCATTTAAGGAGCAAAACATGCTTGATCATGCATGAGGTGTTTGAATAGAAAGAGAAGCCATTGATGGAGGTGGTTCAGATCTAGTTGGAATCGAGCAAGGTCACTCCTAAGTCAAGACAGGAGAAGGAGGGCAGTGTGTTTGGTTTTTTTTTTTTTAGGTTGCATAGAGGATAAACAATACAGGTGATGACCTATAGTTGCAGGTAATTTATTTCCTAACTTTGATCGGGATCATGTAGATGGCACTGGGTAATGCAGGGGTTCATGATGTAATTTGGTCCCCCTGAGTTCCACATCATTCTAAACACCTCAGTCTGCCAGCAGGTAATCTGAGCTCCAAGTAGAAATTGGAGTGAGGGAGAAATAGAAACCTATTTCCTTTTGTAATTTTCTTCCTTCCATAGCTGGAGATTCATATTCAAGAAGTTGATGTTGTCCAAGTCTCGTGGAATCTTGTAGAGTCTCAAAAGTTAAACTTGGAAGTGACACCAAAAGTAAAAAGAGAGGTGAGTGACTCTGTTATTTTCCAATTGTAGTTGCCAAGTTTAGCAGATGGAAAGCAACTATGCAGTGCAAGCTTTGCTTTGTCAAAACCACCCTGATCCTACCCTGGGACTACTGGATAGTGATCAGGAATGGGAACCCAGCTTAACCTTTTGGACCTCTCTAAGACGATGAAGCAATTTATCACACTCCAGTCAGATTTCAACCAGACTCGCTATCTAGAAGTCAAAATTGGAGGATTTGGTTTGGTTTCATCACTGGATAATACACTCCTCAATTAATACTGAGTTGTTCAGTCCGTTTGCTGTTAGAACATAGAACAATACAGCACAGGAACAGGCCCTTCAGTCCACAATGTTATGGTGGACATTACACCAAGTTAAACTAATCCCTTCTGCCTGCCCTTGGTCCATATCCCTCCATTCCTTGCATATTCATGTGCTTAACTAAAAGTCCCTTAAACACCCCTATTGTATCTGTCTGTACAACCACCCCTGGCAGCGCATTCCACACTCCTAACACTCTGGGGGGGGGGGAGAAAAACTTGCCCCTCACATCTCCTTTGACCACCCCCCCTCCACTTTTAATGCATGCCCTGAAGTTTTAGACATTTCAACTCTGAGGGGGAGAAAGATTCTGACTGTCACCCCTATCGACAACTCTCATAATTTTATAGACTTCTATCAAGTCTCCCCCCAGCCTCCGCCTCTCCAGATAAAACAACCTGAGCTTTTCTCGCCTCTCCTTATACCTCACACCCGATTAGGCAATGGCCTCGTGGTATTATCACTGGACAATTAATCCGGGGACCCAGGTTCAAATACCACCACGGCACATGGTGGAATTTTAATTCAATAAATATCTGGAATTAAGAATCTAATGACTGTGAATCAGTTGTGAATTGTCGGAAAAACCCACCTTGTTCACTAATGTCCTTCAGGGAAGGAAACTGCCATCATTACCTGGTCTGGCCTACGTGTGACTCCAGACCCACAGCAGTGTGGTTGATTCTGAACTGCCCTCTAGGCAATTAGAGATGGGCAATAGATGCTGCCTGGCCAGTGATGTCCCTCATCCCGTGAATGAATTAAGAACCCTCTAATCCAGGCAGCATCCTGGTAAACCTCTTCTACACCCTCTCCAAAGCCTCCACATCCTTTCTGTAATTTAGTGACCAGAATTGGCCTAACCAAAATCTTATAAAGCTGCAGCATGATATCCTGCCTGTTTTACGCAATTCCCTGACCAATAAAAGCAAGCATGCCATACGCTGCCTTTACCACCCTATCAATTTGCATGGCCACTTTCAGGGAGCTATGGACTTGAACCCCAAGATCTTTCTGTCCATCGATGCTGTTCAAGGTTCTGTCATTATACTTTTCCTTAACATTTGATGTCCCAAAGTGCAGCATCTTACACTTACCCAGATTAAACTCCATCTGCCGTTTCTCCGCCTATATCCTGCTGTATCCTTTGACAACCTTCTTCACTATGCACAGTTCCCACCGATCTTTGTATCATCTGCAAACTTACTAAACCACCCATCTATGTTTTTATCCAAGTCATTTACATCTATCACAAACAGCTGAGATCCCAGTGCAATCCCTGCAGAACACCACTAGTCACAGACCTCCAGCCTGAAAAACATCCTTCCACCACTATCCTTTGCCTTCTATAGGCGAGCCAGTTCTGAATCCACACGGCCAAGTTAGTGGATCCCTTGCATCTTAACCTTCTGAATGAGCCTACTAAGCGGAACCTTGTCTACCTGACTAAAATCCATGTAGACAACATCCACTTCTCTACCGTCCTCAATCACCTTTTGTCACCTCCTCAAAAATTCAACCTAATTAGTATGACTCGACCTGCCCTGCACAAAGTCATGCTGACCATCCCTAGTTAGGATTTACACACATTTGGAAAGCATGGCCTATCCCCAAGAATGTTAAAGCATGCTTATTCTCATCTTGGAACATCAAAACAGGAGTAGGCCATTCAGCCTATTGAGGCAACTCTGCCATTTAACTGGATCATAGCTGATCATCTACCTCAATGCTACTTTCCTGTGGTATCCCTTGATGTCATTAGTATCCAAAAATTAAGCTAATTTAGCCTTGAACATGCTCAGCCATTGAGCTTCCACAGCCCCTTCATAAAAATATGTAACACCGTAATCTGTAGAGACCTACTGCATAGGTAAAGGCCCTTTGACCCGCCATGTCCGCTCCAGTCAAAAAAATAAACCACCTAACTGTTCTAATCACACTTCCATTACTTGGCCCATTGTATTGTATGCCTTGGCATTGCAAGTGCGCATTTAAATACAACTTAAATGTTATGAGGGTTTCTGCCTCTACCGCCCTTACAAACAGTGAGTTCCATGTTCCCACCACCTTGGATTTAAAAAAAAAAAAAATTGCCTTGCACCTCCTCCTCTCAACCGTCTGTTCCTTACCTTCAATCTATACCTCCTAATTATTGATCCCTCCATTAGGGAGAATCATTTTTTTCCTGTCTACCCTGTCTATGCCCCATTAAAATGTTATACATTTCAATCAAGACCTTGTCAATCTCCTCTGCTGTAAGGAGAATAACTCCTGTTGTTAAGAACTGTGATCTGCATGAGAAACCATTCACACAAACTCCAATGCACTGGTTTCGGTTGATACTGCTCTAATGGTTTATGAACACGTACTTGTTGTGGTCAATTGATCTGTGTTTAATGATCCAGTCTTAGAGAAGCCTTGGGCCACCTGCACTCCCTGACTAAGTTTGCTATTTTGCATTCATTTTGGATTCTGAATGACAACATTAATTATTTCTGAGGATTTGACCATAAACACAGAACCCTGTATTATTTCAAGTTTTATTAAGTTGGGCATTAAAATGGATCTCCGATCCAAAGGGTGTTTGAAGATGATTCTATAGTTATTTCCCGTTTCAAGGTTTGCTGCTTTTTAGAAAATGAGCAACTGTGGATATTCCTGTTGTTCAGATAGTCTGAGCATGTGTAGAGTGAAAACTTAAAACATTGTTATTCTGTGATTTTTTTTTTTTCTTTCTTTTTGGTTGGGTTTTTAGGGAGATAGAGAAGAATTTACAACTTTGAAAGTTGTATGAAAGTTTGAAAGTATTGACCTAATTGGATAAATGAAGAGAGCAGGGCTGAGATACAGTGCAGGCCGTATGACTGAACAGCCTCCAATGTTAACAATTCTGTTCCTCAAAGAGGAGGAGGGATTAGGGGCCAGAGAAGTAGTATGTTCATCATCTACTGGCCACCCTGTTCTGAAGAACTGCATTGATGACCAGTCTTCATGTCTTCAATATTACAAAATTGAAGTACAGAGTACTGGATGTTGTGATTCTGGTGGTAATTTCCTACAGTCTATTAATATTTTAGACCTGTGTGGTGTGTTTGCCAATTCAGTGCAAGTTGCTTGTCAAAGATATGGGTAGGAGTTCAATTTCACAATTTATCATTTATCTTTTACAAATTGTCCCATTTTGAAGAACCAGTTTTTGTGCGTAATTGCCTTTAACAGGATAAACTTTTAGGAAGTTTAAATAATTTTTTCCCACTTCCACTCTTCAGTCGGTTGGATGAAATTGAATGAGATTCTGACATCATCTAGGCAGTTACTAAGGTCAGGATCTTCCAAAACTCGCCTGTTTAAGGGAAGTGACAGAATTCAGTCTCAACCTGTGTGCTTTAAATGTATAATTTCTAACTACGAGTTGAAGTCTGTTTCTTATCTGAATTAGGTGGATGAAGAGGATACATACCTGGAGACCATTTATACTTTGTTACAGGACATGTTGATTTCTGCCCGTCCTATGGTCTTGATGAGTATGAAAGCAGCACCTTCAAAGGAAAGCCAAGTGAGTAGGCATTGCCGAATTTCTGAGATGAATATTCCAAACTTAAGCCCCCACCTGTCACCCTAACACATTGGTGACATGAATTCCCAGGATTCAAGCTTGTAACACTCTGTGTTCCTTGTACAGAACGCATGTAAAATTGTTCTCTGTTTGTACTACTGGACAGCATTCTTGCAACAGAAGTTTTGTTCTGCAAATCCAGCTCATAGTCATTGAAGCCTTACACATATCTGATACACCTGTCTGCTGATCCTTTCCCTTAAGGTAGTGCTTAAGCCCTCCTTGACCAAGCTTTTGTTCATGTGACCTAATATTTCCTGTGATAGTATCCTACTTGGTTCTGCAATACTTCTATGAGGTATCTTGGACATTTCATTACATTAATGGCGCTATACAAGGATAAACTTTTTTTTGAAAATTCCATCATGGAAGATGGCTATTGCTGCTAGGCCAGCATTTATTGCCTACTCTAATAGCTGTTTAGAAGATGGTGCTCTGTGTAAAATGGCTGTGGTCCGTGTGCTGTAGGTGTGCCCACAATGCTGGTCAGAAGGAAGCTCCAGGAATTTGATGCAGCAACGCTGCAAGAAAGGTGATATAATTTAAAGTCTTGGAAGGAAGCTTGCATGCGCTGGTGATCTGCATTCAGCTTGTTCTTCTGGCTTGTACATGCTGTGGGTTTGGAAGGTGCTATCGAGAGTGCGTTGTTGAATTGCTACAGCGTGTCTTGTAGGTGGTAGTGCTACAATCCACTGGGGTGATGTGCTGAATGTGTGTCATAGAGTTAGGGATCTACAGCACAGAAAAAAGGCCCTTTGGTCCATCATATCTGCACTGCTTAAAACAACTGCTTAACTGTTCTAAGAGATGAAGGGTCTTGGCCCGAAACGTCAAAGCTTTCCTGCTCCTAAGATGCTGCTTGGCCTGCTGTGTTCATCCAACTCCACACTGTGTTATCTCTGCTTAACTATTCTAATCCCATTTTCCAGCACTTAGTCCAGACCCTTGTATGCCTTGGCATTGCAAGCGTACACCTAAATAATTCCTAAATGTGTTGAGGGTTTCTGCCTCTACCACCCTTGCAGACTGAGAGTTCCTGACTCTTCTCACCCTCTAGTTGAGAAATGTTTCCTCACATCTCCTCTAAAACTCTTGCCTTTTAACTTAAATTGATGCCCCTGATCATTGATCCCTCCATCAGGTGGTGAGCCTTCCTGATCCATTCCCTCGTAATTTTATACACCTCAATCATGTCCTTTCGGTCTCTTCTGAAAACAACCCCAGTATATCCCATCTGTCTTAATAACTGAAACTCTCCAGCCCAGAGGCAACATCCTGGTAAATCTCCTCTGCATCCTCTCTAGTGCGAGCACATCCCTCCTATAATGTGGGATTCCAGATCTGCACACAATACTGTACTCTAGCTGTGGCCTAACTAGCTTTTTGTACAATTCCAGCATGAACCGAAACGCACTGCCTCGGTTAATAAGGGCAAGTTTACCACTTGTCGCCTTATCCACTTAATCCACCCTTCCTGATAAGGACCGGGTATGAGTGCATGACAGAGTGCTTGAATGTTTGAATGTGTGTCAGTGCAAGTGTTTTTATAGTTTCAGGGACAAAAACAAAGTTGCTGGAAGAGCTCAGCAGTTCTGAGGAAGGCTCACTGGACCCAAAACATTAACCGTGCTTTTTCCTTCAAAGATTTTTTTAGTTAGCTTTGAGCAATTGCTGTTGTGGTGTTGAAGAAGTGGAAGCTATTGTCTTGATTACAGCCAAATGCTCCTGTTACACTACTGGATCGCAAGCAGACATAATCTGTTTTCTGAATTTGCCTTTTTGCCAAAGGGTGTGTTTATGGCTTGTTACTACATTGGAACAGTTAATTAGTAACAGTTACTGTATCTACTAATCTATTAAGTTTTCCGATTGAGTCAAGTTATTCAAGTTCTTCCTCCTTTTGTGTTTTCACTGTGGTGTTTGAATAAAATCAATGTTTTGCTTAACTTGAGTAGTTTGACCAGTCGAATTGCATCTGGAACAGCATTTTCCATTTGCCTTTAAAATAAGAGAAAGTTAGGGTCTTGGCTACCTTTAAAATATTTTAAGAGGGTCTAGTCTGGTCCATAATACTTCTAATTCTTTGATTATGTTCAATGTTGTATGCACAGCAATGATAAGCCTGTCGTTCGCTGATTGCTTTGTTGGGTCCAGGACTTGCCGTATTGTCTTTGGGGCTTTAGAGCTCTTTCGTGGTTTCCCTGCTTTTTTGACAGAAAGTTGAGGAGAGCAACCTTAGAGAAAGGAGAGAAATCGATGCGGCTAACCTCACAAGGTCCCCTCATTTTACTCTCCATTTCCCCTCTCAGAATTCCTAACAGACTCAAATCTGACTAATACAGTGGATTGATGCCCTGCTGAACTCTCCAGAACCTTTAGGAAATGGTGCAAGTGTGTCTGAACTCAGCGTGCCCAGAAGGCATCATTGTCACATGAATCAGTTATCTTCCCATTGTTTTTCTCAATATGCAAGTAGGTACTTGGACCTTCTCTCCTCCCCCCCCCCCCCTCTTTTTTTGTTTGTTGAAAGTATTATCCATTTTTCTCATTTTCACTCTCTAATTGAGAAAATTAGAAATGTGGTCTCTTACAGTACACAATGTTGCCACTGTGGTATTGTACCAGTCAAGTACACTGCTCTGACCTGGATGGTATCACAACGCCTGAATGTTGAAGCTGTGCCCATTCAAGCACCTGATTTCACTTGTATCAATTGAGCTGAAATGTGACGTGAGTTTTTTGCGGTTTGATAGGGTAGCTCAGGAGAAAAGTTCTTTTATTTTCTGATTTCGGAAGGAGGCTGGGGACGAGGGGCTATAACTCTTAATCAGTCAGACGATTCAGGACAGGAATTAGGAAGCACTACTTCATGCAAAATATGGTAGAAGTGTGGAGTTCTCATGCTTGCAAAAGCAGCAGGTGCTATCTCAATTTATTTTTAATTTTAATATTGATCTTTTTGCTAACTGGGAGTATAAAGCGATGTGAAATTAGAATGCAGATCAATGATCCCATTGAATTTTAAGATAGGCTCAAGTTGCTGAATTGCTTTTCCACATTTCTACTTGGAGAAAGAGAACTGTTCTTCAGAGCCTACGTATTTTAATAGAACTAAGGAGAAGGGAGAACTGGAAGGACAGGAGAAAAGAGGAAAGATGTTTTTACCTGTGAATGGCCTGACGTGGTCCTCCTCCGCCATCCATCCATTTTCTTCTCTCCTCTCAGCCCCTCCACAAAAGTTCATTCTCACCTCTCTTTTTTTATCCCCCCACCCCGTTTGTTTCAATTTCGTGTCTGTTTTGTGTCCACATGCAGTGCAGACATGATGCAATGATGTAGAGAGGCATAAATCATGTGCACGTGTTTCTGACTGAGCACACGCATGCTGTTGCCCTGCCTCTGTGGTGTCAGCAGGCACTGCCTGTTTTTAATCAAACTGGAGAAGGTGGGACCTAAATCTTCTGGCCCAGAATAAGGGACGCTGTCACAAGTGCCCCTGTATGTTCTTTGTGTACTTGCATTAATGATTTGCTTCACCAGCTTCAGGTAGGAAAGTGGAGTTGTGTTACCAGATCAGCTATGCTCTTACTGCATGGTGGAGCAGACTTACTGAGCTGAATGACCTACTTGTGTTCCTATATGTTATGGTAATTCTCCTGTGCAAGCACCAACTTAATTCTTGTTTTTGTTTCCCCTTCTCCCTGCTTCCACTTTAGAATTTGCCTTTTCCTCAAAGTTTGCAGAGTGTGGAATTGGCCTCCCCGATCTGCTCGCCTCCCAAACCGCCAAGAGCTCACGAGCGCAAACTTCTTGTGAAGATTGTTAAGGTGGACAATCTCACAGATCCTGATATTGCAGGTAACCAGACCTCCTCATGTGCAGTCGGGCCCTATCATGTGGATACCACATAAAACAGAAAACCTGTTACACTTCACAGTAAGAGTTAGTGATGAAAGCAGCCATATGCTGATTGTAAACAGCTGATATGGCTGTGTGAAAGTTTCCTTGTACATAACTGCAGCCCTGTTGATGATCAGTCAAGACGCAGTTGATTGCGTTTAACAGCAAATGTGTCTTGTATTTATGTACTGTAGAGCCAAATTTGACACTGAACCACAGGAAGAGACTCCAAAGCAGATGAGGTAGCTTTCGGGGTGTGCCTCGAAGAGAAGCAGAGAAGTTTTTAGACAGAAATTCTTGAGCTTGACAACAAATGCCATTTATTTGAAGTGGTAGAATTGCTTATATTTGAGAAATAGGACCTTTTTCAGGATATTGATCGAGGAAAGATGACAATTTTTTTCCCATGGAGGTTTGTGAATTTTTGGAGTTCTCTGGCACAGGGATCTGAGGAAGCTCAGTCTTTAAGTATGTTTAAGGTGGAGATTGATAAATTTCTGATTACCAGTAACATACTAGCTGCAATTGTATCATATCAAAGGGCTCAATGACCTATTGTTCCAATGTTTCTAATCTTAAAATTGTTGAAACTCTTCTTAAAAAGAGAAGTTCAATTAATAATTGGTGCTAGGTAAAATTCTGTTTGTTTGTGGAAGTAATTCTAAGAGGCGTTATGTTAAATGATTTGTTTTACAGTAACTGCATATAAAATTGATTTAATGTTTGGAATGTATTTTGTATTGTCAGAGAATATTCATCCATACTGCATCATTGAGTTAGACAATCCATTGCAGAAAGTCTCCAGCTCAGTGATGAGCAGCATTTCCAACCCCTTGTGGGACGAGCAGTTTGTTTTGTGAGTATGCTGCTTTTGTTCACTTTAAACAGAGAATTATTGCTTAATGCCTTGCATTTCTTCTTTCTGAATTTTGTTAAGATCAAAAATTGTTTTGTGGGAGGTGTCTTTCCTAGCATCCCATCTGAATGACTGGTTGTGATGCAGAGTGACGCCAACGGTGAGGGTTCAATTCCTGCACCAGCTGAGGTCACCATGAAGGACTGTCCTTCTCATGCCCTCCCCTTGCATGAAGCGTGATGACCCTCTGATTTAAACCAGTCACAATCGTGTCGCTCCTTCTTCTTTCTGAGAGAGCTGCTGTGCGCTCTGGCCAGACTATGATGACTTTACTGATGCTTTAGAAAAATTCATCAAGCTTCATGTAGTGTTTTTTTTCCTTATATCTATAACCTAAGAATTTTTTTTAAAAAGGCAGAAGTATACTGGCCCCTTCATTCAACACAGTCATAACTTGTCTTCTGCTTTGACTCCACTTGCCGTGTACACTCCAAATACCTCAATTCTCTCAGATTAAAAATCTACATATCCCAGCCTTGAATACACTGAATGACAGAGAATCCACAACTCCCTGGGATAGAAAATTCCAAAGATCCACTTCCTTTGCATAAAGGATTTCTACTCATCTCAGTTTTCCTATATCCCTGCCTTCTAGAATTTCCAACCTCTTGATCTCTTCCATGTCTGTTCCGTTTAGAGTTTTGTATGTTTGAATGAGATCACGTGTTTTTTCAGACTTCAGAGAATATTAGCCTAGTTTACTCCACCTGTCATCACAGGACAAACTCCTCATCTGAAGAACTAATCCAGTGAAGTTTTGCCCTCAAGACAAGTCTGTCCTTTCCTGGACTTGGAAAGAAAGACTTCTGTGTTTGTGTTGCATTCCCTCGCCAACGCATGTCTCAAAACACTTTGCCTTTCAAAAGAACTTCAGCTGTAATCACCATTGTAGTTTGCAGAGTGAAAAAGTTGCAGTATTCCAGGTATAGTCTCACAAGAACTCAATAAATAGGAGCAGGAGTTGACCAAAGAATCCATTGAGTCTGCTGCACCATTCAATATAATCGTGACTGATCTTCAGCTTCAGATCCAATTTCATGTCTGCTTCTTAATTTCACTTGACTCCCAGAGAGTCCAAATATCTGTCTTATCACATCCCTAAATATGTTCATTAATGAAGTATCCACAAGCCTCTGAAGCGTAGAATTTGAAAGATTCAAAACCCATTTTAACGTGGTGATTTTATCGTCTCAGTCCTAAGTGATCCTGTCCACGCTGTGAGGCTGTGACCCTATATTTTGGATCCCCTGACCATCAGTCACAACCTCTCATCATTCACCCTATCACGACCCTTCAGAATCTTGTGACTCAATGAGATTAGCTGTCATTCTTCTAAATTCTGGTGAATACAGGCCCAGTTTACTCCTGTCTGTTATGGTAGGACAGCCCCCTTGTTTGTGTATCTAATTTAGTGAACCTTCACTGGACTGTATCCAGAGCAATTACATCCTTTTCTTAAATGTGAAGACCAAAACGCCATGCAGTATTCCAGATGTGATCTTACCAAAACCCTGTTCAAATTGTAGCAAGACTTCTTTATTCCTGTGCTCCAGTCCCCTGGCAATAAAGGTCAACAGGTAGTTTGCCTTCCTATTGTACCAGCATGTGTTCTTTTGTGTGCATACACCCAAGTTTCTTTGAACCTCAACATTTGAGGTCTTGCATTTTAAAAAAAAAAGTTACTAAAATGAATAATTTCACATTTTCTCACATTCTCCATTTGTTGCCTTGTTCCCCACTCACTGGATCGGTCTATATTTCTTCACAGTCTCATTGCGGTCTTGGAGTCTCCTCAGGCATTTGACTTGTTTGCCTGTAATCTTGTATGTGGGTGCAATCGCACATCGCTTACATTTTATTTATTTCTGTTAGTTTTCTGGTTGCATTGGCATACATTCATTCTGTATAGTATACAGTTTCCATGTGTGTTGTACTTTGAGTGAGCTTTTGAGGTATCTTGGCTATTAGATGAACTCCGGGACTGACTTGATGGTAGCAATCCTGTGGTGAAGTACAGGTCCTGATGATTTTGTTCGTGTGTCATACGGACCTTTCTCCACACCACCTCAACCTGTAAGAAGGTGGTTCCGCTCTGGTTTGAACTGGGAAAAGTAAAGATTAGGCCTGTGAATCCACCCTTGTAAGAGTCTTGAGAATTTAGTGCCTTTAATTCTCTTAGTAACTTTGAACTAGTTTTGGAACCAGAGAATGATTAAGCACAGAAGGAGGTCACAGTCAGCTAGAGTGCCTGTGCTGTTTCTTTGATAGAGCTATTGACTTGGTTCCATTCCCAGATCTTCCCTTATCACTTCCAGCTTTTTTATTCCAAGTACTTGTTTTAACACCATTTTCTTTCAAATGCTTTGTTTAATTTTCTGTGATGTGACTGACAACAGAACCAATGTGTTGCTTATGTCTATGGATTGAGTTGCACCACACTATGCAAAACAGCATGTGATAATCATTGAGTCAAGAGTACACTTTGCAAGGCTTTTAAAGTCATTTCCTTGTACTTCAGTAATCCAGACTTAATCTAAAGCTGCAGTCATTTTTGGTTTTGAGCATTTGCAAGTTTCCTTTTTTCAAAAAAAAAAAGTTTGTCTTGCATTTTTTTGTCAGCCTTCCTTCAGCTCCTCTTCCAAAGGAGAGTTGCTGGTGTTTGATCAGGCATGCATTCTGGTTTTGTTACATGTGGTTGGGAAAGCCTGCTGGAGGGGGTCTTGGCCAAATAACTTGGTGTTAATCTGACAATCTCTGAGGGTATAAAGGAGTTTGTGTGTATATTTAAATAATATATAATGCTGGGTGACTGTCTAAAAACAGTAGTGGGCAATGAGAAAAATCTTGACGCAGAAACACAACCTAATCGTCAGATCCCTCCCCCCTCCCCCCCCCCCCCAAAAAATAGTTGGGTTTGGGTGGCAAGTACCAAATAACCTCAAACCTGTCCACTTTGTTTTAATGGAGATAACCTGAGAAACCAACTCGCTCGTGTGGAAGCTGGTCATTTAGCCCATCGAGTCCACATCAACCCTCCGAAAAGCGTCCCACCTAGACTCATCTTCTGCCCTACCCCCATCCCTGTAACACTGCAGTTCCCATGGCTAATCCACCAAGACACGATGGGTAATTTATCATGGCCAATCCACCTAACCTGCCCATCTGTGGACTGTGGAAGGGAACAGGAGCACCTGGATGAAACCTACACAGACATGGGGAGAATGTGCATATTCCACCTTCAGGCGACTGTGTTTGTGTGGAGTCAAACCTTGGGTCCCTGGCGCTGTGAGGCAGTAGTGCTAACCACTGAGCCACCGTGCCACTCCATATTAAACCATATCCTTCTGGTTACGGGTTTAGGGAGATGGAGAGACATAGGGAAAGAAATTCTCAACTTCAGCTGAAGGGCAACCGACGTGGCAAATCACAAAATGTTGGAGGTGGGGAAGCGTAGAATGTACAGAGGGTTACAGAGCAGGAGGAGGAGGAAGATGTGTGAGTGCACCTGACTGACTCTAGTAAGAACAGCATTTTTAAAAGAGGTTTCAGAAGCTTGGGATTGGTAGCTGATTTGATCCTTTGTTTTTATATCTGACAGTGAATTGAGTGCCAAGTCCAAGAAACTTCACCTGCAGATATTGGAGGATGGAAAACCCTCAGAGAGTGCGTAGCTGACATCATCGTTAGGGTTGTGCCAAGCAAATTATTTCTGTAATTGAACATTCATCATCATGTGAGATTAAGTGCTGCGATGCATGAAATCATGTAAATTTTTCTGTACCTAGGTTATGTTTTCACGCTCAGTTCTTTGCATTTTACTGGACAGAATGAACCTCCAGACTGTCTGTCTTTTTAAAATCAGTGTTTTCATGGGTGCCAGAGTGGAGGATTCAATCCCCTGAGCCAGGGCATTATCCTGAGAAATGAACCAGTAGGTGGCTGTAATTTATTTAGATAAATTTAAACAGGTGCAGTGCATGTAAATGTGCTTTTCTGCCTATAAAGAGCAGGGTCCTCCTATTTCTTTGAGTACAGGCAAGTGTGTCACACCTGAATGACAAGTTAAGTTTAAAAACCAAAATAAATGCGGTTGCTGTAAATCAGAAACCAGGTAATTTCAATTCAAAATTTCTAAATTGGTTGTCAGTGTAAACCTTTGCACATACAGGCTTAACTAACAAAAGTTTTCTTCCCCCACCCCCAGTTGGGGGAATCGCATCTGATGTTGGACACTTGAGTTTTTCAAGGGTGGGCTAATTGGGTACATTCAAATCTTGTTATGAACAGGTGAAGGGATATGCGGCTCAATACAGTCTAATATGACTGGGACGTGTGGTCTACATAGTTGGCATCACACCAGTACCGAAACTCGTGCCACATTACTTGGTTTTGAAGTAGCGTGTCTTTTTGGGGCTTGACAGCAGCATTGTGTTCGTGGTAAATAATACTCATGTTGCTACCGCACCAGTTTAGCATGAAACTGCTACTTAAACTGTTCAAACTTTTGAGCTAATCTGAGGTAGACTGGGCACTTTTCAGGTCAGCAGCTCTCTTGAGTGTGCACTATGTACAGAGAGAAATGATCTGATTGGGATTGTCATTATCTCTCAGGATGACTTTGCATCCTACTTCAGCATCAACTTTGTGAGATGCACAAATGGCTTGGGTGATGTTGCCAAAAAGACCAGTTTTCTAGCATGTAGCACTGTAGGAATCCCAATATGTATATTTATCAGTGAAGGTACATTTGTGGTGGACAATAACCGAGAACCTTTTGTTAGGTTTTTACCTGACACAATAGTGAGAAAAAGTAATGTGGCAGCAATATTGACTTACCAATGTAATGCCAAGTTTGGAAGCCAAACATCCCAAAGACTGGCTGATTTGTATCAAACAGCATTTTCCCTTTTAGCTGTTTGCAGTAAGCAAGGTGTTGGCTGTACCCAAACAGCTCACCCATGGAAAGCTGTCACATTTAGATGTGATTGTCCATTTGTGCAACATTTTCTGGGTGTATTGAATGTATGAAGAATTACACTAACAACCGATCTGGTATTGTCAGTTTGGCTTGCAGTGTGGCACACATACATGTGCGTACGTTAATACACAGGGCCCTGTTCTTTGTAGACAGACACTGCACTTAGTTCAACTCCATAAAGTAGATGATAGCCATTTGTCAGTTCGTTCCTCAGATCAGTGTCTTAAACCAGGCTGGTTGTTTCTGATTTTAAAGTCTAATTTTTTAAATATTATATGAATCAAGGGGTGTGGAGCAAAAATGATGAGATGGAGGATCAGCCATGAACACACTGAATGGCAGAGCAGGTTCAAAGGGCCAAATGAGTCCCCCCCCATATCCTGGTTTCTATTTTTCTAAACAAAGCCTGGCAGTAAGATATCAAACAATATTAATGGGCTCATTCTTCTTGGCAACAGCTCTACCAATCAGAGATCTCTTGCTAACCAAACAGACTGACCTCCCGTGCAATGTAAGTGTTGGTTTTCCCCTTGAGTTGTTATTCTTACATATTCTACTGGTGAGAGTGAAACAGGAAACTTTGACAAAATCTGTCCAGCAATACTCAAACCAAATTATTATTTATTTAATCAGACAATGTCCCTTTTCTTTTAAATTCCTGATCTTGTCTTCACAAGTGACTGTACTTTATAACTAGGTGTCACTTTACACTTGCATGTCTGAAATAGCAATATCTACCCGGATATTTGTGTAAAATAACAGTTGAAATCACTGGAATGCACAGCGGGTCAATTGGCAGAAATGTACTGGTAGAATCATTTTGTTCTAATCCAACCTGAGAAGTCGACTTAATTCTCTGTATTGTGGAGAGTTTTATTCCTGTTTTGTTCTTTCCTTCCCATGGTAGGTGCAGTCCTCGGTGAGGTGACAGTACCCATAGACTTGTTCAAGAAACAGCCCAGTGGGAGGCAGAGCTTTCGTGTTGGGAGCATGCAGAATGGGAACAGTTCAGGATCCATCACGGCTGAGGTGGTCATCAGCACGAACGTTTTTTTTCTTGATCAGCGTGTCATTTGGAGCTACTTTGTGGATTTTGTTTACAAAATGGAATTTTCTGATCTCTGTTCAAATTGACCCACTTTATTTTTAGCTCTCTTGGGATTATAACTAAAGCTGGAGATTAATAGAAATGAATGGGGTGGTATGAGACATCAATCCGAGGCAACGTTACCTCCTTTCAAAGAGATTACACCTATCATTACACTAATTGAATTATGTTCGAAATTGAGTAGCCATCCTCTGCACGATAAAATATCTTTGTGCTTGAGATGGGGGTGTTGATGTTAAAGATGAGAGCTCTTAATTTAGATAGCTAGGTTTGATATGATTTTCCTAGAAAGTGGTAAGCTCCATCTATTCTGCCTTGTGTAGTGAGAAGTCACTTTGAGATCATCTTCTGTTCCCATTTCCATCCCTACAGCCTTTTTCTTTTTAAGGGTTTGTCGCTATTTCCCTTTTCATTTGTCTGTGTGAGGTTTTTAATCTGTTGTAACATAGTGCTGTCCTGCATACTGATTTCCAATTGCAATGCAAAAGGCAAGAAGAACAAAAATTGGTCACCCACCTGAAGCCTGGGTTCAGGCCAATATTGGGAAGGGCCAGACAACTGGAGGAGTGAAAATATCCCAAATTTCTGTGTTTTAGTGCTCATCTTGAAACTTGCTGAGAAGTTAAAGTGAGTTGTAGTATTGGAAGACAGAGTGGAACATCCAACCCCTGTCTTCGAATACTGTACAATCCTCCAGTTTGGATATGGGTGAAGACCGACAGTTATTGGGTATTTTCCCCCCCGCCCCACCAATACAGTACTTCACCTGCACAGTGTACTCCTCATTCTCTGCTATGGTCATGGTATGTTGCAATTTTTTTTTTAATGGATCTCTTTCCCTGTCTTCAACATTGGGAATCCTTTTACCTCTCACAACCTTTGCTTTTTCCAATTTATTTTGTACCACATGTTTGAAAATGTTGGCTTGGTGTTCTGTCAATGTGTTCATGATTTTTGACTGTTCTGTCATGTTTCTGAAGTATGGAGACTTTGCTCTGTAACCTAGATTCTCGCTGGGTATACTAATGGTATACTAATGTTTCACTAATGTCCTTGAGGGGAGGAAACTGCTGTCCTTACCTTGCCTGGACTACGTGTGACTCCACACTCTCTCAATGTGGTTGATAACTACCCTCTGGGTTTAAAAAAAAAGAAACCCGGTTGCCACCGTCCTTGTGCCAAACCACCCAAACAGGCAGATGCAAGTTTAAATATCCATCCTCTTGTTCAACATGTGGAACTCCAGTTGCTATGGGATGTCAATGCCTTGCCCTGATGACTAGTTAGCACCTCCTACTTTGTTAACCAGACCCACCATTATAATTCAAATGTCTCTTTTTTTTTTTTTTCTCATGGTTTAGCCTTGTGGTGTTCCTCTGGTTTTGCCTGCTTGATCATGGTACTTAACAGCTATTCATTTTTTTTTTTAAGTGAATTTGAATAGACTAAAGGTAGTGTAATAGTGGGTAGTTTTCCTTTTCCTTTTTTACCATTTTCTTTTCATACCCTGACCAGGTTGTCACCTGGGTTCCACAGGTTCATGGTTACTTCTACCAAGGCAAGTAACTATGCATCTGGCAGTTAGGAGGGTGGGACATAGGTGGGAATTAAGTAGCAATTACATCTAAATTCTGTCCTCCAGTGTCCACTCTCAGTAGTGGTGGATGGCTTTTTCCCTTTCTTTCTTGCTTTCTTCAGTCTGTTCTGACCTGTTGTCATTGTAACATCTCCTTTGTCTTCTGACTGAGATTACGTAAAAAGCTCCAGGCAGGATACTGACTTTCTGGTTGGTACGGGTTAAACGCTTCTTTCTTTGGAGTAAGCCCAGGTCAAGCTTGGCATTTTCAAGGGACTACAGCTGGTGTGACTCCTTGTCTTCCTCTAGTGCATTTGAAAGCTGTAAGAAAAACCTTTTTGGATCAGGCGATATTTTGCAAGGTTGAACCATCTTCCCTTCTGTTTGTGTCCAAGTTTGGAGTTGTAAAGGTGGAGATGTGTGATGGGTGTGAGTCTGTAACAACTCTTAAAAGTTAAAATCTTGATTTTTTTTTTTTTTTTTTTCCTGTCTGATTTCAGTTCTCTTACATGGAACCACATGAAGTTAAATGTCGGCAATCTCCCTCGCTGCTTTCAGCAAAGAAAGTGGAAAAGGACCGAACAGTCATGCCTTGTGGTACAGTTGTTACCACAGTAACTGCTGTTAAGACCAAGCCCCGAACAAATGGGAAGCCTTGTGGTACTCCAACAGGTGACAAAAGCTGACTGACATAGCTATGTTTGCCTCCTATCTCCAGTCGTTCAATGTGGAGTCATACAGCGCAGAACCAAACCCTTCGATCCAACTCGTCTATGCCAACCAGACATCCCAATCTGACCTAGTCACATTTGCCAGCATTTGGCCCATATCCCTCTAAAGCCTTCCTATTCGTGGACCCATCCAGATGCCTTTTTTAAATGTTGTAATTGTACCCACCTCCACCACTTCCTGCAGCAGCTGATTACATACTTGCACCACCCTCTGCATGAAAAATTTGCCCACCTTAAACCTATGCCCTCTAGTTTTGGACTCCCCTACCCTTGGAAAAAGACCTTGGCTATTCACCATATTCATGCCCCTCATGACTTTATAAACTTCTGTGAGTCTGTGTATTACTTTGTAATTCTTTCACTGTGATACTTCAGAATGATACTGGGGCTGAAATAGTTAATTTAAGATGACAACAGGTAGGAAAAGGGATGGGGATGTAAGGCAGAAATTCAAGGAGCGAGGGTGGAAGCTTAGAGCTAGAACAAACAGTTGTTATCTCTGTTACCCGAGCCACGTGCTAGCGAGGTGAGGAATAGGGGGAGAGAGCAGTTGAACACGTGGCTAACAGCGATGGTGCAGGAGGGAGGGATTCAGATACCTGGATAATTGGGCAGATTCTGCCCAATTTGTAGAGGTGGGACCTCTACAAACGGGATGGTCTGCGCCTGAACCAGAGGGGTACCAATATCCTGGGCGGGATATTTGCTAATGCTCTTCAGGAGGGTTTAAACTAATTCAGCAGGGGGATGGGAACCTGACTTGTAGCTCCAGTGTACAGGAAGTTGAGAGTAGTGAGGTCATGAATAAGGTTTCAAGGTCGCAGGAGTGTACAGGCAGGCAGGAACGTGGTTTGAAGTGTGTCTACTTCAACGCCAGGAGCATCCGGAATAAGGTGGGTGAACTTGCAGCATGGATTGGCACCTGGGACTTCGATGTTGTGGCCATTTCGGAGACATGGATAGAGCAAGGACAGGAATGGTTGTTACAGGTTCCGGGGTTTAGATGTTTCAGTAAGATCAGGGAAGGTGGTAAAAGAGGGGGAGGTGTGGCATTGTTAGTCAAGGACAGTATTACGGTGGTAGAAAGGACGTTTGATGAGGACTCGTCTCCTGAGGTAGTACGGGCTGAGGTTAGAAACAGGAAAGGAGAGGTCACCCCGTTGGGAGCTTTCTATAGGCCTCCGAATAGTTCCAGACATGTAGAGGAAAGGATAGCAAAGATGATTCTGGATAGGAGCGAAAGTAACAGGGCAGTTGTTATGGGGGACTTTAACTTTCCAAATATTGACTGGAAACTCGATAGTTCGAGTACTTCAGATGGGTCAGTTTTTGTCCAATGTGTGCAGGAGGGTTTCCTGACACAGTATGTAGATAGGCCAACAACAGGCGATGCCACATTGGATTTGGTACTGGGTAATGAACCAGGCCAGGTGTTAGATTTTGAGGTAGGTGAGCACTTTGCTGATAGTGACCACAATTCGGTTACATTTACTTTAGCGATGGAAAGGGATAGGTATATACCGCAGGGCAAGAGTTATAGCTGGGGAAAAGCAATTATGAGGTGATTAGGCAAGACTTAGGATGCATAGGATGGGGAAGGAAACTGCAGGGGCTGGGCACAATTGAAATGTGGAGCTTGTTCAAGGAACAGCCACTGCGTGTCCTTGATGAGTATGTGCCTGTCAGGCAGGGAGGAAGTGGTCGGGCGAGGGAACCGCGGTTTACTAAAGTTGAATCTCTTGTCAAGAGGAAGAAGGAGGCTTATGTAAAGATGAGGTGTGAAAGCTCAGTTAGGGCGCTTGAGAGTTACAAGTCAGCCAGGAAGGACCTAAAGAGAGAGCTAAGAAGAGCCAGGAGGGGACATGAAAAGTCTTTGGCAGGTAGGATCAAGGAAAACCCTAAAGCTTTCTATAGGTATGTCAGGAATAAAGGAATGACAAGAGTAAGATTAGGGCCAGTCAAGGACAGTAGTGGGAAGTTGTGCGTGGAGTCCGAAGAGATAGGAGAGGTGCTAAATGAATATTTTTCGTCAGTATTCACAAAGGAAAAAGACAATGTTGTTGAGGAGAATACTGAGATACAGGCTATTAGATTAGACGGGATTGAGGTTCATAAGGAGGAGGTGTTAGCAGTTCTGGAAAGTGTGAGAATAGATATGTCCCCTGGGCCGGTTGGGATCTGTCCTAGGATCCTCTGGGAAGCTAGGGAGGAGATTGCAGAGCCTTTGGCTTTGATCTTTATGTCGTCATTGTCTACAGGAATAGTGCCAGAAGACTGGAGGATAGCAAATGTTGTCCCCTTGTTCAAGAAGGGGAGTAGAGACAACCCTGGTAATTATAGACCAGTGAGCCTTACTTCGGTTGTGGATAAAGTGTTGGAAAGGATGATAAGAGATAGGATTTATACTCATCTAGAAAAGAATAATTTGATTAGGGATAGTCAACACTGTTTTGTGAAGGGTAGGTCATGCCTCACAAACCTTAGAGTTCCTTGAGAAGGTGAATAAACAGGTGGATGAAGGTACAGCGGTTGATGTGGTGTATATGGATTTCAGTAAAGCGTTTGATAAGGTTCCCCACGTTAGGCTATTACAGAAAATTCAGAGGCATGGTATTGAGGGTGATTTAGCAGTTTGGATCGGAAATTGGCTAGCTGGAAGAAGACAGAGGTTGGTGGTTGATGGGAAGTGTTCATCCTGGAGTTCAGTTACTAGCGGTGTACCACAAGGATCTGTTTTGGGGCCACTGCTGTTTGTCATTTTTATAAATGACCTGGATGAGGGCATAGAAGGATGGGTTAGTAAATTTGCGGATGACACTAAAGTCAGTGGAGTTGTGGATAGTGCGGAAGAATGTTGCAGGTTACAGAGGGACATAGATAAGCTGCAGAGCTGGGCTGAGAGGTGGCAAATGGAATTTAATGCGGAAAAGTGTGAGGTGATTCACTTTGGAAGGAGTAACAGGAATACAGAGTACTGGGCTAATGGTAAGATTCTTGGTAGTGTGGACGAGCAGAGAGATCTTGGTGTCCATGTGCATAGATCTCTGAAAGTTGCCACCCAGGTTGATAGGGTTGTTAAGAAGGCATACGGTGTGCTAGGTTTTATTGGTAGAGGGATTGAGTTTCAGAGCAGTGAGGTCATGTTGCAGCTGTACAAAACTCCGGTGCGGCCGCACTTGGAGTATTGCTTACAGTTCTGGTCGCCGCATTACAGGAAGGATGTGGAAGCATTGGAAAGGGTGCAGAGGAGATTTACCAGGATGTTGCCTGGTATGGAGGGAAGGTCTTGTGAGGAAAGGCTGAGGGATTTGAGGCTGTTTTCGTTAGAGAGAAGAAGGTTAAGAAGTGACTTAATAGAGACATACAAGATGATCAGAGGATTAGGTAGGGTGGACTGTGAGAACCTTTTTCCTCGGATGGTGACGGCTAGCACGAGGGGACATAGCTTTAAATTGAGGGGTGATAGATATAGGACAGATGTCAGAAGTAGATGCTTTACTCAGAGTCGTCAGGGCATGGAATGCCTTGTCTCCAGCAGTAGTAGACTCACCAACTTTAAGGGCATTTAAATGGTCGTTGGATAAACATATAGATGATAATGGAATAGAGTAGGTTAGATGGGCTTCAGGTTGGTTTCACAGGTCGGTGCAACATTGAGGGCCGAAGGGCCTGTACTGCGCTGTTATGTTCTATGTACAATTATAACTAGTGAAGTAACTAGTGTTGGGGCTACAAAAATTTGATACACATTAACGATTTGGTTGAGGAAAGGGAATGTACTGTCGCCATGTTTGTGGATGACATGAAAAGTTCAGTGATTGTGGATGACACAGTCTGCAGAGGGATATGGGTCGGTTAAGTGGTTGAGCAAAAACATGGCAAATGGAATATAATGTGGGGAAATATGAGGTCATGCACTTTGGCTGGACAAAGGGAGGAGGTGAATTTTATTTGAACGGAGAGAGGCTGCAGAAAGCTACAGAACAAAGATTTGGGAGTCTACATGCATGAATCCCAAAATGCTAGCATCCAAGTTCATCAAGGAAGACAAATTGAATGTTGGCGTTTATTTCAAAGGGAATGGAGTACAAAAGTAGGGAGGTTTTGCTAAAACTATACAAGGCACTAATCAACTGGAATACAGTGAACAGCTTTGGGCCCCTTATTGAAGGGAAGATATACTGGCAGTCCAGAGAAGGTTCGTTTGGCTGATAGGAATACATTCCTTAAGACCAGAAGATGTAATTGCTGACTCTTGAGGTCAGTTGGAAGTTTTTATTTTTGTTGCTAGTGGACTGTGTGTGTATGTTCTTTAAACGTGCATAACACCCCTTAGCAGTTTTCCAACTAAGTCACCCTACCCTGCAAAAAGCTGCTAGAAAACAGTGAGATTTTTTGTTTGTTGTTCTCAACCTCTACTCTGTGATATACTCTGGGCCCAGTTCCAGCTGTATTTTTGCAGGGAGGAGATCATTATTTTGACATCTGGCTGCACGCTTTGAATTGTAAACCTTCAATTCTGCATGCCCAGAACAGGTCTTTAAGTCTTAATTTAATGTGAGTATGCACTTGAAGTGGGGAGATTGTAATTCAGGAGCGACCTTCTGAAAGGAAATATTTGTATTCATCAGTTTGCCGGATTCTTAAGAGAAATTGTTGAGAAGGTAAATGTTGAGTTGATACTAATAAGGATATTAAAGGATGGTGAGTGTTGATGGGGAAGTGGAGTTGATGCCACAGTCTGGTCAGCCGTAATCTTATTGAATAGCGGAGCAGGCTCGAGGGATTGAATGACCTCCTACTTTGTATTGAGATATTGTGTTATGATTCTGTTTACCAACTCACTCACAAGTGCTCTGTTTACTCTACCGCATTTCCATTCATTCATTCATTCAGAGGAAGCGATGGCCTAGTGGTATTATCGTTGGACTATTAATCCAGTGACCTAGATCATGTTCTGGGGACCTGGGTTTGAATCCTGCTATGGCAGATGGTGGAATTTAAACATCTGGAATTAAGTGTCAAATGATGATCATGAATCCATTGTTGATTGTTGGAAAAACCCACCTTGTTCACTCATGTCCTTTAGGGAAGGAAACTGCCATCCTTACCTGGTCTGGCCTACGTGTGACTGCAGACCCACAGCAATGTGGTTGACTCGTAACTGCCCTCTGGGCAATTGGGGATGGGCAATAAATGCTGCCTAGCCAGTGACACGCTCATCCTGTGAATGAATAAAGAAGAAAAATTCAAAAAAACGGTGCTTCTGTAGTACGTTTTATGAACTAAATTAAACATCCCTTCTAATCCATTACTGTTTCATTATACTTCTCAATTACTTTGAGCCCATGCTGCAGGCAGTCTTTAAACCTGTTTCTGTATCAAAGGCTACCCCTGAATACATGTTAATACCATAACCTACTCAGAACAATGCCATCCCCACCATCATGTCTCCATAACCCACTTGAAACGATGGAAAGGTTATAGTGTTAATTAGCCCTTAGCAACTGTCTCTTGGGACTTGAATAGGTTGCAGAACATCAAACAGTTTCTACTACTGGTACGTAATTTTTAGATACACATTAAATAGGGCTGCTACCCCTTTAAGAATCTTACAATCAAAACAGCTCCTCTATGAAACTGCATAATTGAATGCATAAGAACTATCAAAACTGACGATGGTAACTGGAATCTCACGACTCAGCTGTGGGAGATCAGTTTAATATCTGCTATACTTTTATTCCTACACGTATAATTTCTCACTTAAGTAGATCATACAGGTCTAGTACTTTTACGAACATTACTAACTTTAAAGATAAAAGGACTAACACCTCTTAATTATGCAAGCTCAGACAGTACAGGCATTCTAATCCCATCAGGAGTAACAGCCAGTATATAGCAAGTGCTTGAACCATCTCCTGCTTCCCCAGGACAGATGTCACGCAAACTTTTGTGTACAATAGATAACAACTATAACACCACAGCGCAGAAATTTTAATGTACAGAAGAGCAGTGTATAAAGAGACTACTGTAATACTGTACTTGGGATTCCATCACCATCTGAAACTGTGCTACTGCAGTTGCTCAATAAAGAAGCTATTTTCGCCACTCGCCAATCTCATTTGATATCGAAACACAATCCCACAGTATTTATGTTTGTGATGTTGCGTAACCCTGAGGTTTCCTGGAAAAACAACAAGAATCCAAAGTTTTTTTTAAAATTATGCACTGTCATTTGTTTTCAGTCCCTTTTTTTGAAATCTGTAATATTGTTTTTTTTCCCTCTGTGTTTAAAACACAAGGCCTTTTTCAATAGGAGTCCAGGAGTCAGAGCGAATAACAATCGCCTTAATATTTATTTCTTTATGAAATTGCAGACTCCCCTATAAAGGCCTCTACAGAAATGAAAGATGATGAAGAGTCCTTGACTCTGGGAAAATCTGAACAGGGAGCACCAGTTAGCAAAATCTTGTCGTCATCTGATACAGGTACTAATTGTTTGATGGTAAGGTTGGGTTTTCTTGTGACCATTTGTTTTACACTGTTGTGAATACCTATATCAGATATCTCTGAATACCTTCATGAAATTTGAATGCTGAGTACTGGGACAGATTTATCTTTTGATTTAGGGTACATGGTGATGGCATCCATTATTCTGGAGATGAAGTATAAAGTCCCTCAAACTTGTTCGGCAGTGTGCTTCGGATTTTATAATTCTGACATCCAGTGGCATTGCTGTAGATAATTACCAAATTTGTTGTGAATGAGAGGCAGGTTTGTTCCACTGTTCAACTTTCTCCGATTGAGCTGGGTCTGGAACATCTGTCTCATAAGATCTGGGGTCACTGTACATCCTGCACAAGCAAAAATCATAAAAGGATATAAAGGCCCAGTTTGGTTTGGGACTCCAAGTGAAGAACTGTTTTGCAACACAACTTTGCAGAAATTATGCTGGATGTTCATACAGCTACTGCTTCCTTGTCATGTTGGACCACACTTGGAGTGCAGTGAACAGTATTGTTTTCCACTCTCAATGGAAATAGAAGCACTGAAGAAAGTGCAAAACAAATGTAAATGGATGATATGAGTAATGAGAGGTTATATCTATCAGGAAAAAAAATGGACAAATTGGGGCTGCCTTTCTGTAAGCACTGAACAATGACTTAATGGATGCCTTTAAGATTATGAAAGAGTTTGATATGGCGTAGTTCCATTTGTAAAGGAAGCTAGAACCAAGGCAATAAGTCCAAGATAATCACTTTATAAATCCAGTAAGGAATTTGGGAGAAATTTCTTATTCGGCAATTGGTTAGAATATGGAAACCAAAAGAAGTGCGGCTGCTGTAAATCGGGAACAAAAACAAAGTTGCTGGAAAAGCTCAGCAGGTCTGGCGGCATCTGTGAAGGAAAAAACAGTGTTAATTTTTGGGGTGCGGTGACTCTTCCTCAGAACTGGGGAAGTTCTGAGGAAGGGTCACCAGACCCGAAACGTTAACTCTGTTTTCTCCTTCACAGATGCTGTCAGACCTGCTGAGCTTTTCCAGCAATGTCATTGTCGTTAACATGGAACTCCCTACTACGAGGAGCAGTTGAAGCAAATGTGCTTATTGAGCAGGTAGATAAAATATGATGGAGAAAAGAATAGAACATTGTGGTGATAAGGTCAGATAAATAAAGATGGAAGGATCCTTGTGAAGAATAAAACCCCACACATACCTGTTCATCAAATATTGTACAATGAATTCCAAATTGATTTGAATGTTAATATTCCTCACTTTACCTGAGGGAGGGAATAAAACATGAAAGAAGATTTCTCCCTCCTTGCTAAGTTTACTTTGCTTTTCGAGTATCTGCAACAGAGTGTCATTGATTAAAACATTGGGATTAAATTACAGCCACAGCTGGATATGGAAACAAACTACATACTCCCCTTTCGGCATTCAAAATGTACTCTGCTCTTTAAAAAGAAGTTTATTTTTGAAGCCAGTCATATTCAGCACAGTTTCCATTCCCCTGTTGTGTCTTTTTATCCCTGTCTCATTGCTCATATCTATTTTCTTTGTACTTGTGAGCTCATTACTGCAACATGTACTCACCAACTGCTGTGCTTTTATTGCCACAGGAAGTACAAAGCCTGTGCTTTTGGCAATGGTTGACCTATTAAGCCTTGACTGTCCAGTATCTTCCAATTTACTTTGTTTGGTTACTATGGTTACTCAATCGAGTTTATACACAAACAGATATCTATCCTTCGCTCCCACCCTGGTTCAAAAATTCTGGTTTAAAATGCTGAAAGACACCAGCCCAAAAATGTGTGCGGTGATTTCAGAGAAGATTATAAATTAATAACTGTGACTAAGGGGTTGGAGCTGGCTTGCAGTAGCTCGTTTGTCCCTCTGTCAGAAAGTCACGGGCTCCGTTTCTTTTTGTGGATTAAACAGAAAATTCAGACTGACATCCTGCTGCAGTTCTGACGGAATGTTGCACAGCCTGATGTGTTGTCTTTCAGATGAAACTTACAAATAAGACCCTGTCTATTCTCTGGTGGCCTGGCCATCAAGGATCCCGTCAAACTATTTTGAAGACCAAGAATTTTCTGCCCAGCCAACACTTATCCCTCTGTATCTGCTCATGTGCTTAATGGCAGAGCTTCCTGTGTGCATTTCAGCTGCTGCATTTTTCTCCATAGCACTACGTTTCAAACTGTATTTCAGACATTAACTATGAATCGCTTGGGAGATTTTTTTTTTTGTTGTTCATTAATGGGATATGGGCATTCCTGACTAGGCCAGCATTTAAGACCTATCCTTAACTGCCCTGCAGAAGATGCTGGTGAGTTGCTTTCGTGAGCCACTGTAGTTGTTGAAGAGTAAGTGGGTTCCAGGAATTTGACCCAGTGACCATGAAGGGATGTCAATATATTTCCAAGTCAAAGTGAGTGTGCCTTGGAGGGGAATATGCACGTTGTGATCCCATGTATCTCATCTATGACCTGTTTGGTGGTGGAATTTGGGTTTTGGAAGATGCAGGCACAGGGCCCTTGGAATGTTATCGCAGTGGGTCTTGTATTGTGTGTCTGAGTTGAGGATAGTGGATGAGGTGCCAATTAAACAGGCTGCTTGGTCCTGAATGGTGTCAAGCTTTTTAAATGTTATTGGAACTGCAGTCACCCAGGCAAGCAGTGAGTATTCCATCATACTCCTGACTTGTGCTTTGTAGATAATGAGCAATCTTTGGAGGTCAGAAAGTGAATTACTTGCCGCAGAACTCCCAGCCCCGACCTGGTTTTGTAGCTTCCTTTATTTATGTGGCTAGTCCAATTTAGTGCCTGTTCAAGGGTAAACCACAGGAGTCAGTAGTGGGGGAATTCAGCAATTGCAATGCAACTGAATGTGAAGGGGTGATTGTTAGATTCTCTGTTCGAAATGGCCATTGACAAGAACTTGCGCGATATGAATGTAGTTACCATTTATCATCCGAAGCCCATGTTGTTCAGGAATTGTAGCACATGGGCATGGCCTGCTTCAGTGTCTAAATAGGCATGAAACTTGCTGGATACTGTTTGTGTGATCATCAACCACCTCTGTTATAATGGAGCAGCTGATGGTGATTTGGTTGAGGACACTACCCTCAGGAACAGTTACAACATTTTAAGACATCTAGACAGATACATGAACAGGAAAGGTTGAGAGGTATGTGGGCCAAATGCAGGTAAATGCGACTGGTTTAGATTGGGAACCTTAATTGTCACGGACAAGTTGGAATGAATTGTCTGTTTCCATGCTGAATGACTCGGACTCTAACTTCTGCAGAGATAGCATGAGGCTCAGGTGGTTGACTTTTAACATCTTCCTTTGTGCTAGGTATAACTCCAACCAGCGTGGAGTTTTTCTCTACTCCAATCAATTCGCTAAAGCTCCTTTACATCACATTTGGTATCAAGGACAGTCATTCTCGGCTTGCGTCTGTAATTCAGCCCTATGGCCCATATTTGGTGCTGGGTTGTGTTCAGGTCAGAAACCTGACCTGAAGAATGAATGAGAGATAAAAGGTACTGCAGATGCTGGAGAATCCGAGATAACAAGGCGTGGGGCTGGATGAACACAGCAGGTCAAGCAGCATCATAGGAGCAGGAAAACTTGACGTTTCGGGCCTAGACCCATCATCAGAAAAGGGGGAGGGGAAGAGGGTTCTGAAATAAATAGGGAGAGAGGGGGAGGTGGATAGAGGATGGATAGAAGAGAGGATAGGTGGAGAGGAGGCAGACAAGTCGAAGAGGCGGGGATGGAGCCAGTAAAGGTGAGTGTAGGTAGGGGTTAGGGAGGAGATAGGTCAGTCCAGGGAGGATGGACAGGTCAAGGGGGCGGGATGATGTTGGTAGATAGGAGATGGGGGTGTGGCTTGAGGTGAGAGAAAAAACAGGTAAGGGAGGTGGAGATGAGCTGGGCTGGTTTTGGGATGCGGTTGGGGGAGGAGAGATTTTGAAGCTTGTGAAATCCACATTAATGCCATTGGGCTGCAGGGTTCCCAGGCTGAATATGATTTGCTGTTCCTGCAGCCTTCAGGTGGCATCACTGTGGCATTGCAGGAGGCCCAGGATGGACATGTCATCTGAGGAATGAGAGGGGGAGTTGAAATGGTTCGCGACTGGGAGGTGCAGTTGTTTGTTGCGAACTGAGCGCAGGTGTTCTGCAAAGCGGTCCCCAAGCCTCCGCTTGGTTTCCCCGATGTAGAGGTAGCCACAACGGGTACAGCGGATGCAGTATACCACATTGGCAGATGTGCAGGTGAACATCTGCCTGATGTGGAAAGTCGTCTTGGGGCCTGGGATTGGGGTGAGGGAGGTGGTGTGGGGGCAGGTGTAGCACTTTCTGCGGTTACAGGGAAAAGTGCCGGGTGTGGTGGGGCTGGAGGGGAGTGTGGAGCGGACAAGGGAGTCGCGGAGGGAGTGGTCCCTCCGGAAGGCAGATAAGGGTGGGGAGGGAAAAATGTCTTTGGTGGTGGGGTCTGATTGCAGATGGCGGAAGTGTCGGAGGATGATGCGTTGGATCCGGAGGTTGGTGGGGTGGTATGTGAGGACGAGGGGGATTCTTTTTTGGTTATTGTTGCGGGGACGGGGCGTGAGGGATGTGTTCTGGGAATTGCGGGAGACACGGTCGAGGGTGTTCTCGACCACTGTGGGGGGGAAGTTGCGGTCCTTGAAGAATGAGGACATTTGAGATGTGCGGGAGTGGAATGTCTCATCCTGGGAGCAGATGCGGCGGAGGCGAAGGAATTGGGAATAGAGGATGGCATTTTTGCAGGAGGGTGGGTGGGAGGAGGTGTATTCCAGGTAGCTGTGGGAGTCAGTGGGCTTGAAATGGACATCTGTTTCTAGGTGGTTGCCCGAGATGGAGACAGAGAGGTCCAGGAAGGAGAGAGCCCAGCTCATCTCCACCTCCCTAACCTGTTTTTCCTCTCACCTCAAGCCACACCCCCATCTCCTATCTACTAACATCATCCCGCCCCCTTGACCTGTCCGTCCTCCCTGGACTGACCTATCTCCTCCCTACCCCCCTACCTACACTCACCTTTACTGGCTCCATCCCCGCCTCTTCGCCTTGTCTCTCTCCTCTCCACCTATCCTCTCCTCTATCCGCCTCCCCCTCTTTCCCTATTTATTTCAGAACCCTCTTCCCCTCCCCCATTTCTGATGAAGGGTTTAGGCCCGAAACGTCAAGTTTTCCTGCTCCTATGATGCTGCTTGACCTGCTGTGTTCATCCAGCCCCATGCTTGTTATCTCTGAAGAATGAATGAGCAGGTTATTCCTTTTATATTACTCCTTCTTGCGAAGTTGGGTACAGTATTTGTGGATTGGAAGGCAGGATGTTGGAATTTGATGTCTGTAAAATGATGGGGGAAAGAATGCATGGTCCCTTTAAAGATGTGTTTTTTCTAGGCTTGGAAATTTAAAGAAAATGTCTATCGGCGGCAGCAGCAGATGCACAGAGTTCTTGAATTTGAAACATTGTATCAAGTGGCAAAGCAGTATGTTTACCAAGACAACGGGTTTTTGAATTTTGCCAATTAATGTAAACCAGGCTCTAGATACCAAAATCCAATTAAATTTAAATTTGGTTTTGACAACCTTAGACCAATCCTATTGTAAGAAATTAAGAGGTCATCAAGAGTATAAAAGAAGAGGGCATTTGAAAAATGGTGTGAGAGCAAACTGCCATCTGACGAGAAACTCACTGGCTCTCACAGAAACCTGTAAGGACCATCTAACTAAAGATACTATGGCATTCTTAGCTAATGTTGCTGACACATGTATTCGATGGAAGGCATTCGTGATTGGAGGACAGCGGAAAAGGCAAAGAATATTCTGGAAGACTTATCCTGCTGTAATTTTGAGAGATTAAGTTTTAGTTTTTTTTATTCATTTGGTTTCTATATGTGGGACTTGTATTTATTGGAACAGCATACCATTAGAATTTTGTTTTATTTGGGATTTGTTAGTGGTTTGGTTAATTTGTTCTGTTAACTTCACTGCTAGAGTTAGATAATATATTGTTACTTGTTGATTATAGAATGAGTGAAAGGATTTCGTTTTATTTCTCCTCTCCTTTGTAACAGTTTGGGAGGTGAGAGGAAGGTTATACTATTTTCACATTAACAGATTATGAGGCGAGGCGAGCTTCTCCTGGATGTTTTGGTTTTAGTTATCAGAGGGGGATCAACCTCTGCTTTGTAACATCCTTGAACACACGCATACGCCTTCTCCCCACTCCCGTCACGATGCTAGAAATGCAAGTCTGTTTTCCTTTTTCACTTGACCGCATTCCACTGTCCCTCCATGTGTGTATTCATGGACTGCAGCACTCTACTATATTCACAAACTAGGCAGAATGCTGCACCATTTTGGAAAATTCAGTTCATGAGACAGATTTGAAGAGAACTGTAGAGGGAGAATCTTGTCCTTCTCCCTTGGTAGGGAGATATTTGACAACTCTCTGTTCTTGGGGAAGAGGCTTTTTCTGATGTTTTCCCACTTTTTCCTGTGATTCACAAGTTTGCTGATCTGACCCCAATATGATATGCTCACTAAATTTCAAAATTTGTAAGATTTCTACAATGAAGTGCCTGACTGACTAGGTATTAAAGTTGAATGTTATTAAAAGTAAAGTAAATTTGCCATAGTCCCAGAGGACTGTGGGCCTGAGCTCTCATTAGAGACATGATTGGTGTTTTAACCTGAGGGTTGCCACACCTCGGGCAAGGGGAGCGGTTGAGAAGGAGAGTCCTTCGTGGTGACATCAGCTGGTGTGGAAATTGGACCCACACTGTTGTCAACAATCTGCACTGCAAACCAGCTGTCCAACTAACTCTGCTAACCAATTCCCTGAGCTGCTTGTGGACATCAACCCATTCTTTAACATAGCCAAGTTTGTCCTTATTCTCATGTGCAAAAAGGAGGATTTCTAGTTCAGCGGGAAATTGAGACACACTCCACAAAGGTAGTCAGGTTTTAAGCATAGTGTCGTAGGAAGGAACAAACCAGTTGAGCATATTCTTTTTTTGGTTAAGTTAGATTCAGTTTTTGTTGTACCAGGGTATTTTTCTTTCTTTGGAATGGTCGTCTTGTGTTAATTGGTGTTTAGAGGCATTCTCAACATTGATTACCATCTTAAATTCTTGTAGAGCTGCTGCAATTGAGTGGCACAGACCCTGTGGCCGAAGCGGCAATTCGACAGCTAACAGAGTCGGCAAAGCATGTGTTCAAGTCCCCCATCAAGAAAAGTACAATTGTAATTTCGGGTGTTACAAAGGTAAGTTCTGTATCGCGTCAGAGATCATCTTTCTCTGTGTCCTAGTCATCCTCCTCCCTTTCTCAAACCAGAAGATCTACGTTTAGCAAATTTGTGATTGTTAGGGATGTTATGATTGGAAGGAGGGTGAATCTATTATGTGGAATATAATGTGGGTTAGTTAACTGCTCTCTTGGTGGTTACTTGGCTTGATATAAGTTAGGAAGGGTTTCTCCAATTATGTTCGTGGTTTATTTCTTCCCTATTTTTTAGTCGGGAGTATACTGGTGTTGAAGGCACAGTGGGATTAATGTTGATGGACTTCTGTTTTTTTTTGGTCCCCTTCAGTTCATAAGTGCAAAATATTAAAAGATTCCAGCTTCTTGGCATTATAATAAATACTGGTGAAACCACTGATGGAGCACAAAACCAAAATGGTGTATCTGTACATTTTTAAATTTATTTTTGAGGTGTAGGCAGTGGCTGCATTTCTTGTCCATCCCTAATTATCCTAAGAAGCTGGTAATGGGGGTTCTTGTGGCATAGAGGGTAGTGTCGTGTGCTTGCTTTTGAACCAGGAGGCCAGGGTTCAAGACCCATCTGCTCCAGAGGTGTAAATAACAGATCTGAACGGGTTAACTAGAAAATATCTATAACCACTGCCAATTATCATAAAAACCCAACTGGCTCACCAATGTGAGAACTGCCATCCTAATCTGGTTTGGCCTACATGTGACTCCAGATTCACAGCAATGTGGTTGATTCCTAATGGGCAATAAATTCCCACACCTTGTAGATGAATCAAAAAAAGAAGAAGCTGGTAGTAGATCTTCTGGAGTTGCCGGAGACTCTTTGATGATGGTGCTTGCATGATGGTATATTTCCAAGATATTGGAGCAACAGTGTAGAGATGGGTTATGTTCATGTCGGAGTGATGTGAGACTTGGAGATGACTTTTGATTCTCTTGGCCTGTTGGGAAACTTGTGGAAGATTGACCAATTGAGCACCAAGTGTTTGAATAATTCATACTTCACCAAGTCCTGTCTCACTCCTTTAAAACATCTGTCTGACTTTTTTTCTTCAGTTTCATGAGGGATATTTTCTCTTGGTTCATATTGATGAGCTTTTATTTAGTGCCACAGTGGGGAAAAAGAACTTGAAAACTGCACATACTTTTGTTGGGCGTGTTGAGTATTCAGTTCACATTTGGACTTTTTAGCTTTTAAATGCTTGACTTGGCTGCAACCTATTAATAATCTGACAGCATTATTTTCCCATCTTGCCGTCCAGTCTCCCTTGTCCGTCGATGATGAAATGACCCTGTCGGCTGATTACGCAGCTGCCATGGATGCGTCATTGCAGGAAGAACCTCAGCCCCCTGCTTCCTCCGACTGCACCTCTGGGCTTCCCTCAGAACAAACGTTAGCTCACAGTTTACCCATGGCTGAGCTTTGTGCTGCAGAGGGAACTTCACCAATGGCACCCACAATTCGAGTGGGTCAGGAGTTCAGTCAGTGGAATGATGGCTCTCAGGAAGACGTGGATTTTGAACAGCGGTCCAATCTTTCTGTGGGTGGCTCTGAAATGAGAACCATGAAAAAGTCTCGAGGTAAATACTCTGCTTGAGTTCCAAAATCGGGGATTATTTTGAAAAATCGTTTCATGGAGAAGTGGCAAGCCAACTAGCTCAATGCTCTTCGTTCATTGTAATAGTGCAGTAGGATATCATTGATAACCATAGACTTCTGCACACCTCTAAAATGAATTTTTACAAAAATACATAGACTGCTAGAAATACTCAGCAGGTTGGGAAAATCTAAAGAGAGAAACCAATGTTTCAGACAATGATCTTTCATTAGAACTTTGTCCAGTAGAGGACAGAACATCATCAAGGTGGGTGTTTTTGGGGGTGGGAGGAATGAAATAAACACTAATGTTGTACTATAATGCAAACACAACATACTGTGTATCCCATTTCCTTCTCTGCCCAAATCTAGAGACACTCTAGGATTTGGTTAAGGGAGAGAAGGAATCTCTACTGTGTGGAAGCAGGCCATTCAGCCTTTACCCTTGCTCTGTAAAACTGCACTTGCCATGGCCAATCCACCTAACCTGCACATCTTTGGACTGTGGGAGGAAACCCATGCAGACACTGGGAGAACATGCAAACTCCACACAGACAGTCGCCCGAGGGTCAAATCAAACCCAGCTCCCTGGTGCTGTGAGGCAGCAGTGTTAACCACTGAGCCACCGTGCCACCCTTAATGGAACCTTTGATTTTTATTTTTTGAATGCGGACCTGCATTGCTTAGATTCTTAGAATTCAGTCTGTGGACAGCCCACGATACAAACTATGGCAAATGGCGATTGCATTGTCAATGAGTAAATGATTTATTACAGACCTTAGCAACCTTGCTGCATTGAATATTTGCTTTTAGTGGGGTATGATTCTGTAGGGCTCTCCAGTACTGCCATTAAATGACCATCCTGGTGGGTCTCTGCCATGTGTGGGGAAATGAGAGAAGAAAGAGGCATTTGCAGTGTGCCTGACTTTTGCATGTATGTTCTTCCAGATGGAGTCAGCAGATAGTGAGCAGGTGCTTGGTTATTTTTCACTCCTATCTCAGCTGAAGAGCAGGGAGAGTAACTGGAATCCTCCTCAAGGTGAAAGCTAATAGTGCTGCCCAGAAGAGATTGAAACTGGCACTGTCCAACCCACTGCCACATGGCGCAAAATGTTTTCCTTCTCAATTTTAGAGACCATAGTTCAGTGCGTGACTCCTCCGACACAACCTGTTTTTTCTTGAAGGTAGAAGGGATATTATAAATATTATTAGTAGATGTTGTTTTCTTGCCTTGAGTAATTTTGGGCAGGGCCTGATTTGCCTGAAAATTGATTTTTATTTTTCAGGTGGTTTTATGCGGAGTGGTGCAAAATTCTTTTTTCGCCGGCGAAGACATCAGAAAGAGCCTGGGATGAGCCAATCGCATAACGATCTCGTTTATCTGGAGCAGCCAATGCCCCTGGAGAAAGAGAGGAAGTCGACCAGGAAGCAGATTAAGAGGCTTTTCCCGAAGTCCAAGAGCAAAACTAAATTTAACAGCTCCACTGTGGACTAACACTTATGAATGCTGTCTCTCCATCCCTCTCTCCTCCAATCCTCTTCTTCCATCCACTCTGTTGCACTGTGACTAGGGAATGTGCAAACTCTGAAAGCCTCATAGTATTACTTGACTTGCAATTACTGAGGCGTGCTGCATCAAAATTATTCCAATTTAGTAGGATACTAAATTTTAAATGTCACTTAACGCTCACTGAGGTAAATTGCAACAGTTTTTTTTGTTTGTGGTGTTTTGAGGGCAGTTGGTGCGAACGGGGGAAAATTGTTGATAGGCTTCCATTAGATAATAGATTTCCTGTATTGAGCTTTGGGTATAGTGCAAGTTTTTGAAAATTTTGGGGCACTTTGAACACTACATTTCTATGTACCCAGGGTTAATCTCGGATAAAACTCCACTGCTTAGGAACCTCACCTGAGATGTTCATATCGATTTGAGCTATCATGCCACATTGGAGGACATTTTGCAAACGTTTGTGACCTGTGTCCAGACGCTCTTCAATTGGCTTCCGTCATTTGAAGTTTAAAATTATTGTAGTTTTTAAAATATAAAATTGGGTTTAAACCCCATCTAACTTTTATGTCCTCAGTTCCATTATTCTTTATTCTTCTTGGGTCTTGCTGCTCCATCCACTGTCCTTTTTGCTCCACTCCATTCACATGTCCCCATTTTTCTGGAGTCCTTGGGGAAAGTACTGTTGACAGGCTCAAAGGATGCAACAGTTCCTCGGTCAACCACCAGGCCTCACTGAGCCAATCGGAAGGATTTGGACTCTGATGATTTTAGTCTCTGTTCCTTCCAAAAGACAGCCCTGGATGCAAGAGTATTATTCCGAGAGTGACTTGTGGTGAGAACACTGAGTTTTATCATCTTCACCTTTTTTTTTTCTTGATCCGTGCCAAGCATTTTACCTTGAGACTTGTAACTGAATGAGATGGTGTAGTGGTTCTCGTTTGGTTGTAGGAGCTGCCAAATAGTCATATCGCAACAGAATTGGCAAGAAGGAGCATTGTGCTGTGCAGGGACCAGTGCTCTGTTTCATTCCTTGCTAAGAATTTCTTGCAGAGGGCAAGAGATTTTCCTGGAACTGGGGAGAAACATCTGAGATCAGCAAATGGAACGATTGCCTCTTTTCCAAAAGTGACGGAATTCTGATGAGAAAGTACTGATAGGGATCACTTAATATAGGAGACCTTGTTTCATTTGTGATGTTTAAGCCAGAATATCAAACCCATTGGGTTGGTTGTGTGCCAAAGAGAGACCACACCTTGTGAAATGATGATTTCCACTACAGAGGGCTTCAGGACTGAGCTCGAAAGCATTAATTTCCCCTCCAGGGCTCTCAGCATCCATGAATTATCACAGTTTGTGAGTAAATATTACAAGCTGACTCTTTGCTTTCTAGATAGTTTACAGTTGGGCAATATGAACCTGTGAAGCAAGGAAGAGGAGCGCATGTCTGAGAACCCCCTTGACACTATTAGAGTTTCAATGACAATAATTTTTCACTATGTCAAAGGTATTTGAAATAGGATACAGATCACAGTTGAGTAAGTTTGCATGTATGTCATTGTAACTTTTTTGTTTGTCCTATTGGGTGGTATTTTGAGGATCGTAACACCGCCCTTTAACACTTAAAATACAAAAATCTTGAGCTTCCTACAGGCTGTTTGAATGTGCTGCTGCACAGTGTCACTTTAAGTGTCACATGTTTAGTGAAGCCAGAGAATCTTCCAAAAATGCACTTGAATTTTTTTCAGACTGACTGACTGACTGGAGAAGTTGTCACTGGAGTCTGTCATTTTTTTGTGCCTGTTCTGTTCACTCCCGTGATGTCAGGTTGTTGTGTTACCTCTCAAGTTTTGAGGGACCATTTCCTTCCAGCTGTCTGTGGGGGAAAGCCAAAGAACAGTGGGATCCCATTATCTAGTTCTCAGCGTGCTTTTTTTTATTGGAAGTAATTGGATTAGTTAAGAAGGGCAAATACCTGACCATATTTGCTGGGGTATTAGTTCAGGCTTCAGACCGAAGAGTTAAATTGACTGCATTTTGTGTGTGTGTGTGTGTGGGGAAGGAAGGATACAGCAATAGGATAAATTTCACATTTTGTACCTTCCTACCTCTGGTGGCATTTGTTTTGTTAAAAGGAAACAAAAATCTCCTTTGTTTGGTTTACAGCAATTGTGACCAGTTGCCATCTCCCTTCCATTTACTTTTATTGCTACTGCCAAGTTTGTCTAATGGTATTTAGGAGTCATTGAATAAATGTGTAGTGGTCTGCCTTTCCTTTCCTTTAGGGTGCACTGCAACTTAATGCAAAATACTGTGGATGCTGGAGATCTGAAATAAAAACACTTCAAGAAATTCAGCAGGTTTAGCAACACCGGAGAGAAACACAATTAGTGTTTTGAGTCCCAGATGACACTACTTGAAACCGAAAGTGCATCACATTGGACTCTAGGCGCAAGCATTCACACACACACACACACACACCCTATCTGTGTCTCTCTCTCTCTCTCTCTCTCTCGTGTGTGTGTGTATGTGTATATACGTGCATGAATGCGTGTCTCTCCCCACTGATGCTACCAGCCTTGTTTCTCCACTTTGTTTTAATGTACTGTAGCTTGGTATGACTTAAGTTGCAGCTATGTATTTTTGATCTACACATGCAATTGTTGTCCTTTTTAGCTATCCTAACAGAATATTTACTGCTTTTACAAACTCAAATGTAGTGACAAAATCCAGAAACTCTACAAGTTCTATTAGACCAGTGTAAAATAACTTGCAGTTTTTCAGCATTCTATTCTGGTTGTGGGGCTGTTAGGACAGACCCCACTGCCGTGATGCTCCAGTTCAAGTGTGAATGGGCGAGAAGACCAGTGAGCACCTTGTTGCTGTTTCCCATGCAGTTCGATTTGGCCAAGATGTGCCTTGACAGCTGACTGCTCCGGTGGATTTTGTCACTTTTTTTTTTAAACATTTCCCATCTTCCCACCCCAGCAATGTTTTTTCCTCGCATCTTAAGACCCTTCCCCTCACAGACAATGAATTATTTTTGTGGGGGTGGGGTGAAAAAAAATCTTGTGCTGGGTTTACATGACACTGTTCCTTCAGTATGGGCTTCCAGGTATCCTTTATAGCTCAATGATTATTTTTAATAGGTATTAAGTGACATTACAAGTAATAATGTTGTAAGTATAGAATTCAGAAAATGATTCCCAACGAGTGACCTACCAATCATTGTGTGAGTGTGTGTGTTTCCTGTAAATTTAGTACTGATGCCTCCTGAAAATGGAAGGCATGGTCAAGTACGAAACACATTTCCATAGTCACTATTGTTTCTTTTACATTTTCTCTACCCTTGTTATTTACAACTTGTAAATCCTTGCATATGAATTATTGTATGTCGAGCTGAGTATTTGATGGGGGTTAAGCCCATGACCAAAGAATGAAAAAAGGGCTATGTAAAGCCGCCACCACCACCGCATAAATACTGTGAAGAATCCAGCATTTAAAATGTATTGTTTCTGTGTAAACTTGTAAATGTTGTTATTTTAGCATGGGCGCAATGATTGTAGGTTACTCCTCGACTATAACTGGAACTTTCTTTTGGTGCTCCCAACCTACCTGGAATGAGTAAAGGGAAAATAAGTGTATGATGTTTATGGAACTGAGCCAGGAACCAGAACTGAAAATGGATTGCACACTAAGTTATTGTCAGTGATCAAAGCAAATGCTGCATGTTAATGATCTTGCATAGAGAGGAAAAACACTGAAGTTACCCGGTTGCCTTCATATGTAAAACTTGTGTCTTAATTCATGTAATTAATACAATAAATACTGAGAATCATGATTACTTTTGTTCTTGTTAAATTCAGGGCAAATGGAATTGTTTCATTGTCATCACCAGTTGGTAGGTAGAAGACTATCTTTGATCAATCTCAGTACTATTCATTAAAAATAGCATTGGTATGTCCGTAGGAACAGCACGACAGCCACACGTACTTGTTATAACACAAATGCACTGGACACAATGCATGGAAACTTATTTTACCTGGAAAGAAAGAAGCGTTTATGATGTAACACTTCAAAACACTCAAGTGTGCTTTAGAGCCACTTAACTGCTTTGGAAAGTGTAATTGCTTTTGTAATGTAGGATAAGTAACAGCCAATTTGAACACAGCAAGGTGTTCAGACAGCAATGTGACTAGGTAATGTTGGTCAAGCAATTACATTTCAGCCCAAATTCCACAGAACACCTGTAATCTTTGAAATGCTGGCTTGGTACCTTTATTTGGAAAGGTAAAGTTGTCATAGTCTCAGAGAATCATAAGGTTGGTCAACCATTAGAAAGAGACTACTGGTGGCGAGTTTAACCTGTTTTTAATGGGTGAACCCTGATCTTTTCTCCCCCAAGTGAACCTCGTTTCTAGATTCTCCAATAAGAGGAAATGTCCTCTCCGCATCTACCCTGTCGGGACTCTTCAGGATTTCGTGTTTCAATTGCTGCATCTTGCTGTTCTAAACTCCAAGCCTAGCCTGTCCAATCTTTCCTCCTAAGACCACGCTCTCATTGTAGGAGTTAGTTTGGGAAAACTTGTGAACTGTCTCTAACACATTTATGTTCTTCCCTAAATAAGGTGATCAGTACTGTGCACAATATTCCAGGTGCAGTCTTACCATTACCGTGTGCAACTGAAGCATAACCTTCCTGCTCTGTTCAATTCTTCTCACAAGTGGTAACATTCCTTTCCTAGTTGCTTGCTATATCTGCATTCATGCATGAGGACACTCCGATCTGGATGTATCTCTTGTCATTTGAATATTTTAAGTTTACTCTGCCAGCCAAAGAGGACATTTTCAATTTTCTCACCTTATACTTCATTTGCCAGTCTTCATTTTCAAGCCTTGAACTGGTGTGAAAGTGGGAAGAAAATTTGCGAAACACTGATCTAGGCTGTCACTGAATTACGGTACCTGAGTGTTAGAAGTGCCTTCTTTCAGATGAAAGTTTAACTGAGGCCCTAGTTCACCTCTAAAGTGAAACATGAAGATTCCAAGGCACTACTCAATGACGACAACATGATCATTGTCACACTGCTGTTTATGGGAGCTGGTTGTGGCAGTTTGGTGCTGAGTTGTCTATACTACAACAATGTTCACACTTAATTGGCTGTAAGTTTTAAAAAAAAAACTTTGAGATGTCCCAATGTTGTGAAAGATACTTCAGAAAAGTTGTTTTCTTTTAAAATTATTTCATTCTGTCTGGTGAGGAGAGTTCCGGAGGAAAGAATGTTTTTATAATACAGCTCTCAAATTCGATGACTAAATAAATAAGTAATTGGACTCTCACCAATAATTTTGCATCTTTCTTTCTTTCACAAAGAAATCAGAACAATACAATTCTCCAGATGAGACCTCACAAAGGCTAGTTAAACTTTTACGACTGACACCCTTAGCTGCCTGTTCCTCTCTTCTTTACTTCCTTCAGTGTTTGTGTGCCCCAAACTAACAGATTTTAACCGTCTATCCACTGCTTCCAAATTGTAAAAATATTTAGTTCAAGGGATGTGCTCCAGCATAGTTGCCTCAAGAAAATAGTGGGCTGTGAACTGTAGCCTGGATGATTTGTGACAGTTTTGACACAACTTATTCTAAGCCAGCCAGCTTGACGTGGAACTGAAGACCTATCTACTAACTCACTGTTTTTCAAAGAAAGCATGTTAGAGAAACGTACAGATGTAAATGAGCCATTGGGCCTATTCTGCCTGAACCAGCTCCTTGCAAGAATTATTCAGTTGGTCCTTTTCTTCCTCTCTGTCTCAGGGCCTTAAATCTTTGTACTTGGGAGGTGTATGACACTGGCAAGATTGCTTTTATGGACCATCCCCAGTTGATTGAGGTGGAGATGGTCCTTGAGTCAATATAGTTAATGATGTTCCTAAATGGAATGTGTCTTGGAATTTTGGTATATTGCCTGTGCTCTATAAATGCTGCGATTTCCATGCAGGTTTGTTCCTCTGCATCTTTCCCATGAGGTGGTCATTAGATTACACCCTTTTTGTTCCTCATTCTAGCCAAATCAACACTGTCCTTAAATACTTGGGAACATCAACTTCCTTAAACACATAAGCTCTCCTTAATAGAACGTCAGCTGCTGCTTTTTCTCTCTTCTACCTTTTTTGAACACCTTGTAAACAGGAATATTTAACACTCAGTCCTGCCTTTTTTTGAGCTAAAGGACATTTTTGAACCAGATGGGGTTTTTTATATGGCAATCAACATTGGTCGGCAATCAACATTGGTTATCAACCAACAATGATTACCATTAGGTCAGCCAGATTTTTATTCCGGATTTTTTTTTAAATCAAATTCATATTTCACCTTTTGCTATAGTGCGAATTTGAACTCGCATCCCCAGAACAGGGATTCTGGATTACCAGTCCAGTGACATTGCTGCCATGCTGTTGCTTTCTATTGATACAATATCTGGGAACTAGGTTTAATCTTCTAAATGTGTTTTGGAATTGTTACCAATGAATCCAATAAAGCTGAGCTTTGACAGAAGCTGCCCGTGAAAAAGGAGGCCTTGCTTTCTCTTGGAAACTAGAATCAGAGTGGGGATATAAATGGATGGTCACAACAGTCCCATCCACATTTTCTTACACAGATGATGTCCAGCTTGTCACCCACTTAGCTAGGCACATCTATAAAAAATACTAAGGTACTCCGCTGGTTACAGCACTGGCACCTACTTCACAATGTGGAATGTTGCTCAGGTATATCATGTCCACAGAAGCCAGGAGAAATCTAACCCGGCCAATTTCCATTCTATTGCTCTACTCTCAATCAACAGAGAAGTGATGGAAGGGGCTAGCAAACAACACATACTCCACAGTGAACTGCTCCTTGACATTCAGTTTTGGTGTTGTCAAGCTCAAGCAACTTCTGACCACATTTTATCCTTAGTGAAGACGTGGATTAAATGACTGAATTAAAGCAGGGAAGTGAAAGTGACTTGTCCATAACATTAAGGCAGCATTTGACCAAGAGTTGCATCAAAGAGCCTGAGGAAACCTGGAATCAATGGGGATCAGGGAGAAAACCCTCCATTGGGGGACGTCATACCCAACATAAAGGAAGATGGTTGTGTCATATCATCATAGCTGTGGTGTTAGTTGGCAGCATCGGCACAGCAGCAAAAACGGGCCGTGTGTGGAATGGCGGACATGGCGTCTCCAGGCAATTGGAGGCAGCAGCAGCAACAGGACGTCCTCCCGGTGTTCGAGGCCAGAGGCAGCAACGCTGCACTGGTGATTGGGGGTGGTGGCACCAGCTGCAACTGACTCTTCAAAATGGCAGTGCTAGCAAGGTGGCATCTGCAGCCTGGCAGTGGTCAGGAGCTCCTGGTTGCTGTGGGCCCAGAGTGGGGACTCCTGGCATCATAGAGGCAGCAGCGGAGCTGGGGACTCCTGGTTGATGGGGTGACTGTGGGTTCAGCAGCAAAGAAATGGCGCCTCCTACACTGGTGGGTTCAGCACAGACAGCAGTGAAGTGGTGGAGGTCTCTCTATCAGTTATTGGGAGCTAGGTGATGGCAGGACTGGACTGGAAAGACTGTTATTTTGAACTTTTTTTTTCTTTATTTTTCTAATTTATTCCTGTGGGCAGTAATGCCGGACTTCTTCATTTTTCTTTATTTTTCCCTAAGAATTTTTTCTTAAGAATCTGTACCTAGATACCCTTGTACATAAAATGGTGCTGTAATATGGTGACTTTTCGCTGTACTCATTTGAGTACATGTGACAATAAAGCTAATTCTGCACTGGCCTATCTGCACTATTCCCAGTGCAGGATTGGAGATCAATCCTGTCAATTTTACGACATCTCTGCTGGAGACCCTAAGGGGTTTTAAGTTCCTTGGGGCTGTGTCCTACATTTGTTTAATCAATGACCTTCCCTCCATCATTAAGTCAGAACAGGTGATGTTTACTGTTGGTTGTTCTGTAACGATGCAAGGTGACAGCTCACCATCACCCTCCCAAAGGTAACTAGGGATGGACAACAAAAACTTAATAGAATGAAATGGGAAGTGCTGAATATTAGAAGAAAAATAATGCATACCATGTAAATTAATATTAAAAACAGCCAGAGATATAATTGAGAGAAATTTTAGAAGTTTTTTGTAGATGTGGCAATTATTATCCCAAAACACCATGCAACAAAAAAATCCCAAATTAGAATCCTAATTTGTATGAATTGTGGGATCTTTCACTGAATCTGTGCCATATTTTGGTCAGATTGTATTTCGTCAAGCTTTGGTCAAGGTACAAGGCCAGCAGCCAAGTGTATTAATTAGTTTGAGGAGTCAGAGGGCTAAACTAAAGACAGAACACCAAAGAAACTGGGGCTGTTTGGTTTTAAAAGACAGCATGATTAACTTTACACATTTAATCCAACACAGTAAAAACATATAAATTAATGATACTTCACATTGAATCCTAAAAATTACTCTGATCATCATCTGAGCCAACCAGCAATCATCTCAATGGCCTGATTGTATTAGATCAACATAATCTTCCTGGTCTTCACTATCACCATCATTGAAGGTATCATATCTTGGGCATCGTCAGTTCATAGGTAACATTGGGCACATTCGATAAGCCACATTTTTGAAATGACAATGTTGGAGTCCAGTTCATTCCACATATCCATGAGTCATTGACACAATATTGTTAAAAGGTGCTCACAGAAATTTACTGAAATGAATGTTTCTCCACATTGCAATATGAGACTGTTCCAAATCTTTCTAATATCAACATTGAGAGATTTATGTATACACAAACCCAAGGGCTGACCAACATTCGTAAGATCACTGGGAATAATTGCCAAACTGGATTTGGTTGATCTCATACTATCTGTCAACAAGGTGAGTATAGAACCTGTCCCAGATGAGCAGGCACTTTTCTCTGTGCAGTATTCTTGGCCTCAGAGTCTTTGATCCATTTCTTGCAATAGCCTTCTGATAGGCTTTCTTGTGAACATGGATATCAATACCTTTCTGAAATTTCTTTTTGGGAATGTTTTTGTGTTTGAATATCACCATTGGCTTTCACTTGTACCATCCACCAGGAACTATTGTGAAATGTGTCTCCCCGTGGCCAGCCGAATTTGCCAGGCCATTTTGTTCTCACCAAACTTTTGTCACTGGCATGTCGATTTTCATTGACTCATACTTCCAATGCAGTCTAATCGATTTTCTTGTTTCTGCAAATGTTCCAGGACAAAACAGTGGATATTTTATCATCAAATTCAGGTGGTAGATGTGAAATTTGTTAGTAAACTCAGAGAATGCTGGAGAAACTCAGTAGGTCTGGCAGCATCTGTGGGGAGAGAAACAAGAGTTTTACAGTCTGGTTTGACTCCTTCAGAACTGGGAAACATTTGTTTTCTGTCTTTTTAGTAATCATGTGTACCACATAGCACACACTTCAAATTCCAGAATGCTGCTTTTCTTTACTGCTCTGAGGGCATAATTTTGGATGATTCCACAGGTGATAATGTGATAATTTTGCCCGCTTATTAACCCATTCCACTGCTTTTGTGTTCTCTCAGTGAGGGCACTTGCTTTGGTCTTCATTGCTGTTGTCTTTATTCTTCTTCATACTTTCTAGTTCATTAAATATCTTTCTCCTGTCACTTTCTGGGAAACATTAGACTTTCTCGCTGCTGCATAATTATTAGTCTTCTCGGCTGTAGCTTTTATTTTAATTCGAGCCACTACTTGTTATTCTTCCTTGAAGACATCATGATAGATCATGTGCTACAGGTTAGTCTTGTCAATTGATTGGGATTGTTGCGAGAATTGGTGGAGTGAAAATCTAAAGCTTCCCTTCAAATTAATAAATTGTAGTAAATACCAGTAAGTAATTACCACACATAATATATTTGATCCCTGAAATACTTTTACATGAGGAATATGGAAAATTCAGGGCTTCTCCTTAGGGCAAAAGTTACTTAATTGACTGTTTACACAATTATATATGGTATTTTCTTTTAGTTTTATTTTGTGTTTGGGATACAGTAGGAACACACAGCTGCCCCACTTCCACAGGCAGCTCATTCGATACATGCCCTCTGCCTGAACATGTTGCCTCTCAGGTTCCTTTTAAATCTTTTCCCTGTCACCTTAAAACTATGGCCTCTACTTTAGGACTCCCCTAACCTGGGAAAAGACCATGGCTATTCACCATATCCATAACCGTCATGATTTTATAAACCTCTATAAGGTCACCCTTAGCCTCCGACACTCCAGGGAGAATAGCCCCAGCCTCTCCTTATTACTCAAACCTTCCAGTCTTGGTAACATCATTGTAGATCTTTTCTACACTTTTTTAACAACATTGTTCCTATAGCATTGCTGGAACTAAATCTCTGAACTCCCCATCCGCTTCAAAAAAAAGCCTTAAAGTTGGCAAACTTTTATAGGGGAGAAATACCAGCCCTTTTAATCGGCCTAGCCCCAGACCTAGACACATATCAGGAACAAAAGCAGAATTTGCTGGAAAGTCTCAGCAGGTCTGGCAGCATCCGTGAAGAAAAAAAAGAGTTAACGTTTCGGGTCCGGTCACCCTTCTTCAGAGGTAGGGTCTGAAGAAGGTGACTCTGAGGAAGGATCACCAGACCCAAAACGTTAATTCTGATTTTTTTGTTCACAGATGCTGCCAGACCTGCTGAGTTTTTCCAGCAACTTCTGTTTTTGTTCCTGATTTCCAGCATCCACAGTTCTTTTTGCTTTTATCTAGACATATATTGATTGGTACAGGGCAGCAAGAGGCTTTTCTATGCCCGATGTACAAGCCAGCTCTCCAACTGAGAAATACGTTCACAAATTATTGAAGATAGCAAGAGAGGTTGAGCAAAGGCGGTGGAATCAAGGGGCTCAGGTTCTGGTCCCACCTTCTCCAGAGGTGTGTAAATAACATCTCTAAGCCAGTTCAATAAAAGGAAAACAGATCCTGGGTCTTAGAAGTAATAACAGACTGCAAAAGCAAAGAAATTATAATGAATCCAAACACCGGTTCAGCCTCAACTGGAGTAGTGTCCCATTCCAGGCCACGTTTTAGGAAAGATGTGAAGCCTTTGGTGAGGGGTGCAGAAATGATTTATGAGTTACAGGGATGAGAGACTTCAGTTCTGAGGGTATACTGGGAAGCATTTTCTCTGCGTTCAAAAGCATGAGGGGACTGGATAGAGTAGACAGGGTAAGGCTGTTCAAACTGGTGGCAAGTTGGACAACCAGGCACCAGGTTAAGAAAAATGACAGGAGGACAAACAGTTTTCCACATGCAGCGGTTAGGATCTGGTATGCGCTCTCTGTGTAAATGCAGATTCATCTGTGGCTTTCAAAAGGGAATTGTGTAAAGAGGAAGCAAATTGCAGAAAGAGACAGCATTCGGGTTTGGAGTGCTGCTGCGGATAAGTTGGCAGAGCAGGGTTATAGGGCCTGCTTGTGTGCTGTGAAGCCATCCCAGAATCGGATCAGCAGCGAACTGGAAGAGGGAATGAGGGGAGTTGTAGTCCGCTTCTCCGCGGCACTTCTCGCTACGTGCACACGAAAAGACTACAAACCCCGGCAGGCAACGCGATAAAGCTTTGGTTTGGGGAGGGGAGGGGGAGGCGAACAGAAAAAGGCAAGTCAGGCTTCCGCTCCTGCGCAATTGGGGGCGGCCAGGAACCCGGAGTGAGGATTCAGCAGACTCGAACCTGCAAAATCATCAAAGAGAGAGAGAGAGAAAAAAGCGGGGGGCAAAACCCGGCGCGGCGCGGCCCGGCTCCGGGCCCCGGAGGGAGGTATGTTTTTTGCGGTAGGAGTGAAGGTGAAGGGGGTGTGGGGAAGGGTGAGAGAGGGGTACCGGGGGAGGAGGGTTGCGGACCGAGGGGTAATCTCTGATGGGAAGAGGTTGCAATCTGCCGCTGGTTACATTCTGGAAGGTAGCAGCGGGATCGATACAATGTTTCCATTCCGGCCGCCATTCCGCCTGTTCTTTGTTACAATGTTGCACATGGATCGCTCTTAAAACCCGGCTCCACATCAGCGCGGCCGCATGGATCGGCAGGGGATCCGCGGCCGCTGAGCCCGAGGACTTCACCACACCACACCACAATAAAGACAGACAGAATAAACACACACCAGAAACCCATGCAACTACATCAACTTCCATTCCTTCCAACAGGACACCACCTCTCCCCTCTCTGGAAGAAATCAGTAATAATCATACGAACGGGGCAGTGTTTATTATATTCGAATTCACATCGTTTTATGTCAGAATGCTTGTACTTAATTGGGAATTCCCACCCCTTAAATTTAATGCATTAAAGATTACACAATTGTTGTGTTTTGTTTGCAATGTTTGTTTTTAATGTGTAAACGTTTGCAGTTTTTCTGAACTGATCACGATATTTTATGTATTTTCTTGGACTTGGGTTAAGGTGTGTGAAGTGCTGAATATGATGTGGGAGCTGTGGACATAAGCTGGATTGGCTATGGTCAAAGTTAGATTAAGGGTCTTGGACAGTGTGCAGTAGCTGTGTTGGATGTGACCTTGTCGGCCCTGTCAAAGTGAGACATCACTGTGAACCCATTTGAAATTTAGGTTGTCCACAATGAGAGTTGTTAACATGATTGAGCCTCCCAAAATGGGTCTGGGGCAGATTCCATCGAGCCTTCTGTCTAGGCCTCAGCCTTTTTTTTTGCTGCAAATTGTTTATTAAGTCAACTGTGGCATTTTGCATCCTCTAAAATTGAATGTAATTTTTTTTAAGCCCCAGGAGTATGGCTGTGTAAGGTGTATGTCGTTGCAGGCATACAAGTATCTCACTTTTGTGTATGAGTGCCTTGTAATGTAAAATTGTATTGGAATCAGGAATCTTCTGTTACTTGTTTGATAATGTAGAAGTGCAAGTTATTTGATGTACTTCATTTTGAATTGTAAGCCAGTGTGTCTTGAAAATGATTTGACTTGTAACAACATAAATTGCACATGGAATTGTGGGTCAGAGGTGAGATTTGTCAACTTAAGTTGAACGGGATGTTGTGGGACCACCATTTATTTATTCTTTGTGATTTGAATGTCACTAGCAAGATCAGCACTTGTCCATCCCTAATTGCCAGGCTGTTTCAGAGGGCAGTTAAGAATAAACCATATTACTGTGGGTCTGGAACCAGACTGGGTAAGGATGATAGTTAGTGAACCAAATGGGTTTTTCCAACAATTACTTATGGTTTCATGAGCATCATTCGTGAGACTACCTTTAGTTCCAGAGTTTATTCATTGAATTTACATCCCACCAGCTTTTTTTGATTCATTCACAGGATGAGGGCGTTGCTGGCTAGGCAAGCATTTATTGCCCAGAGGGCAGTTAAAAATCAACTACATTGCCGTGGGTCTGGAGTCACACATAGGGCTGACCAGGTAACAATGGCGGTTTCCCTCCCTAAAGGACATTAGTGAACCAGATGGGTTTTTCCTGACAATCAACAATGGATTCATGGTCATCACTAGATTCTTAATTCCAGATATTTATTGAATTCAGATTCCACCATCTGCCATGGTAGGATTTAAACCCAGTTCTCCAGAAAGTTGTCTGGGTCTCTGGATTAACATAGCAGTGATAATACCACTAGGCCGTCACCTCCCTAGCTGCTGTGGTGGGATTTCATACCATGCCCCCAGAGCCTTAGCCCGGATTCTCGGGGTTACAAGTCCACTATGCCTCCATCAGTGCCAGGGAATACACCAGTTATAAGGGGAATGCTCACAACAGGAACCTTTAAATGACAATATGGTTCTTTGAAATGATTTGGAAGTTTGTGGAAAGAAAAAGAAATTCAGGAATGGCAAAGATTATGGAAAGGCAGAAGATTGGGAAAGTTTTGAAAACCAACAAAAGGTGACCCAAAAATAATAGTGTGACATAATAAACTTCATGGTTGAGCTACCAAGTTATATCAAAATGGACAGTAAGAGCTCCTTTACATATATAAAAAGGAAGAAAGAGGTCAAAGTAAACATAAGCCCCCTTAAAAGATGAGGCAGGGAAGTAATAAATGGGAACTAGAAAATGGCAGTGGAGTTGAATAAATACTTTAACTTGGTCTTTATGGTTCAAAACACTAATAGCATTCCAAATGTATAAAATAATAGAAAAGAAAATGGGGGAGATTATACATTTACTGACACTAGAGGATAGATAATAGGGAAACACGTGGGGGCTGAAGGCCAGTCTGTGCCCTGGACCTGATGGGTAGCATCTTATAATTTTAAAGGAAGGAGCTACAGAGAGAGGGAATGTACTGGTTATAATCTTCCAAGAATCCTCAGATTCTGGAAGAGCCTAGAAAGTGCAAAATGTAACACCTGTATTCAAAAAGTAAAGGAAGAAGTAACCATAGACCAGTTAGTGTAACATCTGTCATTGGGAAGGTGTTAGAGTCTGTTATAAAGGGTGTTAATCCAAAGTACTTAGAGATACAAAAGAAAATCAATCGGAGGTAACCTGGCTCTGTGAAGGGCAAATCATGCCTGAAAAATGTATTAGACTGCTTCAAGGAGCTAACAACCAGGATAAATAAAGGGGAACCATTAGCTGTAATATATTTATATTTCCAAAAGGTGTTTGATAAGCTACCTAACATGAAGCTATTTAATAAGATAAGAGCTCATGGTGTTGGGGGATCGTATATTGATACAGATAATGGATTGAATAACTAAGAGAAGACTGACAGTGAGATGAGAACGGACAGAATAAGGGTTCCCATTTAAGACAGATGAATATATTTTTTCTCTCACAAAAGTAGTGAATCTGTTGAATCCTATATTGTAGAGGCTGAATTGTTGAATATGTTAGAGGCTGAGATAGACAGATTTGTTTTAATCAGTAAGGAAAAGGCAAGGAAAGTGGAGTTGAAAGATATTGGGTCATCCGTGATCTCCTTGAACAGAAATTGTTCGAGAAACTCAGCAGATCTGGCAGCATCTTTGGAGAGAAATGTTTCCAGTCCAGTGACCTGTCTGATGAAGGATGACTGGACTCAATGTTAAACTCTGTTTTCTGTCTCCAGATGCTGCCAAACCTGCTGAGTCTCTCCAGTTTCTGTTTTTTGTTTCAGATTTCCAGCATCCACGGTTCTTTGTTTTAAGATCTTATTGAATCATGGAACAGACATAATGGGCTGAATGGCCGGCTTCTGCTTCTAAGTCTTACGATTTAAATAGTGCCATCTGTCACCCCAGGATGCCCCTAAGGACATGACAACCAACTATAAAATTTGAAGTTGAATTGTTGTTGTAATGCAAGATGTGATAATAACTTGGCTTGTAGCAGGCCCCCACAAACAGGAGTGAAATAAATGACCAGATCATCACTTTTAAGCGAAGAACAGTCATATTCAATTCAAAACATGAACTCAGTTTCACTTTCCACGGATGCTGCTGAGCTTCTGTTTTTATTGCACACCCCTCGGCATCTTTGGTAATTTGATTCTTTTTCGCTGTTTTTAAGTGTTGTTTGAGGGTGTATTATTGAGCAGGAAGAAATAGGCAAACATGAACAGCAATAGGCTATTTAGGGTCTTTAATCTGCTCCCCTATTTGATGAGATATTGGCTGATCTGTGTCACGTTTGTACCTACTCCAAATCCCTGGATACCGTTGGCACAAATTTTAATTCCACGAGTGATCTTGCATCAATTGCATTAGGGACGAAAGCTCTAAATGTCTATATTCTTTTGCACGCAGAAAACTTTAATTTACCAAAGATCTGGCTCTAAAGTTTAGGCTACATTTCTTATTTGTAGACTCCCCAACCAGAAGGAATAATTTGCCTCTCATAGTTCATCTTCATGTCTGGAAAACTTCAATCTCTTCAAAAAGTTACTGTTCCGAATTCCAGCGAGTACAACCCTAGTCTAATGTCTAGTTTCTTAATCTCTTAAACCTGTGGAGTTCATGCAGATAACCTGTGCTACACATCTTGAGGGCCACAATGCTGTGGGTTGGTTTGTCGAGGGCTTTGTATAACTGAAGTAAGACTTTTATCCTCTCTCATTTTACCTTCAATATAGAAGTGCAATGCTGGCCTTAGCCTTTTAAATTATTTTCTGGAACTATTCATGACTTATTAATTATTTATTTCCTTGAACGTTAAGTGTCATAGTACTGTTAAGGACTGATAACGTTTAAAAAGAAATCAAAACACCAATTTAACTCTGCCACAAGATATTTAAACAGGAACATATTTTGTTATGTATAAAAAATTTTAAAACAAATGTAACCAATTTAATAGTATTGTTTATACCTACGTTTTATTCACTGAGCTTTCCTTCTTAGGCTCCCACAGCCCCAAAGAATTATCTTATACTTTATGTTAAAGTTATTTACTTCTTCTGATACTACTGAAAGGTAGGCCACAGTCCTCTGGGCTTTACTTTAAATCTCAGTTCCAGATACTTGCCGATGCAAGGCTGTTTATTTAATGCCACTTGGCTATGGATTCCTCAGCCCCTCATTTTGGTCACTTTATCAGTGCTTCCCAGCGAATACTTTTGATTGCTTACTTTTCCACAAGACCCTGTGAGGATTACTGACGATGTCATGCCAAACTATTCCCATGTTCTGTATCCCTCTGTTCCCTGCCCGTTCAGGACTAACAAACCGAGCAGGCAGGTTAAGTCTTTCGGAATGTTCTTTGTATTCTCTGCTGTCCTTCAGTCGGGAACACTTTCCTCTGTCGAATTCTTGTGTCAGGAATATTAGCTAAGAGTGCCGTAGTACCTTTATTTAGATGGTGCTCACTCGTGAGAGCTTAGAGGTTTCTATGACAGCCAATGATTCTTTCTTTTATAGCTGAGAGCTGTTCTCTTAGCAGATGACAGTTGACTCTCACACTGATTTTGAGGTACCCTCTTCTTTTTTACCCTGAATTACCTTTTGATTTCTTACAATAGGACTGGTCCGAGGTTGTCAAACGATCAGATTTAAATTTAGTTGGTCTTAGGTATCTAGGGCCTGGTTTAAATTAATTGGCTAAATTCAAAACCCTGTTGTTTTATTAACAATGCTGCTTTGTCTGCTAGCAGTACAGCCTTTTGATACAATGTTTCCATTTCAAGAACTCTCTGTGCATCTGTTGCTGACTGCAGACATTTTTTAAATCTCCCAGCCTAGAAAAAGCACATCATCTTTTAAAGGGACTATGCACTCTTCGCCTCTATCATTTTACAAACAAATTCTAATGTCCTGCCCTCGAATCCACAAGTATTATACCCAGTTTTGCAAGACATCCCCCTTTAAGCAAAAATGAACCATCATTATGAAAAGATGGCTTCAAGGTTTTTTCTCGAAATGTTAACGCCATTATTACTAGATACATAGGTCATTAATCTAGAATTACACATTTCATGCTAATTCTACATGCATATATATAACATTGAATGTTACTGCTTCTATTTTATATACACATTTTCCTTTTAAACCCACGATAAAGCATCCGCTGTAACATTTGTGCAACCCGCAACGTGTACAACCTGTAAATTAAATGCTTGTAGAATAAGACTGCAATGAAAGAGTCTGGTGTTCTTGTCTTTAAACCTTTCTAAAAATGTCAAAGGGTTGTGATCAGTGTAGAAAACCGTCTGTGATTCATTGTTTGCAACATAAACATTAAAATGTTGTAAGGCCAGTCCCAAACTCAATAACTCTTTTTCAGTGGTTGAATATTTTCTCTGGTGGGTATTGAGTTTCTTTGAAAAATAACTGATTGTCTTTTCAATTCCACGATAATCCTCCTGTAACAACGCAGCTCCAACCCCTACATCACTTGTATTGATAGCGACTTTAAGGGATTTCACGAAATTGGGCATGGCTAAAACTGGTCCGATGGTTAATGCTGCTTTTTAAATTCTCGAATGCCTCCTGGCTTTATTCTCTCCACCAGAATTTCATGTTCTTCTTTAACAAATCTGTCAGCGGTGGGTGTCACCACGCTACTAAAGTTTGATACAAATTTTCTGTAGAATGTGCTCAGCCCCAAAAAATCGTAGCACTGCCTTCTTTGAGGATGGCCTTGGAAACTCTTTGATGGCCTTCGTCTTCGTGCTTCTTGGTGTCATCTGTCTGTGTCCGATGCTGTGTCCTAAGAACATCACTTCTGCCTTCGCGACTTCTATCTTTGCCATGTTTAAGACCAACTCTGCCTTCCATAGTACCTGAAAGAGCTCTGCCAAATGCACCACGTGATTTGTCCATGAACGGCTAAAGATCACTAAGTCATCTATATAAACGGCAAAATTAGTCAATCCTGCCGCAGCTCTGTTCATAAGTCTTTGAAATGTGGCTGATGCATTCTTCATTCTGAAGGGCATTACTTTAAATTGATATAGCCCATTTGGGGTTGCAAAAGCAGAAACTTCTTTCACTCTCTCCGACAAAGGTACTTGCCAGTAACCGTGAAGTAAGTCCGACTTTGTGATATAAGTGTCCAACCTTTTCCACACAGTCCTCCAGCCTTAGAATTGGGTATGAGTCTGATTTAGTCACAGCATTGACTTTCCGATAATCTGTCCGGAATCGTTAAGTACCGTCAGGTTGGGAAACCAACATGACCGGCGCACTCCTCGCTTTGACCCAGCTCGATGATGTCTTCATGGAGCATCGCTTCCACTTCCTTCTGTACCTGTGCTGCTTTGAGAGGATTAAGCCTGTTAGGGGTGTTGTTTTATTGGAACAGTACTCCCTGCGTCTACCTCATTACTATGGTGTTAGTCCTCCCCATTCTATTTCTACATATATCCTCACAGTGCTGCAACAAGCCTTTCAATTCAGTTCCCTGTTCCTGAGACAGATAACTCACTACTCTATCCCATTCGTCAAGGGCTTCCTCAGTATTCAATTTATTTTGAGGCACATCAAAATCCAAATCATCTGAATTTGATTCCTCATTCTGAGTGTCAGCAACTAATACCTGTTTCTCCGGTTCCTTTTCCCTGTCATAGAAAGTTTTCAGCATGTTCACATGACGTACCTGATTTTTTTTTTTCTATCTGGCATCTTTACCAGATAATTCACCTACTTAACTTCTTTCAATCCGATAGGGACCACTAAACCTTGCTTTGAAGTGATCTCCTACCACTGGTAACAGCACCGATACCTTATCCCTCTGGGCAAACGTACAAATTTTAGATTTCTGCTGCTTCTTTCATTAGATGCTGTGCCACCTTCAAATGTTATCTAGCTAATTCACCTACTCTGTTTAATCTTTCTCTTACCTCAGATACATAAATCAATTGTGAGATCTCTGGCTTTGGACCTGTCACCTTTTCCTGAATTAATTTTAAAGACCCTCTTACTTCATGTTTGAATATCAATGCAAATGGAGTAAACTGAGTTGATTCATTTGGACATTTCTAATGGCAAATCTATCTTTATCCCAATCATTTGAATAATCCTGGCAATAAGCCCTCAGCATGGTATTTAGGGTCTGATGCCACCTTTCCAATGCTCCCTGTGATTCAGGATGGTATGTACTTGATTTAAAGTGCTTGGTGCCTAAACTATCCATGACCACCTTAAATAGTTTGACAGTAAAATTGGACCCTTGGTCTGACTGAATCTCCCTGGTTAGTCCATAATGGGTAAAGAAAGCAAACAAATTGTCCACCTTTTGCTTTGCCCCAACATTCCGTAATGGAATTGCCCCTGGAAACCTGGTAGACACATCCATTATGCTTAGCAAATACTGATTCCCACTTTTGGTTTTAAGGAGGGGACCTACACAATCAGTCATAATCCACATGAAAGGTTCTTCAAATGTGGGAATTGGCATCAAAGGTGCTGCCTGTGGCTTTCCTACCATTTGATAGGCATGACAAGTGCAGCAAAATTCACCCACATTTTTATGTAATCCAGGCCAATAGAAATCCTTCTGTATCTTAGCCTGAGACTTCCTCACTCCTAGGTGACCTTCTACAGGTAATTTGTGTGCTACCTGTAATACTTCCTGTCTGTATGCTACTGGTAACACAATCTGGTGAACTTCCGCCCATTTCTATTCTGCACTAACCTGCCAAGGTCTCCATTTCCGCCTTAGGATTCTATCCTTAATGTAATAACATTTGGGAATACATTCCGATTCCTTTTCTGAGCAGGCCTTATGATATAAATCTTTTATTGTCTCATCTTTTTGTTGTAACTCCATCAGTCTTTCAGAAGTAAACACCTCTGTCTGATCCTCTACCTGCTTAGGTTTTTCCTTTACTGTTCCGTAAAACAGGGTGTGCAGCTAACTGCCTACTTGACTGAACAAAGACATTCTAAATCACTCCACATGCTGATCTACTGCTGATTTTTGATTTATTGTTGTCACATGTGCCTAAGTACAGTGAATAGTTTTGTTTTGCACGCAGTAAAGCAGATCATAACATACAAAGATATACAGATCACAGGGTGTTTAGACAGAGTGAGGCGTACAAGGTTACATCTGCGTAGGAGACGCACTAAAGCAAGATCAACTTTGATTTGAAATTAGAGAAGTCCATTCAGCAGTCTAATAACAGCAGGGAAGAAGCTGTTCTTGAACCTGTTGGTACGTGTGTTCAAGCCTCTGTATCTTCTGCCTGGCGGGAGAGTTTGGAAGAGATTATAACCCCGGGTGGGAGGGGGCTTTGATGATGTTGGCTGCTTTTCCTTGGCAATGAAAAGTGTAGATGGAGGCAGTGGATAGAGATAACAAGGTGTAGAGCTAGATGAACACAGCAGGCCAAGCAGCATCAGAGGAGCAGGAAGGCTGACGTTTCGGGCCTAGACCCTTCTTCAGAAATAGTCTTCAGTGTATAGAGGGTGGCTTGCCACATGGTCTGGGCTGTGTTCACAACTTTCTGTAGTTTCTTATGGTCTTGGGCAGAGCAATTGCTGTACCAAGCCGTGATGCACCGGATGGAATGCTTTCTGAAGTGCTTCTCTTAAAAATTGGTTAGAGTCTTTATGGTCAGACTGAATTTCCTTAGCCTCCAGAGGAGGAAAAAGAGGTGTTGTCGTGCTAGGAACTTGACGCTCTCGATCCTCTCCATCTTAGCTCTGTTGATGCAGATAGGGGCGTGCCCTCTCCTTTCTTCCTGAAGTCGATGATGAGTTCTTTATTTTTGCTGACATTGAGGGAGAGATTGTTATCTTTGCACCATGACACCAAGCATTCTAGTTCTTTCCTTTATTCTGACTCGACATTGTTTGATATCCAGCCTTCAATGGTGGTATCATGAGCAAACTTGTAGATGGCATTCAGACGCGATTTGTGGCTGTACAGGGAGTATGGTAGGCGGCTGAGTTTGCATCCTTGCGGGGTGCTGCTGTTGAGGATAACTGTGGAGGAGGTGCTGTTGGTCTGTCTTCACTGATAGCGGTCTATGAGTCAGGAAGCTGAGGATCCAGTTGCAGAAGGTGGAACGGAAACTTAGGTCTCTTTGGCACTGGGATGACTGTGGTCTTCTTGAGGGAGGTGGGGACTTCAGATTGTAACAGAGAGAGGGTAAAGATGTTAGTGAATAATCTCGTCCGCACAGGATCTGAGTGCACAGCCTAGGACTCCCATCTGCGCCAGTTGCTTTCACCGGGTTCACTCTCAAGAAGGCCAATCTGACATCTGCAGCAGTGATGGAGGGAACAGGTGTGTCTCTGGCTGTCGGGACAGGTTACACCTCACCACTGGCACTCTGCTCAAACCGAGCGTAAAATGCATTGAGCGCATCAGGGAAGGATGTCTTTGTCCTCTATTCTGTTCTGCTTCATTTTGTATCGTGTTATGTTGTGTAGGCCTTGCCACAGATGGCAGGTATCTGTGTGGTTGGTTTGGGCCTCTAACTTGGTCAGGAACTGCGTCTTGGCATCTCTAATGGCTTTGTGTAGGTCATATCTGGATTTCCTGTAGAGGTCCGTGTCATCTGACTTGAATGCTTGGTTTTCAGAAGGCAATGGCTCATCCAAGATTTCCAATCGTGGAACATACAGATTGACTTCTTTGGCATGGAATCCTCTACACACTTGCTCATGAAGTTTGTGACGGTGGTAGTATACACATCTAGGTTGTCCATTGAATTCTTGAGTATGGTCTAATCCACCGATTCTAAGCAGTTCCGGAGAAGCTCTTCTGCTACCGGAGACCAGCACTGTACTATCTATGCTGGGTCTTCATGTTGGGGCTGCTCCCCACCACCTCCGCACCCACCCCCCACCCCCCCCCCCCCCCGCCACCCCCACCACCCCCGCCACTACCCTCCACCACATGAGCTTAAACCCTCCCGAGTAGCACCAGTAACTATTTCGAAGAAGAGCAGAGGAGTTCTCCTAAGAGTCCTCAAAGAATATTTATCTTTCAGTTAACATCAGATAAAGAATTCTCCTGGTCGTTATCGTGAGGCTGTTTGTGACTTCGCAAAAATTGGCTGCTGCATTTCCTACATTGCAACAGTTGCTCCACTTTAAAAATACTCTGTTGGCTGTAAAGTACTTTGAGATGTCCAATGATTCCGAATGCTGCTAGAGAAATGCAAGTCTGTCTTTTCGTTCATTATCCCTTGCATGTAGATTTTCATATTCCCTTTCTTGTAGCTCTTACAATCTCTTTTTGTCGTGCTATGCTGTTCTTTGTGTCTTTCCCTTTTGCTGGGATCTCTGCTAATGTTTGTATTCTTGTATGCTTTTGATTTTAGTTTTATGCAGCCTTTTATATTTTCTGTTGTCAGTGGTTTTGTTTTGCAAATAGAACTCTTACCCCTTAGAAATATAAGCTGACTCTGTTTCACATTAAATACTTTCTTGAACTCCTGCTGACCTTCTGTCACTTTACCCCTTTAAAAGATTTGCCAGTTTGCTGTGGGCTGACAGTGTTTTGTTATGTGGAGGTCAGCCTTTCTTAAATCTAGAGTTTTAGTTGCTGAGAACATAAAAAGTAAGAGTAGGGGTAGAGTGGGTCATTTAGCTCCTCAAGCCTGCTCCTTTATTCAATATGGCTGGAATTTGGCCGCAACACTTTTTCTCTCTCCGTTCCCATATTGCTTAGTGGTCCTGGAGCTGAAGATGCATCTTGAATTCGTCCATAGCCCTCTGGTTGCAGAATTCCAAAAGTTCACAACCGTCTATTTGTGAGTCACTCACTTCCCCATTGTCTTTCTCACATTTTCAAGGCGCAACTCAGGAGTGTGATGGAGTACTGCCTGTTTGCCTTGATGAATGCAACTCTAGGACAAAACAGCTTGCTTGATTAACACGCTACTCACTTGTTCAGAAATTCATTCTGCACAAGATATGCTGCAGCAACTCGCCAAGTCTTCAACAACACCTTCCAAACCCAGCCACCTAGAAGAGCAAGGGCAACAGACACATTGGAACACCACAGAATATAGAATGTTGAACTGTACTGCACTGGAGCAGGCCCTTTGGCCCACAATGTTGTGCCGAACCTCCAATCCACACACTGTTCTGACTTGGAAAAACATTACAGTTCCTTCACTGTCATTAGGTCAAAATCTTGAGATTCCCTAACAGCACTATGTGAGGGGTATACATATGGTTAATGATAGGTGTCTTTTCCCGAGGATGGGGGATTTCAAGAACTAGGGGGCGTTTTTTAAGGTGAGAGGAGAGAGATTTAATAAAGACCGTGAGGGGTAAATGTTTTTACAGAAGGTGGTTTGTGTGTGGAATGAACGTCCTGAGGAAGGTGGATGAGCTTAAAAGACTCTTAGATAAGTACATGAAATAGGAATGGTTTGGAGGGATATGAGCCAGGAGCAGGCAAGTGGGACGAGTTTAACTTGGGATTATGTTTGGCATGGGCTGGTTGGACTGAACGGTCTGTTTCCGTGTTGTATGATTCTATGACTCTATGTGAACTGTAGTAACTTAAGAAGGCATTCCACTACCATCTTTTCAAGATATATTCTTGTTAGGCAGGGTTATTAAAGTATATGAAACTGGATGTAGAATCATAGAAAGGCTATAGCACAGAAGGAGGCCATTTGGTCTGTCGTATTTGTGTGGAGTCTTTGAATGAACAATTCAGTTGTGCCTCTTACCTGCCCCTTCTCCCTATAGCCCTGCACATTCATTCTCAACAGATAATAAAGGAATTGATTCTCAAGTGCCTCAACTGAACCTGCATCCTCCACACTCTGACAGTGCACCCCAGATACGAACCAATAGTCTTTGGAAAGGTATCACCTCGTATTACTTCCTTTGATTAAATCTGTGTCCTCTAGTTCTCGACTCTTTCACAGGTGAGAACGGTTTCTCCCTCTGCACTCTGTCTAGACCCCCATACGTTTTGAGTAACCCTATTGAATCTTCTCTCAACTTTCTCTTCTCCAGGGAAAACATTCTCAACTCCTTCAGTCTATCTGTGGACTTCGCTGAAGTTCTTCATCACTGAAATCATTCCTGTGAGTCTTTTCTGTACTTTCTAACACTCCGACATTCTTCCTAAACTCTGCTGCTCAGAAATGATGCCGTATTCCGTTTGAGGCTAAGCTAGTGTTTTCTACATTTTTAACGTGACTTCCTTGTGTTTGTACCAGTGCCCCTATTAATAAAAGCCTGGGGAACTCGAAACTTTATTACCAGCAGGTCTGGCAGTGGAGGGAAATTGAATAGAAATGTGCTGAAGAAGAGTTATACCAGACTCGAAATGTTAGCTCTCATTCTGTCCACAAACACTGCCAGACTTGGTGAGTTTCTCCAACATTCTATGTGTTTGTTTCAATGTAAAACTGAATGCTTTTTTCTCTTTGCAGCTGCTAACCTGTTGAGTTGCAACAGTTCTTTGTTTGTTTTATTTTGGACTTTTAACTTCTGTTTATTGAGAATAAAAATCGCTGGGTCAATGTTTGAACTGCATCATGTCCACTAATGTGTTGTCACCAAGTTGAAAGCATATTCACCACTGAGTCAGCACATGGTGGTGTCGAGTGCTGATTGGTCTGAGAAATGTGAACCACAAACTCTGGGCTGCAGCTGTAGTCATGCAATAGTGAGGGAACAAACTGTAAACCAAGACCTCGTTTGCCCCTCAGATGGATATGGGAACATCCCAAGGCAGGATTGTTAAGAGAAAGGAAGTTCCCTGGTGCTGTCAATATTTACCTCCCAATCTACATCACTGAAGCAGATAGCTTAAAGGCATTTCAATGCATGAAAATTAACATGATCTAAATGCCAACAAAAAAAATGAGGCAGCATAGAAAGATTCCGTACATTATTAATGATTGCTCATTTTGTGGTAACATGTATTACAAGCTATTAAAGGTGTGAAAATTCCAGATTCTTGGAGACTGGACTGATGTCAATTGCTAAGTGTGCTTCCACCTCCATCTCAATCACGTCAAGAAGCCATTTCTGAGAAAGTCTGACATTCTGGAGTAGAGGCAGAGTTATCTCCCATCACTGATCAGATCCACAGCGGCTACTCAGAGTTGAACATCAGACGTTTGGCTTGTAATTTGTTACTTCCCACGACTGGAACAATTCAAGATGATGGGATGTCAAGATGCTTTTTATTTCTCACCTGCCCCACCTATAGTTTGGGAACCGCTGACCTACACGTTATCTCATTATTATCTCAACTTCCTGGGCCCATATTGCTTGCTGAACTTCCCATTGTTGTGACCACCATTCAGGAGCGCTTAACCATCTACTTGGATATCCTGCGGTCGGGAGTGATGCTACATAATGCAAGTTCTGTTGCTTATAAACCCATCTAGATATAGGTATGATTTTTAATGGTTATTTGGTGAGTCATAGTCTTTGTTTCTCCATCACTCAGAACATAGCTTTGCAATGTAACTCTGTAGGCTGTAAGAGGGAATCACTCAATTTCCCAAATCCATTACATTCTGCTTTATCATTTTGGATTTGAATATGCACATGCTAATACTGTTTATCTTGTGTTAACCCTATTGCTGCTAGGCAGGTTCTCAGCAGAGGTAGCACCGGTTTCTTTGTGTATTTTGGAATTTAGAGTTCCGCACTCCATGGTTGCTGTACTGTTTGCTCGGAATCCCAGTAATTAACATTAGCAAAGACATTGACAGGGTGGAAGGCTACCAGGAGAGTGGAATTATTTGAAGAGTAGCCTGTAGGATTGTGCTAGTATTTGCAGGGGTTGGTTGGAAGGAAAGTTTGGACGACTGTGCAGTATTTGCAGTGAGATTGAGTGTAGTGTCAGAGGTGGTCTGTCGAACTGTGCCTGTATTTTAACCACAGTCCCTGCGTATTCTGGCAATGTGCAGATCTCGGGTTGAATAAATACTCTGCATCAATCTTCATTGTAGAGGGCATTAATGGCATTCCAGGAATACTAAATATTCAGGAGGCTAAACACAGTAACAACCACTAGAGCAAAAGTAATTGGGGAAACTAATGGGACTAAAGACTGATAAGTCCCCTGAAGCTGATGGGTTACATCCTGGGATTTCAAAGGAAGTGGCTGTAGAGATAGTGAATGCACCGATAGTAATCTTTTAAGAATCCTTTAAATTCTGGAAGAATCCCAGAGGATTCGTCTTGAGGAATTAACTCAAATGGTAGAGCACTGGCTTAGCGTGTGAGAGGTAATGGGATTGATGCTCACATTCTCCACCTTGGTTTTGGGTGACACGGTGGCTTAATGGTTAGTGTTGCAGCCTCACAGCGCTAGGACCCCAGGTTCACTTCCACCCTTGGGCAACCGCCTGTGTGGAGTTGGCACATTCTCCCCGTTTCTGTGTGGGTTTCCTCCAGGTGCTCCGGTTTCCTTCTATAGCCCAAAGATGTGCTGGTCAGGTGGACTGGCTGTGCTAAATTGCCCATAGTTTCCAGGGATGTATAGATTAAGTGGATTACTGTTACTTTAGAATACCGTGTCCAATTTTGGGCCCCACACCTCTGGAAGGACATACTGGCACTGGAGCGTGTCCAGTGGAGATTCATACGGATGATCCCTGGAATGGTAGGCCTTACATACGCTGAACGGCTGAGGATCCTGGGATTGTATTCACTAGAGTTTAGAAGGTTGTGGGGAGATCTAATAGAAACTTACAAGATAGTGCATGGCTTAGAAAGGGTGGACGCTGGGAAGTTGTTTCCGTTAGGTGGGGATACTAGGACTCGTGGGCACAGCCTTAGAATTAGAGGGGGTCAATTTAGAACGGAAATGAGAAGACATTTCTTCAGCCAGAGAGTGGTGGGCCTGTGGAATTCATTGCCACGGAGCGCAGTGGAGGCCGCGACGTTGAATGTCTTCAAGGCAGAGATTGATAAATTCTTGATTCTCGCAGGAATCGAGGGCTACGGGGAGAGTGCGGGTAAGTGGAGTTGAAATGCCCATCAGCCATGATTAAATGGCGGAGTGGACTCGATGGGCCGAATGGCCTTACTTCCACTCCTATGTCTTATGGTCTTATTACCCATGGGAAATACAGGGATGGGAGCGGGTGCTGGTTCTGGGTGGGATACTTTTTGTAGGGTCAGTGTGGACTTGATGGGCTGAATAGCCTGTTTCCACACAGTAGGGTTCCCTATGATTTAAAATCTGCCGATGTCACACCTTTGTTCAAAAAGAGGAAGAGACAAAAAAGCCTGTTAGCTTAACATCTGTCATTGGGAAAATGTTCAAGTCTACTCTAAAGGATGTAACAGTAAAGCATGTAGAAATATATAAATACCAAGCCGAGTCAACATGGTTTCATGAAGGGGAAGTCACACCTAACAAATTTATTACAGTTCTTTGAGGAGGTAGCAAGCATGATAGATAAAGGGGAACCAGTAGATGTAATATATTTAGATTTATAACAGGTGTTTGATAAGGTAGCACACAGAAGGCTACGTAATAAGATATGAGCTCAAGGTGCTGAATGTAGTATACTAGCATGGATAGAGGATTGAATACTAATATTTGGCAGAGCTTGGGTAAATGGGGGATTTTCAGGATGGCAACCTGTAATGAGTGGAGTGCCACAAGGATCAGTGTTGGGGCCACCATTACTTCTGACATATATTAATAACTTGAATGAGGGAAGTGCTTGTACTATAGCCAAGCTTTCAGATAAAACAAAAGTAGGTGGGAAGGCAGATGGTGATGATGGCACAGAAATTCTGCAGAGGAATTGAGACAGGTTAAGTGCATGGGCAAAATGTCAGCAGGTGGAATATGATGTGGGAAGATGTCAGGTTATGCATTTTGGCAGGAAGAATAGAAGAGATGAATATCATTTTAATGGGGAGAGACTGCTGAAAGTTGCAGCACAGAGAGATTTGGGGCTCCTCATGCAGGAATCACAAAAAGCTAGTATAAAAGTTCAGCCTCTAATAAGGAAGTCAAATGGACTGTCGGTCTTTAATGCAAACGGAATGGAGTAGATCTTGCTAAAACTGTACAAAGTACCAGTTAGACCATAGCAGTAATGCTGTAAACAGTTTTGGTCCCCTTATTGGAGGGAAAATATACCAGCATTGGAGGCATTCCAGTGATAGATCAACCTAGTGAGCCTGGTTATGGCGCGATTGTCTTATGAGGAGAGTTCAGTAGGTTGGGCTTATATTCATTGGAATTTAGAAGACCTTCTTGAAGCATTTAAGATTCTTAAGAGGCCTGATAGGTGCAGAGAGTTTATTGACCCACTTGTGGGAAAGTCTAGGTCCAGAGATTATAATCTGAGTGTGGGACTCTGTCCATTTAAAACAGAGATGAGGAGGAATTTCTTCTCCAAGAGTAGTGAATCTGTGGCATTCTTCACCTTGAAGGGTTGTTGAGGCTGGTTTGATAATTAATTGTATTCAAGGCCAAGACAGACACATGTTCAATCAGTTATGGAATCAAGGGCCGTGTGGAAAAGACAAGAAGGTGGAGTTGAGGATTAAATCAGGTATTATCTCATTGAATGGCGGAGCAGACTTGATGGACCCAATAGCCAACTTGTGCTCCAACATGTACTACTCTTAAACACACGCAAGTTTAAAATTAAAATACTGCCTCAATTAACTCCCGTGTTCATGGATTGTTTTCTCTATTCTCACAGATCCAGATGGCAGGCGATGGAACAGATGGGAAATTGTTTGTCTGTAAGTATTCGAACATTTGTGGATGAGTGTGCAAAAATTATTGTTGTCCCAATTAATTTCAGAATCTGTAAGGTTTTGTTCCTGGAATGTCTGGCAAATAAGTTTGGAATAATCTGTACACAAACACTGCAATTTAGTGGATGAGCTAATGAATTGCTTTGTTTACACCGCCACCCACACTTGCTCTGAGCACATTGGGTGCGGGAGCCGCACAATCTCTGATGTAAGACTCCTGCATTTCTGGATAGAATCATAGAAAACAGCACGGAAAAAGACCCTTCAGTCCAACCAGTCCACGCTGACCATGTTCCCAAACTAAACTAGCGCTTGGTCCATATCCCTCCAAACCTTTCCTATTCATGAACTTATCCAAATGTCTTATATATGTTGTAACTGTACTTGCATCCATCACTTTCTCTGGCTGTTCACAGACCACTCTCTTGTATAAAAAGAAAATGCCTCTCATGTTAATCAAATGGGAAAATTATCAGTAAACAAGTGACACCAGGAGAAGCTTGTTGGTGAACTGGTGTAGACTATGTAGATTTTATTCAATGATTCATGAGTTAAAGTTCTCTCTGTCCCTTGGCTGTGTAAGAGTCTTGCAGGAAACTAGTTTTTACCAATGTTATCCAGTTCCTACAATAAAAGCAAAGGACTGCAGATACTGGAAACCTGAATAGAAACAGAAAGCATTGGAAAAGTCAGCAGACCTGGTAACATCTGTGGAGAGAGAAGCATAATGTTTCAAGTCAAATTAATCTTCATCGGAGTTCTGAAGAACTTGCTGTGAGCAATTTAGCCACTGTGCTTCTAGTGCTGAGATGATACTTCAGGAGCACTTGATCTGCTGTTGAGACATCCTGAGGTCAGGAGTGGTAGAATATAGATGCACGCTTATGTTACTTCCTCAGCTCCATCTATACTGGCTGCTGTTTTTGAAAGTTACTTGGTGAGAAGTCATCTCGGTTTCTGAGAATTCTAAAGAAGAAGTGTTCAACTGAAAATGTTAATTCTGTTCCTCCCTACGCAGAATTGTTGAGTTTTTCCAGCACGTTTCTCATTTCATATTTCTAGTATTTTGCTTCTATGAAATGACAAATTTCACCAAAAATGTATTGTATACATTGAGAAAGTGATGGCTGCTGATAGGCGATCATTTGTCCTAAGCTGTTGACAACTTGCTCCTGATTATTCTACTCACAAGTTATACAGTTAGTGTGTCACTCCTTCTGCGTTTGATCTGATAATGCTGTATGCAACCTGTGAATTAGGTATCCTGTCTGGTCCAATATTTTTGGCGAAACTAAATATTTCAGTGATTGGAAGAATGAATACTCAGAAGTGATCATCTCTCCTTTTATTTGCAGGGTGTGATGACTGTGGGGAGTACCACGATTCAGAGTGTCCTGAACTTGGTCCATTGGTGACAGTCAGCGACTCTTTCGTTTTGAGCCGGGCTCGGTAAGGAGCAAAGGCATTTGTAAATTGGAGAAGAAATTGCAGAGACGTTATTTTTAAAACCAATGACACTTTTCTATCTCCCTATTTCTACCGAATTATAACCTGCGAGTTGGGATTGCCATGGTTTTTAACGTTTTTTTAAAAATCAAAAGTCAAATGTCCCAGTTAGTCCAATCAAGTGAACAGTAAAGGGATTAAGGGTTATTGCGAGCGGGCGGGTAAGTGGAGCTTAGTTTCAAAAAGATCAGCCATGATCTTATTAAATGGCGGGCCAGGCTCGAGGGGCCGATGGCCTACTCCTGCTCCTAGTTCTTATGTTCTTGTTATGTAATCCCATCTCTGCTTTGTCCTAGTCTTTCATTCTGTCTTGTTTCAGGTCATGGCAATATGGTAGCGTCTTGGGAATTTAGCAAATCCTGAGGCAACCAGCTGGGAGATGGTGATACAGTGGTGCTGATACTGAATTGGTAATTCAGGTTAATATTCTGGAGTCTTGGTTCAAATCCCACTACCACCCCTGATTGAACTTAAAATTCAATTAATCAAATCTGGAATATAAAGTCAGTCTCAGTATTGGTCATATGCTCAATAATGTTGATGGTAATCATGACAACTATCATTGATTGTCATAAAAACCCATCTGGTTCCTTAATGCCTCTTCCGTTTTGGGTAGGAAATCTGCCTTCCTTACCCGGTCTAGTTTGCTTTGGGTCCGGACCCAAAGCAATGTGGTTAACTTCCGGGTACCCTCCAGGATGGTCAAATGGGCCACGAATTAGGGATAGGCAATAAATGCTGACCTTGCCAGTGATGCCCACGTGCTCTGAGAATAAGAAAAAAAAATTGAGAACAGAATATGTAGAGTTCCTCTTGGCTGCCTTTTGAAAACCTGGTGTGTATTTAAACTCTTGATCCAGATGGACTTTTTAAATTTGTTTGCGCCAATAGGATAAATGGTTAAAGTATACTGAATATAGTTTCTGTTGAGCAAGGCTATTTCAGCACTTATCTGATCATTAAAGGAAGAACAGACTATTTACACGGTAAATCAAGGTAATATTTCAACTCCCTGTGTTTAATTTGAAACTATATCTCACGAGAATGCAGCAGAGGAGGTGTTAAGATTAGTATGAGAGCGCTAACATCCATTTCCGGCTTGACAATATCTTCAGCCACCTTGAGGTTTGTTGAGTTCCCTCTGCAGATTAGCAAGGGTCTAATTTAGTTGAGTTGGTAGAACAGGATGATTATCTTCTGCCAGTTGAATGTGCCCATGTGGTTTCCTCCAGCTAAAATCAACCCCACTAACCACTTCAGGATCTGTCATGCTGAAGAAGTGCAGATTGATTTATAAATATACTGATAACATCTGTTGTTTATTGCAAAAAAAAATATAAAACTAGGGAGGTTTACATGCAATGGTGAGAGCATGTCTTGAGTACTGTGATCAGTATTGATCTCCTTATATCAGAAAGGACATAATTAAACTAGAAGCTGTTCAAAGAAGGAGTGACTGAATATATTTTGGAGAAAGGTAGATAGATTTTTGACTGAAAGGAGTCAAAACGTACAAGGGATAGACAGAAAAATAGAGTTGAGGCCAGAATCGGTTCAGCCAATTTCTTAACAACTGGCAGAGCAGCCTCAAGGGGCCAAATGGCCTAGTCATGTTCATAATTGATTGTCATTTGTATATTCAAAACCAGATTATCACCAAGCTTTACTTTTCTGGTTAGTGGTGTGTAGTCTGATTTTCTGAAAAGTTTTTATATTGTCTAGGTCCTCCCTACCATCTAGTTTGGAGATTAGACAACTGGAAGATGGAAGTGAAGGGGTCTTTGCATTGTCTCCCCTGGTAAAACGTACACAGTTTGGACCATTTGAAGCCAAAAGAGTTTCCCAACTGGAAAAAGAAGCTGTGTTTTCTCTGAAGGTGGGTCGAACTTTTGACATTTATTCTGTGCCACTAATCCTTTAGTTATGGTGTTGTTCACCCTGTCTGTTCCTGGGTTCAACTCCTGACCTGCAATGAGCTTGCTAACACTTGCTGTGGTGAGGCGGTCTTTCCTCTAGAGCCTCCAATAAATTAATAGCTTGCATTTACATGGTGCCATTCCTGATCTTAGCTCAAGATATCCCAAAGTGCTTTACAGCTGATTTTAAATTATTTTATGAACAAAGGCACTGTGTTGATGGAAGTGCAGAGCCAATTTCTGTACAGCAAGCTCCCATGAACAATAATGAGATAATGCCTAGATGATCTGTTATTTTCTGTCTTTTTGATTGAAGATGAATATTGACCTGGAAGCAGGTTCAGGACTTTATGGTTTATTCTATAAATGAGAAAACAAGCTCCAGATTAAATCATTGACAATCTAAAGACATGTTGAATCAGTCTGCAGATAATTTTACTTACTTTAGCAATTCCTTCCCACTTCATTAACAAATGAACAAGTCCTTTGTCTCTTTCTGCTCTGACCTTGTTGATGGGTACAGCCAAGGTCAGGGGATCTGTAATGTAATCTATTGCATAAATGCTATTTCGAGAGCTGTACCTGTTACAACCTCTCTGTCTGCTAAATTTTATGTACAAGGTTTTCCAGAAGGATGGACCTGATATTTATTTTGACACCACAAATGAAGAGGACTGCAACTGGATGATATTTGTGAGACCAGCGACAGATTTTCACCATCAAAATCTCACGGCCTATCAACACAGCCATGACATTTACTTCAACACTCTGCAGGTACAGAGTCAACCAACGATCCAAGCATCCATAAGCCCTGATACTCTTGAATGAAAGTGGAAGGTCGCGGTGGGATCAGATGTGCTTTCTGCGTCAACTAGGGATATGAGGGGGATGTTTGGTTTGTACCTCATCATCAGCTGTGATTGCCTTGGGGCAGGCTTGCCAAACTGAGTGTCATGTCCCCATTCTGGTCATGAGATAAGATTCTGGGGTCACGAACTTTGAGACAGCAGTGGTTATCATGGGGCTCAGATTCCTTTCTGGCAGCTGCAAGGTCGCTTCAAAATCCTTGTGTATTTACTTTATTGGTGGGCATAGCCTAATGGATAGCTGTCTGAGGCTGATTGCCGCTGCTGCAAAAATAGATAGGAGATTATTTCTTTTGATCACCTTTTCTGCCTTTTCATCACCTCCCACCATGCTTAACCTCTGTTTCTCTCTCCACTCCCTCTCCATCATGTACTAAAGCTTCCCCTGCACACAACTTTCATCCCACAAATTTCTAGGCTGGGTGTAAATAGTCTGAAACATTGAAATGGGTGCACAGCAGGAAAAAGTTTCATCAAGTTGTACCTCAGGGGCACAGACAGAACTTTTGTCTACCATCCCCACTTGACCAAGGGTTTTTCAAATACTTCTCATTTGCTTCTTCCAGAAGATCATACGACTGACTAATGAGAAAGGTGGTCACAATTCCTCATTGCTGCCTGGCCTTTTAAAATAAGCTTGATGAACCAGGCAGTGTTGTCTGGTCTATCTCTTCATTTGAGGTGTTTTAGTGAGAGTTGTGAAGTCAGAATTTTTTCCATTAGTGCTAAGAATATTGTGGAGTGAGGTGACAGAAGTCTTTAAGAATAAGAAGCTGATAGGTGATTGGATAATGTAAACAGTTATGCATTTTCTAAAACAGTAACACAAGGGTGCTAATTTAAAGATAACAAGCATGGGGCTGGATGAACACAGCAGGTCAAGCAGCATC
>JAHRHZ010000061.1:18120398-18175950 GCA_024137785.1 Ginglymostoma cirratum | reverse complement strand
GATGCTGCTTGACCTGCTGTGTTCATCCAGCCCCATGCTTGTTATCTCGGATTCTCCAGCATCTGCAGTACCTTTTATCTCTGGTGCTAATTTAAAACTCAGTTAAGAGTTAACAGAGATTAGTAATATTATTATCATACATAATGCGAGTCATTGGAAGAGAATTAAATAATAGCTTGAAATGAAAGGGGAATGTTAAAAATTTTAAGGATAAAACAGAAGACTGAGATAATATGTAGTTTGAAAGGAAATCTGGGGCAGACCTAATAGATTGAATGACCTGTTTCTGTTTCTTTAGATTATTTGAAATAGCTTTGATAAATTCACAACTATGCGTCTCCCCACTTCTCTGGGTGACACTGGTTCCTTAATGACATATGATTCCAAAGATAATGGTGATGGTCCTGTGCCATTATTCATGAATGGGCGTAGATGGAGTCAGGAACTTACATCAACACTTTACAACAACCTATGTTTTTGTAGCGCCTTTACCTCGGTAAAACTTCCCAGAGCACCTCACCGGTGCATAATCAGACGCAGTGAGACATCGAGAATAGGACAAGTGATCCAAAATTTGTATTGAGGTGTGGAGTATGGGATGAGGGAGGGTGTTAAAGGAAAAGAGTGAGAATACAGAATAAAAAGTGAGATGGAGAACTCCAACTGCTTGGAGGCAAAGTGAGTTGGAGGTATGATCTGGAGCAATACTCTGTTGGGGTGAGGGAACAATGACGTGTCTTGTTCCTCTCTGGTACTCTGGTAACAGAAAAGATAGTTTACCAAACCTGCAGTGATAGCTGTGCCTTCCAAGAATATAAAAGTTTCTTTTGCTTCAGTCAAAATGTGTCATTTAGTGATTTTTTTTTTTGTTTTTTTTTGTTTTTTTTGGTCCTTTGCATCATTATTGACCGGATGGTCATTGCTCATGCAGCTGAAGGTGATTTTGATGGTTGTCTTCTGGATTCAGAACCCAGGATTATTCGAGCAGGACTGTGATAAATCTGGTTTAAGCGAACTAGGAACTAGAGAAAATTGCAGCAGATTCTTTTAACCAGAGGAATTTGTACTTCCTAGTTTCAGAATCTTGATGAATGAGGGTTTAATGTGCGTTTTCTATAACTAGTGAGAAAGTAAAAGAGGTCTAAGACTGTTTAACTCATTAAAAAGGAAATCCATTTATACTGGGAGCTATTGGGATTGGTATGGATTTGCCTACATGTTTTCAGGCCATTTTTGTCCTCCATCACAGGATATTCAGCCTGGTACAGAGCTGCGTGTCTGGTATGCTGTGTTCTACGCAAAGAAAATGGATAAATTAATGCTCAAACAAGCAGCGAATCCAGTGAAAGGTAAGGAATGGGAAGATGGTGGCTGGGACTTGGGCTTGGACCCTGGAGCAATCTTGGGTGTTATTCTTTTCTGACTTCCCTGCTTCTCCTTTCTTATAATTTAACTGGTAAGATTTTGATGGCATAAAGGAGCAGACCACTCTTCGTGTGCTGATTTGCGAGTCACTAAAATGCATCAGCCCCAATTAATTAAAAGAATTAAACAAAGGAACCTGTTTTTGCAGTTGGAGACAGAGATGTCAAATACACAAGTGAGGAAGTATTGATAAATGTACACTGGACCTCATATAGGTTGTTGTTATTGTTTGGCTTATGGAACGGTTAACCGTATGAAAAAGCAATGCAATCGATAGAATGTAGATTCACAAGAATGTTTGTGGGGATGAGGAATCTTACAAGATTGAAGATGATCAAGAAGCTGCTGTGCCTGATTGTGGTCTGCAGTGGTGATATGACATTGATATGAATGTCTGATGTATGAATTCTAAACAGGACCTATTCATGGCTCATTGATAATTAACTGGGAAGCAAGTTCATGGCGATCAGCGAAAGTGTTGTGTGGACTGCATAAAAAGACTCTGAAACTGGGTAAAATGGATGCCCACAAGTGGAAGCAATTTGCTCAAGATAAAATTGGGGGGACACACGATGGATCAGTGGTTAGCACTGCTGCCTCAGAACCTCAGGGACCCAGATTTGATTCCAACCTCAGGCTACTGTCTGTGTGGAGTTTGCACATTCTTCCCGTGTCTGCATGGGTTTCTTCTGGGTGATCCACTTTCCTCCCACAGTCCAAAGCTGTGCAGGGTAGGTGGACTGGCTGTGGGAAATTGCTCCATCGTGTCCATGGATGTGCAGGCCAGGTTGATTAGCCATGGGAAATGCAGGGTTATTGGGTTATAGGTTGGGGGTTGTTGGGACTGGGTAGGATCCTCTTCGGAGGGTCAATGTGGACTCAGTGGGCCGAATGGCCTGCTTCTACACTGTAGGGATTCTATGATTTTATGAAAATAGCATGGGACAAGAAATAACCATAAGGTTAACTCCTTTTTAGGCCTGTCATGTTGCTGGTGCTGGAACTAGGTGCCAGCTGAGAAAGTCTTCCTTGAGAAATCTACATTCCCTTTCCATTCAGTGTACCTGGGTTCCAGTGTGTTCAAATTGGAAACTTTCCAAACAAAAATAGGTTCTATCTGTTACTAGGCAACTTGCCGCAACAATTTGGTATTTAAGCTAACAGCTTCTATGCTGAAGGACAAATGTCACCAAGGGTGACGTGTTCCAGTTATGAGCTGAGATTTAGAGAAGTTATGCAGTTTTATTTCTCCCCTCTGGAGCTGAGAGGCAGGGAGGTGACCTGACGTATGTGTTCAAGATGTGAATGGTTTATAATTGGGTGAGTAACTGGGGATAAATTTGTTTCTGCTGATTTGATAAGATGGTACTGAATGGGCGCAAATTTTTGATAATCACAGAATCAAATTGACGATCAGTAAATAATCTCCATGAAGAGGATATTTTGCATTCCCTGTTTCGGATTGTGGCAGAGATATATTCTTTTGAAGGAACATTTATATGTTTGCTTGGAAAAGAGAAACATAAAATGAAATGGAGGTTAAGCAGGATTACATTAAGTTCCCTTTCGTTTTCTTTTTGAGACATGAGTGTCAGTGACATTCTTCCTCGGCCCCAGTTGCCTTTAGGAAGGCGTTGGTGACCCGACTTTCAGAACCACTGCAGTTTGTATGGTGTTGTCAGAACCACAATGTTGATAAGGGAGGGAGTTCCAGGATTTCGACTCTTGCGGGGAATAAAAGACCACGGTGGTCTTCAAGAACAAGTTAGGTATCGGATCACTGACAAAGAGAACCAACCAAAAAAAAAATGGACCATGAGATTTCATCTTCTGCTTCTGTGAGGATAAACACCAACTTGGGCTGGTTGGAATGAATGACCTGTTTCCATTTTAGAATTACTCTGAATGTACAGATGTAGGCACTGCCTATTTATCCTGTTTCTGTTCTGTAAAATTCTACATGCTTTCTCCTGTGGGATCATGCTGGCCTATGGATTGCTTAGATATCAGATTCCCCTCTATTTGAAGAGGGCCACCTTGCCTGATGCTACTGCGGACAGTGAAGTGGGCAGTCGTCCTCCCAAAGCGCACAGGGCATTCAGCACACTCTACAATGAGCGTGGAGCAAACACAGCCTCAGGACACAGACTAAATTCAAAGTGTGCAAAGCCTTAGAGCTCACTGTCCATCTGTATGGTGATGAGGCATGTCCCCTATAGCCTTCTGTGCCTAATGGAGCACTTCCACCAGCTCTGCTGGTAGGCATCACAAACACTCAAGTCCTGGTAACTGCCAACATGATTTACATTGAGGTCATCCTCCTGCAAAGCTAGCCGCATTGGGCTCTGTGTCACCTATCTATGTTGTGTGGAGACCTGTCCACTGGTAACTGGAAGTGAGGGCCTCCATGTAAACAATTCAATGACTGTAATGTTTTCACAAAGGTCTATAGCTTGGGTTGCGGTTGGAGTTGTTGGTTGGTTTGCTGAGCTGTCTGGTTTTTGTATGAATGTCTCCCTTCTAAATGATGTTGTCAGTGCTGTGTAGCCTCCATTGAAGCGCTGTTGTTCTGTCCTGCGCTGAATTTATATGGTCCAGTCTGTCATGGCAGGCAGTCTTGTTTCCGGTTTTGTACCATAGCGGTATGTAGATGGGGTCTATTTCAACATGTTTGTTAATTGCATCGTTGGTTGAAAGCCAGGCCTCCAGGAATTCTCATGCTTGTCTTTGTCTCGCTTGTCCTAGTACTGTAACTTTGTCCCAGTCAAATTGACGTCCTTCTATGTTCATAGGATTCCTGCAGACCCCACCTACATACCACTACGGTACAAAACCAGAAACAAGACTGCCCACCATGACAGACCAGACCACATAAATTCAAAGCAGGACAGAACAACAGCGCTTCAATGGAAGCTATGCAGCACTGACTGTGTCACCTAGAAGGGAGACCAAATGTTCGCATGAAAACCTGTCAGCTCGGCGAACCAACCAACAACTCTAATTCAATGAAAATAAAACCCTTTCTGTGTGCCACATCACTCGTTACCAATGGGAAATGTAGATTGCGATGCTACATCAGGATTGCCACATGCTTTGAGACTAAAAGAAGAGTCAGTATGAAGGAGGATGAGGATCAATCCAGTTAATTCCAGCAATGCATTCTTCACTTGCCCCTACTTTTGAAGAATCTGCTGCTGTCACTTAGACGGTAACCACCAGTGCACCCGCAATCAATGAGTATAACTTGCCTAAAATCTACATCTGTAAAAAAGGGCTGGGAGAGAGAACATCCCTCTGGTACTTGGTTGTCACTCCTAATGCGAGCTGGACAGGAAGTGATGAGGAGTGTAGGATGGGAAGGGCAATCAATTCAATGTTTGTGAGATATCTGCATACCTACCTGTAATAGTTGCTGTCTGGCCATCAAGAACAGGAGACCTAACCAATCATTGTACTTAACACAATGTGGAGTTGGGATAATTATGCCAATTTCAGCACCTCAGTTCAAATTCATCATCTGTATAAACTGGGGTTCAATCTTTGGTTTTATGACCCTACAGCTAGTAAGTCGGAAGGAATGTACATTACATTACTTAGAATCCAGATTATGCTGGTGTGTCAGTAATTTTGACATTTGTAATTGATACTGAACGTGGATAAATTTGATTGATGAGAGCTAATTATGCTATAATTGTAGTTATAATGTGACTAGAACAGAGATTGGTCTTATGTAGATAAAGCATCACTTAGTGTCTCTCTTTTCTGTTTTCCTCTAGACGAGAGGCAGTGTGAAATCGATGAGTCCAAACCTATGCCAAAGATCCACTCTGTAACATCTTTATGTGACAAAGCAAGTGGTGATACCACAGTCTCTGTCTCCTTGATTCCAGGTGAGCTGCATTGTAACTTTTCACTACAGTGCAATTCTGCTGATAGAGCCACAGTCAATAAAACTGCTGAGATCAGCTGCTCCAGTAAAGGAGATGGAATTGTTTAGATTTGGAACACAGTTAGCAACTGTACAGACAACAGACACCATACGATGAACCGGTCCTGTACTAATAGCCTGAGGAGGCCAGTGCTGAATTCTCCAAAATATTTTGAGTCTTAAAATGGCCTGGACAATGGAATGAGATTAAATGTGATAGGATTGAGAGGGGAGAGGAACATCTATTAGCTACGTCCCAGCCATCATTAATGTGAAGCAGGCTCGGTGGAACAACCATTGCTACTCTGACTATAACTTAAATAAAAGAAATCTAACTTTGCCATTTTTGAAGTCGTTTCTACTTGACTTAAAGACAGGATAGTGAGCCAGTAATTTTGTTGGAGTAATATGACTCAGAAGAGAAATCCTGAGAGAATCAGTGTCAGGTATCTCCCACACCAGACACCTCTGACTGATCCCACTTAGCGGGGTGCCTGGGAGGAGATTGCTCAAACTCATGTCCTTCAGGACTCTTCCTGCTTGTCAAACCAATGTTCTGACTCAAGAGTCACTATCTCACCCAGGTCCTGTGCTCTTCTTATAACACAGTCCATTGCAAATTAACTCCTAGCGACACAAATCAGCTGTTATGTCTTGACTCCGACTTAGTACCTCAGGTGTGATGCTGTGCTCAGAAAAGCACGATCCATGATCAACACCTCAGCACTTGGGCTGTTTAGGGACTGTCACATTTAAATTCAGAGATGGCTTACTCCTTTTCTTTTTCCTTCTGTGTGCTGTGTATCAAAGACTGTTATAATATTGCCAAGTTATAAAAGACTTAAAGAACTTGCATCCAGTTCTAGAAAGTGGTGAGAGATTTCTACCATTTATGAGCTACACCACTGGAAGAACTGCAACAGTAATAATTTGTATTTGTGTAGTACTTTTAGTGTAATAAACTGTAACCAAGACTTTTCACAGGATCAGTTATCAAACTAGATCTTGTACCAAACGACATAAAGAAGTGTAAGAGTGGGTGACCAAATGTTGGGTGTGGGCAAGACTTCAGGAGAAACTTATAGCGAAGAAGCAGAGAGCTTTAGGGAAGGAATTGCAGAACGTCGAGGTGAGGCAGGGCAGCCATTGCTGTAACAATCAAAATCAGCCCAGAATTAGATGTGCATTGAGGTCTCGGAGGGTTGTCGGGCTGGAGGGGATTACTCTGTTAGGGACAGAGATTGACATAGCAGAGCCACTCACATCCTTTGGTTAATCAAGCAAATTGAACACGAAAAGATATTGGGATTAGCCCAATGCTGCATTCTCTGTGCAAGTGCTATCTCACACAAAAAACTGTTCACCCTTCCCTCCAATGCTCATTGTCTTGTTCTGGTCTGGTCTGGGTCCACCAACCACCTCAGTTCTAAAAGCCTCATTCTTGTATTCTAAATTCTCCGTGATCTTTCTTCTCCCTACCTCTAAACACTCCTCTGGCTCTATAACGCAAAATTTCCTCCAATTCTGATCTTTTGCACAATCCATTTTAACTGCTCTGTAATTGTCAGATGTGCCTTCAGTTGCCTAGTGCCCAGGCTTTGGAATTTCCTCAGTGAGCTTCTCCATTCTTCTCCTCCTTTTAAGATGCTGGTTTTATACTGGCCTCTTTACCTCCAGTTCCAATAAAGAGTTATCTTGGATTCAAAATATTAACACCTATAATCATTTAGTAGTACAAAACTTAGGCATTGTCAGGTACTCATCAGGACACGTCGCGAGAATATCAGTGTTCAGGGAAACAACATTTTATATTGTACAGAAGAGTGCTGAGTCTGAGAAATCTGCCACGAGGGAGGGTTTCTCTATTATTGTCTACTGTAGCTTATCCTCATTAGTCAGTATACAAATTGGGATTCCTACAGTCAGGTGCACTAAAAGATTGGCCTCACTGATAACCTTGTAAATAGGTTCCAAGCCATTTTCTCACCTTCCAGCTTGATATTGAAATGGGGTACATCATAGTCGTCCTGAGCAATAATGGCAATAAATGAATCTGATCATTTCTCACTGTATATTGTGCAAACTGCAATAACAAGTGGGCATAATTTTAAAGTGAAAGGCGGGAGGTTCAGAGGGGATTTGAGGAAAATCTTTTTAACCTAGCAGGTGGTGTGGGTCTGGAATGCACAAGCTGGGAGGGTGGGTGAGGTGGGAAACCTCAATCTTCACATTCTCATCCGAGTACTTTTTACAATATCATAATATTCTAGGCTATGGGCCTAGTATGGGAATGTGGGACTAGTCTAGGTGATAGAATATTTGTTGTGGGGTTTCGACTTGATAGGCCAAAGGGCCTCCTCTGTCCTGTGTGATTCTTATGAAAAAACCTAAGACCGCCATTTTCTGACCTAAAAATGCTTGGTTTACCTTAGCTTACCCTGAAATGGTAATTTATCTTAAAAAAAATTAAGCAACAGCTGAAGCTATACGACTGGTGTTCATTACAAATAGGATGTTGCCATCAAGGCAAAAAGACATTCTTCCAATCATAGAAATGAATAAAGTGGTATACATTGCCTCAAAGATTGACCAATTGTATCAAACAGCATATCCCTTCAGTATTTACAACAGGCAAGTGTGTCGAATATAACCAACCAGCCTGCATTTGCAAAACTCAAAAGTGTCCAACTTTAGTTGTGATTGGGTAACATTTACTAAATAATCCTGTGTATGCAAAGAATTACACTTACAACCACTTTAAGATTCTCAGTCAGCCTCACAATGTGGTATACTTGTCTTTATGGGAAACTACATGTATTGATATAATAAGCCATGTTCCTTACAGACAGGCAAAAAACATGTACATACATTCCGCCAGTTTGAATTTAGCAAAATAGTTAACAGGACAATATCTTGACCAATCATAGTCCAACTGCCTGGTTTGATTTTTGGCAGTTAACTGTCAGTCATCATCCAACTAATGCATTCTCCATGGCAATGCCTCTACCAATCAGAGCCCACTTGCCAATCAATTGGCACTCTCTTCTCAAACAGTGTGAAAAAGTTGTTGCCTTTCATATTGATATTCCTGCAGATTGGACTGATAAGTGTGAGATCTTAACTTTTGTTCTTGTCTCTACAGATGCTGCCTGACCCGTTGATTTTCTCCAGCATTTTTGATTTTCATTTCAGATCGCTAATATGAACAAATTATCTCCTTATCTCACTTGGTCTTCAAAAGAATGAGGGGAGATCTCTAGATACCTGTCAAATTCTAACAGGACTAGACAGGGTAGAAGCAGGAAACATATTCCCCATAGCAGGGGAGTCTGGGGATCCCATTCTAAGGGTATGAGGTAGACCATTTAGGACTAAGATGAGTAAAAATTTCTTCTCCCAAAGAGTGGTGAGCCTGTTGAATGCACTACCACAAAAAACAGTTGAGGTCATAACATTGCATGATTTTAACAAGGAGTAGGATATAGTACTTGGAGCTAAAGGGATCAAAGATTTGGGGGAAGAATAAGAACAGGCCACTGAGTTGTATGATCAGCCACATTCATAATAAGAGGCAAAGCAGGCAGGAAGGATTGAATGATCTACTCCTGCTCCTATTTTCTGTGTTATTTCTTCTGTACTTTAGCATACCGGGAGCATTGTGTGTGAGCTTATAGCCATCGTCTCTGAAATGGTGAATTATTGTTGTAGATTGCAAAGTGACTCTTTTGTTCATACTTTGAGTATTGGAAATAGTCCCATCTCCTAATGGTAGTCTGTACTTTCCCTTGCTGGAGCAGGAGGAGAGGGAATAGTCCTGATTTTATTGCTGGCATCATCGCACAGCTGAAGGTAGTGCAGACAAAGGATGGTAATAAGCAACAATCTTATCAAGGTTCACCACATGTGAGAGGTTCCTAACAATTCAAGCGGTCTCTGGGGATAAGGCAGTGTTAGGATGCTACTTGCAGTGAATGCATATTGGCTCTATTGACTATCATAGTAATGCTAAAATGAGCATACAGGAAAGCTGGAGGGCTCTTGTGTTGCAGTGCTAATGTCCCCACATCTGAGCCAGGAGGCCTGGGTTCAAGTTCCACCTACTTCAGGGATGTGTAATAGCGTCTCTAAACAGGTTGATTAAAAGAAATCTATGGGAAAACATTGTGCTACAGAATAAAGAAGGCTAATTAATACACCACCTTATCCATGCGGTAAGAATCTCCATTCTCCCCCATTTCTTAAATGAGTGGAGGATTTTACCTTTGGTATCCCACCTGATAGTACTCACCTTGCAAAGTTTAACTATGTTATACGATACATCACACCATTGTTGATCCATTACACGTGTGATGACTGTGGCAAATCTTGTCCCCACTCCCTTCTGGTTTAATATTTTCCATCACTTCTTATTTTGCTCTTTTTCCAATACCAGATAAAGAGAATGGCGTAGTCCATGCTGTGGACCCAAACCAGTGGTCTTGTAAAGTCTGTTCGGCTGTGTTCCAAGAACCTCAGCTTCTCACAGGTGAGAGCAGTTACATTTTGCCTGCTATACTGAGTAGTTGGATCCAGGAATTGGTGATGTGGCCTAATTGAAACATATCAAAATTGTAAACTAGAAAGGGTGGATGCTGTTAGAAAGTTTCTTATATCTGGAGAAATCAAGAATATGGGATTAGAATCCCAGAAAACTGGGTTGGCCGCTTGCGAATGGGATGAGGAGAGATTCCTTCACTCAGGTTTGTGAATCTTTGGAGTTGTCTATTTCGAGGGTCTGTAGATGTTTTATAGTTGAGTACCTTTAAAATAGGGTTTTATAATCTTTGCGTACGAAGGAGATTGAGGGACGTGGTGATGGTAGAAGGTTAATTGTGATCGTAACTGAGTGGTAAAATGGGCCCAAAGGGTAAAATGGCTGACTTTATCTCCCATTTCTTGGATTGAAAAGCAGCAGTGATGGTGACTTTGGGAGCAGAATTTCTGATAAAGAGCCTGCCTACAATTTGCAAGGCACAAAATTAAAGCGGATGATGTTCAATAAAAGTAAATGCAAAGTCTTGCGAATTGGAAGCAACCAAATGGAGGGCATAGTTGACGAATGTTGTTGATATAGCTAGGAAGGATTCAATAGCAACGTGGCAGTAATGGCAGAGAACTGCAGTAATACCAAACAATATTAACATATCACTACGTGATATTTTCAAATTTGTCAATTAAATCATGAGACTCCAAAACAGAAATTGCTGGAGAAGCTCAGCAGGTCTGGCAGTGTCTGTGGAGAAAATCAGAGTTAAAGTTTCAGTTTGAGTGACCCTTCCTCAGAACAGTTTAATGCCTGTCTCATCTGAGCCCCAAAAGATGTACCATCAAATGTTACTCTATGGAAATTTCACCATATGACCATAACAGGTAGGAGCAGATGTAGGCTATTTAGCCCATCAAGTCCACTCTGACATTCAATGAGATCTTGGCTGATCTAATAATCCTCAACACCATTTTCCTGCCTTTTCGCCATAACCCTTGATTTCTTTAACATTTAAAAACCTGCCTATTTCAACCTTAAATACACTTAACCTCCCAGCTTCTACAGCCCTGTGTGGTAAAGAATGCCACAGATTCAATAACCGTTGAGAGAAGAAATTCCTCCTTATCTCTGTCCTAAATGGATGACCTCTTATTTGAGATTATTCCTTCTGGTCCAGGACTCTCCCATAGTATCCTTATGTGCTGTATTTTATCAAAAGCCTTTCGGAAATCCAAATACATTCCACCTACTAGTTCCCCTTTATCTATCCTTCTTGTTATCTCCTGAAAGAATCCTAATGAATTTGTCAGGCATGATTTCCTCTTTGTGAAGCCATGTTGACTCTGTTTGAATAAACTATGTATTTCTAACACTTTGCTGTTACATCTTTTATAATAGATACTAAACATTTTCCTCATTGCACCTTTGTAGAATCTATAGCTGAATCAAATTTGGGTCCAACTGGTATTAATTCCACAATTAGAATTTGCGGTTGGGACAGACAGTTGAAACAGGAAAGACGGGGAAATTACATTGGGGTAGATCTTGACCCTGAACATCATGTATAACAGTTGCTGGTGAGTTGGCAAACCATTTAATGAAACTTCCAATTCTTTGGATGTCAATGGAATGAGGAAAACTTGACAGGCACAAAATGAACCTTCCTTGAGAGAAAGTTAACACCTACTTTGTTAGCTTTAGAGTCAGTAATTTTACTAACAGACCTACTATACTTTTCCCGCATTTCCTGTTCAAATTTCACATTAACAGCGTTCATAAATTTCTTCTGATCTAACCTTCGTGATAGACGATGGAATATTCACCAGCAGAATGCCTTTGGCAATGAGCACTTTCGTTTCTTAAAAAATATATATAATTTTTTAAAAATTTCAATTGCTGCAGACCATCTAATGAGTCATTTGGAGCAGGCCCAAGGAATGCCAACCCTTGTGAAAGATTCAACTCCAGCTAAAGTCACAGGTCCTCTCGATTCTGACTGCCCAGATGTCATTGAAGTTGCCACAAATTCAGAACAGAAGTCCAGGGCCAGGAGACCTCGAAAGCCAAAGCTATGTAGGGAAGAGCCTGAGCCAGTGCCTGCAGACCCAAATAATGCCGCAGGTTTGGAATGTTAGAATACAAGTTATATCTACCTTTATACTATTTAAACTTTTATCTCGTCAGTAATCTATATGTTAAAGTTTTGTTTTTAATAAAATTGTCACTCTTTGACTAAAGAAAATTGACTGTATCTCATTTAATATCAGAAACGAGTCTGAGACTGATATAAGTGGCATATTGGTTAGGTTTAACATTTTGTTCGAACCAGTGGATTAGTGGAACTAGAGAGGATTCAGTGCACGCTCTCCCCCACCTAGATTGTAACAACGTCTTAATGTAATAATGTCTTGATGGTATTAATTAGGAGATGACTGTTGTTCAGGACACTGAGAGGACTACCCACTTTGACTAGGCCTGTGGGATGTTTTTTTAAACCCACTTGAAAAGGCATAGGAGCCCAGAGTTTAACTTCTCATCTGAAAGAAAGCGCCCTCTGAAGTGCAGCTTTTCCCCCAGTCTCAGTACTGCATTGGCCGTGCAGCCATAGATATATGAACTCGTATTTCTGGAGCGGAGTTTGAGCTCAGAACCTTCTGATGCCAAATTGGGCGTGCTTTAGGCAAACACCGAATATTCACAGAGATGTTAAAGTAGTGACGAGAGGCTTGATATTTTGGAAAAGTAGACCAAATAGAGCTGCTATGGACTTTAACCCTATTTATTATATATTTTTAAACCTATATCAAACAACTGCAGTATTGAACCAAGTTTGGGTACTACACTCTTGGAAGGACATTAAGGCTTTGGAGAGGGCATGGAAGAGATTTAATGAATGGTTCCAGAAATGAGTGAATACAGTCACATGGATAGACTGGAGAAGCTGCATTGTCCTTTTTGGAACAGAGAATGCTAAGAGGAGACTTGCTAAAAGTATTTTCAAATGATGAACGGTTTAGAGAGAGTAAAGATAAACTCTTCCAATGGCAACTGCGTTGGCAAACAGGGCACAGGTTTAAGATGACCGTAAAGGCACCAGAGACGGCATCGGAAAAGCTCATTCATGGAGTTAGGATTTGGAACGTACCTTCAGATAGGGTGATGATTTCAGATTCAATAATGGACTTCAAAACAGAATTGAGTGAGCAACTTGAGGAAGAAAAAGAATTACAAGGATATAGGGAAGGCACAAGTAAAAGGGTTAACTGAATTGTTCTTTGGAAGAACAAGTCCGAACATCATGGGCCAAATTGCCTTATACTGTACTGTACTGTTCTATGATCTGTTGGCTTGTCAAAGTAAAATCTTGATTCTAACAGTAACATTATAGCTTTAAAACCTACAACACCAACCTTTTCTAATCCTTTTCCCTGTATTTTTTTTGCAGTGCCTGCAAGTGTTGTCAAAGCTCCTTCAAATGTTGTACCTTTGGAAGCACCTGTATGTGAAGGAAAATTTGGTGAAGTGTTAAATCATGGAAAAATGTTGCGGAATGGCCGTCATGTGCGTCCCAACTTGAGGCAAGTCCCAAGAAGGTGAAGATTTTATTTATTTGTCCGCTTCCTCATTGCTTTCCCACTCATCCTGTTGCTGCCTACCACTAACCCCTGCCTTTCTGGGGATTTAGGAGCAATGACAGATCTTAGGATATTGGAATTCTCCTAATTTAGAGACTACTTCAGGATGGTGGAAGTCATGGATAAGGGAACTGAGCTTTGAAATCAGAGCTAAGTAGTTCAGATGAAAAGCTAGGAAACATGTCTTCAAACAAAGAACAGTAAAAGTATATAAATCTCTCTCAAAAAGTAGATTCTAGCTCAGCTGGTAATTCAGATAGTTCCTCTGAGAGTTCTTTAGGGTAGTCTCCTAGCCCTAGCCTTCTTCACCTGCTTCATCACAGATCTTCCCTCCATCAGAAGAGCAGAAGTAGGATGTTCACTTATGATTGCACAATGTTTGGCACCATTTATAACTATTCAGATACTGAAACAGTCCATGTTTGAGCTGACAAGTGGCAAGTCACCTTTGCACTGGCCAAAAAAGAGAATGTAGCCATTGTCCCTTGACATCCAAATGATATTACCATCACTGAATTCAGCATCAACATGCTGGTGGTTGCCATTGACCAGAATGCAGCATGGATAGGTACCTGGGACTTCGATGTTGTGGCCATTTTGGAGACGTGGATAGAGCAGGGTCAGGAATGGATGTTGCAGGTTCCAGGGTTTAGATCTTTCATAAAGATCAGGGAAGGTGGTAAAAGAGGGGGAGGTGTGGCATTGTTAGTCAAGGACAGTATAACGGTGGCTGAAGGAACTTTTGACGAGGACTCGTCTACTGAGGTGGTATGGGCTGAGGTCAGAAACAGGAGAGGAGAGGTCACACTGCTGGGAGTTTTTTATAGGCCTCCGCAAAGTTGCAGGGATGTGGAGGAGAGGATCGGCAAAACGATTCTGGGCAGGATTGAAAGGAACAAGGTGGTCATTATGGGAGACTTTAACTTCCCCAACATTGACTGGAAATGCTATAACTCTAGTACGTCGGATGGATCGGTTTTTGTCCAAAGTGTGCAGGTGGGTTTCCTGACACAGTATGTCGAAGGGCCGACAAGAGGGGAGGCCACACAGGATCTGGTACTTGGTAATGAACCAGGCCAGGTGTTTGATTTAGTGGTAGGTGAGCACTTTGGAGAGAGTGACCATAATTCGGTTATGTTTAGTTTAGCAATGGAAAGGGATAGGAACATGCCACTGGGCAAGAGTTATAGATGGGGGAAAGGCAATTATAATGCAATTAGGCAAGACTTAGGAGGGATAGAATGGGGTAGCAGAATGCAGAGGATGGGAACAATCGAAATGTGGAGCTGGTTTAAGGAACAGATATTGCGTGTCCTTGATAGGTATGTCCCTGTCAGGCAGGGAGGAAGTGATAAGGTAAGGGAACCTTGGTTTACAAAAGAAATTGTATCTCTTGTTAAGCGGAAGAGGGAGGCTTATGTGACATTGAGACGAGATGGTTCAGATGAGGCGATGGAGAGTTACAGATTAGCTAGGAAGGATTTAAAGAGAGAGTTAAGAAGAGCAAGGAGGGGACATGAGCAGTCATTAGCAGGTAGAATTAAGGAGAACCCTAAAGCTTTCTATAGGTACGTGGGGAATAAAAGGATGACTAGGGTAAGAATAGGGCCAGTCAAAGACAGAAGTGGGAAGTTGTGTGTGGACCCTGTGGAGATCGGAGAGGTGCTAAACAAATATTTCTCAACTGTTTTCACTCAGGAAAAGGAGAATATTGTAGAGGAGAAGACTGAGATACGGTAGACTTGAAAGGATTGAGGTTAGTAAGGAGGAGGTGTTATCAATCCTAGAAGGTGTGAAGATAGATAAATCCCCTGGGCCGGATGGGATTTTTCCGAGGATTCTCTGGGAAGCTAGGGAGGAGATGGCGGAGCCTTTGGCCTTGATCTTTGAGTCGTCATTGTCGACAGGTTTAGTACCAGAGGACTGGAGGATTGCAAATGTTGTGCCCTTGTTCAAGAAGGGCAGTAGAGATGACCCAGGTAATTATAGACCAGTGAGCCTTACATCTGTTGTAGGAAAAGTTTTGGAAAGGATTATAAGAGATAGGATTTATAATCATCTAGCAAGCAACAATTTGATTGGAGATAGTCAACATGGATTCGTCAAGGGCAGGTCGTGTCTCACAAACCTCATTGAGTGGATGAAGGTAGGGCAGTTGACGTGGTGTACGTGGACTTCAGTAAAGCCTTTGATAAGGTTCCACATGGTAGGCTATTGGAGAAAATGCGGAGGCATGGGATTGAGGGAGATTTAGCAGTTTGGATTAGAAACTGGCTTTCTGAAAGAAGACAAAGAGTGGTGGTTGATGGAAAATATTCAGCCTAGAGTCCGGTTACTAGTGGTGTGCCACGAGGATCTGTTTTGGGACCACTGCTGTTTGTCATTTTTATAAATGATTTGGACGCAGACATAGGTGGATGAGTTAGTAAGTTTGCAGATGACACTAAAGTCGGTGGAGTGGTGGACAGTGTGGAAGAATGTTGCAGGTTGCAGGGAGACTTGGATAAACTGCAGAATTGGGCTGAAAGGTGGCAAATGGAGTTCAATGCAGATAAATGTGAGGTGATGCACTTTGGGAAGAATAATAGGAAGGCAGAATACTGGGTCAGTGGAAAGATTCTTGGTAGTGTGGATGTGCAGAGGGATCTTGGTGTCCAGGTACATAGATCCCTGAAAGTTTCCACCCAGGTTGATAGTGCTGTTAAGAAGGTCATACTGTGTGTTAGGTTTCATTGGTAGAGGGATTGAGTTCCGGAGATGTCATGCTGCAACTGTACAAAACGCTAGTGCGGCCTCACTTGGAATATTGTGTACAGTTCTGGTCGCCCCATTACAGGAAGGATGTGGAAGCATTGGAAAAGGTGCAGAGGAGATTTACCAGGATGTTGCCTGGTCTGGAGCGAAGGTCTTATGAGGAAAGGCTGAGGGACTTGGGTCTGTTCTCATTGGAGAGAAGAAGGCTAAGAGGGGATTTAATAGAGACCTACAAAATGATCAGAGGATTAGATAGGGTGGACAGTGAGAGTCTTTTTCCTAGGATGATGACGTCGGCTAGTACGAGGGGGCATAGCGGCAAATTGAGGGGAGATAGATTTAAGACAGATGTCAGAGGCAGGTTCTTTACTTGGAGAGTGGTAAGGGCGTGGAATGCCCTGCCTTCCAATGTAGTTAACTCAGCCACATTAGGGGCATTTAAACAGTCCTTGGATAAGCATATGGATGATGATGGGATAGTGTAGGGGGATGGGCTTAGATTAGTTCATAGGGCGGCGCAACATCGAGGGCCGAAGGGCCTGTTCTGCGCTGTATTGTTCTATGTTCTAGAACCTGAACTGGACTAGCCATATAAATACCTTGGCCACAAGAGCAGGTCAGAAGCTAGGAATCTTGCAGCAAGTAACTCACCTCCTGACTCATGAAAGCCTGTCCACCATTGACAAGGCACAAGTCAGGGGTGAGATGGAGTACTCCCTACTTGCCTGGACGAGTGCAGCTCCACAACACTCATGAAGCTTGACACCGTCCGGGACAAAGCAGCCTGTTTGTTTGGTACCACGTCCACAAATGCTCACTACGGCCATCATTGATGCTCAGAAGGAGCAGTGTCTACAAGAAGCCTAATAGTAATTCACCAAAACACCTGACTTGGAAATATATTGCTGTTCCTTCACTGTTGCTGGAAATCCATCCTTAACAGCATTGTGGGTCTACCTACACCAAATGGACTACAGCGGTTCAAGAAGGCAGCTCACCACCACCTTCTCAAGGTCACATGGGACGGGCAATAATCGATGCCCACATCCTGTGAGTGAATAAAAATACATTCACATAAAAGCTCAATCAGTAATGGTACTCTTGAATAGAGGAGTTGTCTGAATGGTCTACTTCTGTTCCAGTTAATCGTATACATTGCTGCTGCAGCATGTAAGAACTACTGGATACCAAGATGATTTGGGGCAAAACCATCTAGAATAGTGTTTGCAGCTCAAGGAACTTTGGCTCTGAATTGAGGAGATGCAGTCTGAGGCAGAGGGACTGCGACACATCAGGGAGGCCGTAGGTTGCCTGGGCATTTTGCTCCAGGAAGCTGGACACAACTCTCAACACTAGATAATTTAAATTTGGTTTGTGATCAGGGATAGGAGGCTGTGACTGCAGGTGAAGGTCGGTATGGGACCCAGGGGTAATGTTTGAGGACCCTAAGGTTCTTGCTAGCTGTGTGGGTGACACTGGGGACTTAGGGAGGTGAGTGAACTGACCATGGCACCTTGGTACTGGGAGTCATTCCTGTTGGGGGTGGGGGAGAAACAGAAATGTGGTAACGGTCAAGGACAGTATATTTTGGGGAATAGATATTATTTTGTGCTGGCATGGGTTGGAGTCCTGAAGGCTCATGCAATGCCTGCCTGGTACCAGGATTAAGGACATCTCCTTGGGGCTGCCGAGGAACCTTTTGAGTGGGAGGGGAGGAGTCTGTGGTTGTCCATGTTGGTCCCAACCACTTTGATAGGATAGATAGGAGGTTCTGCTGAAAGAGTTTGAACAATTAGGAGTTAAATTGGAAAGCAGAACCTCCAAAGTAGTAATTTTTGGATTGTGTGAGCACCAGGAAAACTGATATAGAGTAAATAAAGTCAAAGAGTTAAATGTGTAGCTGAAAGATTCGTGTAGGAGAAATGGTTTTCAGTTTATTTGTACATGTATCATTATTGGGCTAGAGGGGGAGCTTCGTTTAAACTGTGCTGGGAACAATATTTTGGCAAGTTGAAGACCTTGGGCTGTAGAGGTCTTTAAACCAATTGGAGTTGGGAGAAGAGTGCTGGGCGGGGGATTCATGATCTTATAGAACAAAAGGTTGGCAACATTGCAGAGCAGCTATTAAGGCAATGATACCAGGAGTAGGACAGAGTAGATACGGTGAAAAAGAAACCCAAAAGAATTGCAGATGCTAAAAATCAGAAACAAAACAGAAATTGGTGGGAAGACTCAGCACATCATGTTCTGAAGAAGTGTCACTGGATCCAAAACGTTAACTCTGCTTTGAAGGGTCACTGGACCAAAACAGTTATCTCTCCTTTCTGCAGATGCTGCTGAATCTGCTGAGTTTTCCCAGCAATTTATGTAGATGTGGTGATGTTGTTTCTTTCTGTGTAGAGCCTAGAACTGGAGGGCATAATCTCAGAATAAGGAGTAGCACATTTAGGACTGAGAAGGAATTTCTTCTCTCAGACTCCACAGCTCTCTGTGGTAAAGAATTCCACGGATTTGTTTTCCTCTGCGTTATTAATGTATTCAAGGCTCAGGTAGACAAAACTTTAATTAGTATAGGAATCAAGGTTAATGGGAAAAAAGGCAGAAAAGTGGAGTTGAGGATTGTCAGATCAGCCATGATCTCATTGAATAGTAGACTCTTTGGGCTAAATGGCTTCCCTCTGCCCTTAATCTTATGATAACACCAACAACGGTTAAGTCTACTTGTTTCTATGCTGTAACTTCAGTGTGGTCCTGTGGATGGAGACATTTCTTGTATTTCTTAATCCATTTCCACCTTGTGATTTTTATAAAGGAATGCCTTTATAAGCAGTGCAATGCAGTTGAAGATGATGTACAGTCTTGTACCATCCCACAGGCCTGATACACGCAGAAAGATCTTAAGGGGTCTCGGTGACCAGCGAGTCTATCAGTGCCATCTCTGCAACAAGTTTTTCAACAACAGCAGCAACCTAAAGAGGCACATTCGTTCCCACGGTAACTTCAAGTACCCTTACCTAGTAACAAACAAATGTTCAACGCAATAAAATGACTGCTGTGTATGTATGTTTCCTCTAAATGTAAACACCTGTGTTATCACTAACGTGGGAATCCTTTACATAAATACACAATTTTTCCCCAATTCTTAAAATTTAAATAAACCCTATGTACTCAGATTCAGGGTGTGATGCCCCATGATGGGGTATGGCGTTACCTGCTAATTCTCTGGTAGCTTGGTCTCGTGGTGATTTTGCATGTGCCGATAAACCACTTCATCTCATCCAATGCTTAGGAGTATCTTTCAACAGCAACGTTTGGGTAGCAAATGGCAGTGACAATATGCACACTTGTTGCTTCCAGCATGGCTATGTAGCACAGGTTAGACACAGAACAGAGTCTGCTCCACACAGCTCCATTAAGAATTCCCAGATGAGTTGTAACATGGCCTAGACACAGTGAGAGCCATCTGTGCTGCCTTGTCATATGCAAGGGGTCAGGAAAGATAAAGCTCCCTCCATTGAAGTCTTGGTAAGGTATAAAGAGGAATGAAAATGAAACAAAGTTCGTTTCAGATTTAATTGGTTGAATATGACCTCAAACTGGTAGGGGCAAAGTAAAATTTCTCCAAGGCTGGTCTTTACTTCATGGAATTCTTCTGAACGTCACTAAGATATACTGACCAATAGATATGGAATTATTATGTTCCTTTTTGTGTAGTGACCATTAGGTTCCCTTACGTGATCTGCAAAAATTGAATTATTTCTGTCAAATCACTGATGAGTGGAGACCTGTAGAGGTTCCCTGCTGATCTCTGCTCGGCTATGCTGGATTGATCCTTTGACAACAGGGCCAGAATATGTTCATTTGATTCTCCTCTGCCCACAGGTGATAAACTTTATAAGTGTGATGAATGTGAGAAGGAGTTTAGCCGGAAGGAGAGTCTGAAACAACATGTCTCTTATAAGCACAGCAGGAATGAGGTGAGAAACTGTGGTGAAATGCCCTATTTTTGAGTTTCCCACAGTAACATTAGCAGTGTTTACTGCAAGTGAGTTGGGCAAGAAAGTAATGTCGTTTCCCCCCCCCCCCCACCCCCAACAACCACCCCCATGTTTGTGCTCTGCAACAAAAGGAGAAGATAGCAAACAGACCCCTCCTAGTACATCTTGTAAAGTGCCCTTTGATCATTCACTGGAAACTTTTGTTTTCAAATTATAAAACTGTAACAAAGATCATCACCATCTTTGAGCAGATGTCGTCAATCAGGAAGTAGTTTAGGTGGATCTTAAAAATCCTGGGATTGTATAGTGCATGGAAGGTAGAGGGAGACAGGCAGACTTGCATTTATATTGAGTCTTTCGCAACGTCCAGTGTCCAGAGTGCTCTATAGCATGATGTACTTTAGAAGTGCAGTCACTATTGCAATAATGTAGGAAACAAGGGAGACAAATTGTATACAGCAAGATCCCACAAACTGTGATGTAATTGTGAGCTAACCATCTATTTCAGAGACGTTGATTGAGGGGTAAAAATTGACCAGGCCAACGGGATTGTTTACATTCATCAGAGAGCAACCAGAGCCTCAGTTTAATATTGTTCAAAAGATGATACCTCGAACATTGCAGCACTCTGTTCAGTACTGCACTGGAGCGGTATCCTTTACTTTTGTACTCATTTCTTCAGTTTAGGATTTAACACCATCCTCCAAATTCAAAAGTTTTCCAAATGTGCTGGAATTGACAGGGTAGAGTTCTATGGTTATGAGATCCTAGAAGAGGCAAGAGTAATATTAGGTGATGTACAATGAAGTATTATATTTGCAGTTTAGAGATTAAGTCTGAGAAGCCATCTACTTGCATCTCTTTAGAACGGCACAATAGAGTTTGAGCACTTGGTTACAAGGCTGTCAAAGGCACCAGTCCATCTCATCCTGTCCATCTTTGACACCATCTGTTGACACTCTGCCTATGAAAATCCGATTATCATCAACCTGGAGATAAAGCTTTGTTTCATACAGACTGAAGTTCGAAAGAAAATCTTCCCGATCAGTAGTTGAGTTTAAAACCAAATTTGACAGCTTTACAAAGAATGGACTGAATGGCCCCCTTCTGTGCTGTATGACACTGTGATTCTAAAGCAGAGCTTTCATTTAATGTCAACACCCCTCATGTGGGAGTCTAAAGTAAAAGTAAACATTTGTTGAATTGGCTGCATCGGGGCTACAGGAGGCACATGTGAAACATGACTTCCTATTTAGATGAATAGCCTAGTTCTTTGCTGTAAAGTTCTGTGAGATTCATGTGGTACCAAGTTACATGTGTAGGCGTGTTTAGACATGATACTAATGGAGCACTCCACTTAAGATCATGGCTATTAGTATATGTTTTATCCAGATACATGTTTGAATATTTAAGCATAAAATCTCTATGATATTCTAACTTCCAATGTTCATTTTTGACATCAATAGTTTTTTAAACCTGTATATCGCATTGTATTCTAGTTTATAGCATATATCATATTGTTAGTACATACATAAAATTATTAAACCAGTTACACTGGAGACAGCATTATTGTGCTACTTATGGTGTGTGCTGGTTAGTAAACCAGACAACCAGTAACTGTGTAATAGTCATACCTTTTAATGTTATTTTACTGTGTCTGCTGATATTCCCCAGGTGGACGATAGCTACCTGTTCCAGTGTAACACCTGTCTAAAAGCTTTTCGTATCAGGACTGCACTGGAGTTTCACAACTGCCGAACAGGTAAAAGAGGTAAATTTGCTGTTGGTGGAAGTGGATAGCCCTGTAAGGGACTGTTGTTAGTGTAGACCAATTGCGTGAAAGCCTTGACTAGCATTACCCCTCCCTGTCTCAGTGGTGCCGAGGCCAACTTTAGTCCAGTTGTTGCCGAGCCTGAGATTAGCTTACTGAGCATAGATCAGATAGAGAAGCTGCTGAGAATTTCCTGGTCATCTTTACTTAGTCAGAAGAGTTTAGAGCTTGGAGAAATCCTGCGGGTGTAATGTGCTTTAGGCCTGAGAGTGCCTCATCTTTACAATGTCTCAGTTTCCGCAGGTTTTTTGCTTTTTCTGTTTAAGCAACGTCCTTCTGTGTAGTCTTCTCTGTCGTATCTAGGATTGATGCTGCATCTTCCGGCAGCAGGGTTCAGCTAACAGGATCTACTAAAAAATTTCGTCTTGGGCTCAGTTTAGTGCAATTGTCTTGGCATGTTGAGATTAATTGGATCAAAGTTAACAGAAGGCATAAGTTAACAAAAGGGTTAAAAATATTAAAAGGATGGCAGATTGTGGAGTTTGAATTCAATAAATATCTGGAATTAAGAGTCTAATGATAACCATGAATCCATTGCCGATTGTCGGAAAAACCCATCTGGTTTACTAATATCCTTTAGGGAAGGAAACTGTCACCCTTACCTGGTTTGGCCTAAATGTGACTCCAGACCCACAGCAATGTGATTGACTGTTAACTGCCCTCTGGGTAATTAGGGATGGGCAATAAATGCTGCCTAGCCAGCAACGCCCTCATCCCATGAATGAATAAAAGAAACTATGAGCCAAACGGTCTCCCTTTGGATTGGACTATGCTGTTGTGAAAATCCCTGCTTGTGCTGCAAGCTGTCTTGCAGCTAATTAGTCTTCTCCTGTATCTTTGTGTGCTTTTCTTTATTTAGATGACAAAACATTCCAGTGTGACATGTGCTTCAGGTTCTTCTCAACCAACAGTAACCTCTCAAAACACAAGAAAAAGCACGGGGACAAGAAGTTCTCCTGCGACACCTGTGGAAAGATGTTCTACCGTAAGGATGTCATGTTGGACCACCAGAGGCGTCACACAGAAGGTACCTTATGGCCTTTGTTGATCTTGACCAAATGTATTGGTTTGTCCATACACTGTAGGCCTCTTTGTAACAGTTATACACATAGTTGATTACTTCTTTTATGGGCTCAATTAGAGGATTGATTCTTAGCATCTTACTTATTTAATGTGGGATTGTATGAGATTCAGAACATAGGGATAGGAATACATCATTCAGCACTTTGTGAATGCTCTACCATACTCTTGGATCATGGTTAATCTGCATTTTAACTCAAATAAACCTGCCACTGTTCTATATCTTGTGGGCAGGAAAAGTCTGTTGATCTCACTCTTGAAAGCTCCAACTTTCCCATCAAGAACAAAATTTCTAGATTTCTGCTGCACAACACTGGATAAAGTGCTACCTGATTTCACTCTTGAACAGCCCAGCTCTACTGTTGTTGTGTCCCCCTGAACTGGCCTCCCCCCCCCAAGTCAAAGTAGTTTTTCTGTATTGACCCTATTAAATCTCTTCATCACTTTAATACTTTGGTTTGTTGACCTGATCACAAGTGCATTTTTTTTAAAGTCATGCTATAACTGGCACGGTGGCTCAGTGGTTAGCACTGCTGCCTCACAGCGCCAGGGGCCCGGGTTCGATTCCACCCTCAGGTGACTGTCTGTGTGGAGTTTGCACCTCCTCCCCGTGTCTGTGTGGGTTTCCTCCCACAGTCCAAAGATGTGCAGATTAGGTGGACTGGCCATGCTAAATTGCCCATAGTGTTCAGGGATGTGTAGGTTAAGTGGATTATAGGGGGATAGGATGCTCTGAGGGTCAGTGTGGACTTGTTGAACCGAAGGGCCTGTTTCATCACTGCATGGATTCTATGGATTAACCTGTGTATCTGAGGCTCAGAGCAGATAGTGAATTGGGAGCCATGAGCATTGTAGCCAGCTTTTCAATATACTTCAATAATCAATATGTGGTCACAATAAAAAGAGCCATTTGAAATCTGACTTACTTTGTAATTTAGTACTAAAACTATATTAATGCTCTCCCACTACTGACTGCTCAAAATAATTTATCCTTTCTTAAACTACTGTACTCAACTGCTCATTGCATAGGATAGTAACTATTCTGATGATGGTGTTTTGACCACTTTGGTTTTCATTGCTTTGTTGCATCTGTATAGTGGCAAAGCAACTGTATTTTTAAATGGACTTATTTTCAATTTTTTTTATAAATAGGTGGCAAACGTTCAAAAAAAGATGAAAGTGAGACCAATGGACTGGTGAAGTATAAAAAGGAGCCTTCAGGGTGCCCTGTCTGTGGAAAGGTACAAACAGTGATGGACACTTTACAATGAGTGTAGGAATACGAGGGACGAACACGTGTGTTAAAAACTTGTCAGCCATTTAACAATCAGTCATTTCCTTTTTTGCTTCATTGTGTCTAGGTGACATGTAATTCTTGCCACTTAACTATCCGTTCAGTATCACTGAACTGTCTGCCAAATTCTTAAAGCCTCCATTTTGATTCTTCACTCTTCCTCTCCCCTGTTTTCTGCTCCTCTCCTGCATTTACTGCTCCATTCTGAGGAATTGGTCCATATTGATAGCAGGTCTTTGTCTCCATTTGTGGAATTGTCAACTAAAAGGGCAGGTAAAAGGTGAGGGCAGCGGGGGAGGGGGGGAATATTCTGAATTCCACCCAAGACTTGCTTTTCTCTGTGACTGTGGCAAAGGAGTCACACCAGCATTACCTCACTGCCGATTCAGTCCTTTTCATCTGTTTGCATGATGTCATATTTGACCCAAGATGAGCTCTCAACCATAATCTATGCTGTCACTAAGATTGCCTATTTCCACCTCTGTAACATCACCTGACTATCCCTATTTAACTCTGCTGCCTCTGAAACCTTCTATCTGTGCTTTTGCTTTCTCTGGACTTGACTGTTCTAACACGCATGACTGACCTCCTACATTCTCCCATCTTCCATTAGCTCGAGGTCATGAAAAACTCCTCCTGCCTGTGTCCTAACCTGCACTACCCTTCACTCCTGTGGTCACAGACCCACACTGGCACTCGGTTCAGTAATGCCTCGTTTTTAATGTGTTCATCCTCTATTTCAAATCCCTTCATGATATTACCTCTCCCTATTGCTGTCATCTCCTCCACCCCACCAGGATCTTCGTTCTTAACTAAGTCTCTTGGGCATTCCCTATCCTAATCGCTCCACCGTTGGTGACCATGCCTTTATCTGCCAAGGCCAAAAGCTCAGGAGTTCCCTCCCTACATCTTTTCACTCCTCTATTTCGCTTTGGTCCTTGAAGACACTCCTTAAAATCTATCGCTTTGACTAAGTTGTTGGTCGTCTGCCCTGTAGCTTGGTGTCTTACTTTGTTGTGCAAGGGGACGTCCTTGCATCATAGGCCTTATATAAATAAAAGTTGTAGTTATAAGGTTGGTGACAACCAGTTTGATAAGATGACAAGGCTGGAACTTTCTGTTTAGTATGTGGACAGAAAATGATTGCAAAAGATGGGAGAAAGTATTTACGTATATGATGCCTGTTGACATGCATCCTGTTTTAAATTTTTTGGCAGGTATTTTCCTGTCGAAGCAACATGAATAAGCACTTGCTGACACATGGGGACAAGAAATACACCTGTGAAATCTGTGGACGCAAATTTTACCGTGTCGATGTCCTGAGGGACCATACCCATGTCCATTTTAAGGTATAAACGCAATATTTTTAAACGTTAGAGATAAGAAGGTGCTATAACAGGTTAATCAAATAATTGCAGTTAACATCCAAAACAGAGACCATGAACACTTGGTTGAGCCTGTGTCTAAGTTGACTCCCAACTTTCCGCAGGAAAAAAAATTAATATTCCATATATCTCACATACAAGTCAATCAGCATTTTAGGTAAAAGAAGTGCATCGCCCACCCTCTCGCATCTGAAGTCAAATCTGCCCTGGTGCGATCTGCTTGTTGATATAACCACAGAATAGCACACCACTGCACGTGGCTGTTCAACTCCTCAAGTTTGCATTTATCAATATGTAAAATCGAGGCTAACTCCTCACAATGCATTCCTTTCATGTTACTTTTGAAGGTGGTTTTGGTGGAAACAATCCTCAAACGGGCAACTGTTTGATAGCAAGATGCTGGGAAAGGGTGATTTCACCCCTCAAATGTTATTTGTGTTAAAGAAGTATGGGTCATTGTCTGAGAATTAAGGCCAGGTCAGACTAGATGTTAGGAAACACTTCTACAGATAAAGAACTCTCTTTCACAAATGGCAGTGGATGCTAGATCAATTCTTAATTTTAAATTTGAGACAGATAAGCTTTTGTTAAGCAAAGGTATTAAGGGTTATGTGTCAAAGGTGGGTATGGGGAGTTAGACCACAGATCAACCATGATCCCAGTGAATGATGAAACAGGCTCAAGGGGCTGAACAGCCTACTCCTGTTCCTGCATTCCTAAAAGTTGACCTCTACGTTTTTGGTTAAAAACTTTCGTCTGAGTAACTTGACTTTTAAATAACCAATAACATCATACTCCCAGGTTAAAAAAAAAATAAAAAAAGAGGTTATTGCTATTACTGAGACTTGGTTGAGGGAAGGGCAAGATTGGCAACTAAATATACCAGGTTATAGATGCTTCGGGGGATAGAGAGGGAGGTAAAAGGGGTGGAGGAGTTGCATTACTGGTCAAAGAGGATATCACAGCTGTGCTGAAGGAGGGCACTATGGAGGACTTGAGCAGTGAGGCAATATGGGTAGAACTCAGAAATAGGAAGGGTGCAGTAACAATTTTGGGGCTGTACTGTAGGCCTCCCAACAGTGAGCGTGAGATAGAGGTACAAATATGTAAACTGATTATGGAAAGGTGTAGGAGCAACAGGATGGTGGTGATGGGAGATTTTAGTTTTCCCAACATTGACTGGGATTCACTTAGTGTTAGGGGTTTAGATGGAGCAGAATTTGTAAGGGGCATCCAGGAGGGTTTTCTAGAGCAGTATGAAATAGTCCAACTCGGGAAGGGGCCATACTGGACCTGGTGTTATGGAATGAGCCTGGCCAAGTGGTTGAAGTTTCAGTAGGGGATTACTTTGGGAATAGTAATCACAATTCCATAAGTTTTAGAATACTGATGGACAAAGACGAGAGTGGTCCGAAAGGAAGAGTGCTGAATTGGGGGGGAAGGCCAACTATAGCAAAATTCGGCAGGAGCTAGGGAATGTGGATTGGGAATAGCTGTTTAAGGGCAAATCCACATTTGATATGTGGGAGGCTTTTAAAAAGAGGTTGATTAGCGTGCAGGACAGACATGTCCCTGTGAAAATGAGGGATAGAAAGGGCAAGATTAGGGAACCATGGATGACAAGTGAAATTGTGAGACGAGCAAAGAGGAAAAAGGAAGCATACATAAGGTCTAGGCGACTGAAAACAGACTAAGCTTTGGAAAAATATCGGGAAAGTAGGACCAATCTGAAACGAGGAATTAAGAGGGCTAAAAGGGGTCATGAAATATCTTTAGCAAACAGGGTTAAGGAAAATCCCAAAGCCTTTTATTCATAAATAAGGAGCAAGAGGGTAAATAGAGAAAGGGTTGGCCCACTCAAGGACAAAGGAGGGAAGTTATGCAAGGAGTGAGAGAAAATGAGTGAGATTCTTAATGAGTACTTTGCGTCGGTATTCACTGAGGAGAGGGACATGACGGATGTTGAGATTAGGGATAGATGTTTGATTACTCAAGTCAGCAAAAGGAGGGGGAAGTGTTAGGTATTCTAAAAGGCATTAGGGTGGACAAGTCCCCAGGTCCGGATGGGATCTATCCCAGGTTACTGAGGGAAGTGAGAGAGGAAATAGCTGGGGCCTTAACAGATATTTTTGCAGCATCCTCGAGCATGGGTGAGGTCCTGGAGGACTGGAATTGCTAATGTTGTCCCCTTGTTTAAGAAGGGTAGCAAAGATAATCCAGGTAATGATAGACTGGTGCGCCTGACGTCAGTGGTGGGGAAGCTGCTGGAGAAGATACTGAGGGATAGGATCTGTTTACATTTGGAAGAAAATGGGCTTATTAGTGATAGGCAGCATGGTTTTGTGCAGGGAAGGTCATGTCTTACCAACTTGATAGAATTCTTTGAGGAAGTGACAAGGTTAATAGATGAGGGAAGGGCTGTAGATGTCATATACATGGACTTCAGTAAGGCACTTGATAAGGTTCCCCATGGTAGGCTGATGGAGAAAGTGAAGTCGCATGGGGTCCAGGGTGTACTAGCTAGATGGATAGAGAACTGGCTGGGCAACAGGAGACAGAGGGTTGTAGTGGAAGGGAGTTTCTCAAAATGGAGAACTGTGACCAGTGGTGTTCCACAGGGATCCATGTTGTGACCACTGTTGTTTGTGATATACATAAATGATCTGAAGGAGGGTATAGATGGTCTGATTAGCAAGTTTGCAGATGACACTAAGATTGGTGGAGTAGCAGATAGTGAAGGGGACTGTCGGAGAATGCAGCAGAATATAGATAGATTGGAGAGTTGGGCAGAGAAATGGCAGATGGAGTTCAATCCAGGCAAATGCGAGGTTATGCATTTTGGAAGATCCAATTCAAGAGCGAACTATACGGTAAATGGAAAAGCCCTAGGGAAAATTGATGCACAGAGAGATCTGGGTGTTCAGGTCCATTGTACCCTGAAGGTGGCTACACAGGTCGATAGAGTGGTCAAGAAGGCATTCATTGGACGGGCTACTGAGTACAAGAGTTGGCAGGTCATGTTGCAGTTGTATGGGACTTTGGTTCGACCACATTTGGAATACTGCGTACAGTTCTGGTCGCCACATTACCAAAAGGATGTGGATGCTTTGGAGAGGGTGCAGAGGAGGTTCACCAGGATGTTGCCTGATATGGAGGGCGCTAGCTATGAAGAGAGGTTGAGTAGATTAGGATTATTTACATTAGAAAGACGGAGGTTTTTCAGGGGGAACCTGATTGATGTCTACAAAATCATCAGAGGTATAGACAGGGTGGATAGCAAGAAGCTTTTTCCCAGAGTGGGGGACTCAGTTACTAGGGGTCACGATTTCAAGGTGAGAGGGGAAAAGTTTAAGGGAGATATGCGTGGAAAGTTCTTTACGCAGAGGGTGGTGGGTGCCTGGAATGCGTTGCCAGCGGAGGTGGTAGAGGTGGGCACGATAGCATCATTTAAGATGTATCTAAACAGATCCATGAATGGGCAGGGAGCAGAGGGATACAGATCCTTGGAAAATAGGCAACAGGTTTAGATTGAGGATCTGGATTGGCGCACGCTTGGAGGGCCGAAGGGCCTGTTCCTGTGCTGTAATTTTCTTTGTTCTTTGTTCTAAGAACTGAAAGAACTGCAGATACTGTAAATCAGGAACAAAAACAGAAGTTGCTGGAAAAGCTCAGCAGGTCTGGCAGCATCTGTGAAGAAAAATCAAAGTTAATGTTTCGGGTCCAGTGACCCTTCCTCAGACCTACCCAGCTCTGAGGAAGGGTCACCGAATCTGAAACGTTCGCTCTGTATTTTTTCACAGATGCTGCCACACCTGCTGAGCTTTTCCAGCAACTTCTGTTTTTGTAACTTGACTTTAACACGGTAACATCTTCAGGCCACTGGTGCCGTTCACTGTCTGGGTTCTTATTTGGCAATCGTAATTAAATTGAAACTTGTGTAGTGATAACATTCATTGGTACTGTTTACTCCTCCTCCTGAAGATACTGATTTGTAAAGTTCAGTTAATGTAAGAATGGTAAGCTCAGCCTAAATGGCCAATCTTTCATGCATCAGCTTAGTCAGTGAGTATTGGCAGCTTTGAAGAGGCATCTGTTTTAATCATGATCCTGTTTTTGTCATAGGAACTGAGTGAGATGAATTGTGAATTGCTTTCAACATAGAACATCCCAGATGTGGTCTCACCAATGCCCTGTATAACTGAAGCATAACTTCGCTACTTTTCTATTCAATTCCCCTTGCAGTAAATAAAAACATTTAGATTTCCTAATTACTTGCTGTTCCTGCATTCTAACCTTTTGTGATTCATACATACAGACACCCAGGTCACCCTGCATCTCAGAGCTCTGCAATCTATCACTATTCAGATGATATGCTTTTCTTTAATTCTTCCTGCCAAAATGGACAATTTCACATTTTCCCATATTGTTATACTCCATTTGTCACATCTTTGCACACTCACTTAGCCTGTCTACATCTTTTTGCAACGTCCTTATGTTCTGTTCACAACCCACTCTTCTCCCTATATTTGTGTCATTGGGAAATCTAGAATTCATACCTTCCATCCCTTCATCTAAGTCATTTATATAAATTGTAAACAACTAAAGTTCCAGCATCAATCCCTGTGGTGCACCCATCTTTACAACCTTAACAGACACATTTATGCTTACTGATACCTGTTAGCTAACCAATATTCTATCTGTGCCAATGTGCTGCACCCATCACCATGAATTTTTATTTGCCAGAATAACCTATGATGTGGCACTTTCCAGAAGGCATTTGATAATCCAAGTTCAGTGTTTTTATCCAATTTATGGTGCTTTCTCAAAGAATTCCAATAAATTGGTCAAATATGATTTTCCTTTCATAAACCCATGTTGACTCTGCCTGATTACCTTGAACATACCTAAGTACACTGCTATAACTTCTTTGACATTTTTTCCTATGATAGATGTTAAGCTAACTGGCCGCAGTTTTCTGTATCCCTCCCATTTTGAATAAAGGAGTTCTGTTAGCTAACTTCTAGTCGAATGGCACCATCCCTATATCGAGGAGGTTTGGAAAATTAAGCCAAAACACAATAACCTATCACTCCAGTCTCCTATTTTGAAACTGTAAATTCTCATATTTGATTACAGATCCATCCCTACGTCCTCGCTCCTTCCTCTCTCTGTGACTTCCTGTCCTTGTTGGATAGCTTTCATCGTTGTGCGTGAACACCAATATATAAATATAAAATTTTTGTGGTAGAAGCAAAATCCTTCTTTTACAAAATTATTGTCAAGTACTGACTAGAGTACATGATTGTCTATCTGTCACCTTGCGGTTATGATGCAAAGGCTATACTAAAAGCCCAGTGCAGTGTTGCCCTGTGGCAATTGTAACTGAGGTACCTTCATGAGCAAACTTGCATTGAGGCATATGGGTTGACTGAGGTGTGGGAGTCATACAGCAAGGTTGATCCTGTCCTTTACCATATAGCATCCTCTTAACTGTTGTGTGCAGGACATTCCATTGATGAATGAGCAGCAACGAGAGCAATTTATCAGCAAACTTGGGATCACAGCAGAGGAAACAGAAGAACAGTCTGATGGAGTCAATGAACCCATTCCACATAAATACAGCTGTAAGAAATGCCAGGCAAGTCTCTTTGTCTGTTATTAAGAATCCTCAATGAAGGACATTTGAAACCCTTCCTTCAAACCTACTTCATTGAGTAAACATTCAGTCACCTGTCCTGATATCTGTTAATGTGCCTTACTATGAAATATTGTTTGAAAATCTCTCCTGTGAATCGTCTTGAAACAGGGACTAGGACGTTATTGTTTTAAGTGATTGCTGACATTATCACTGTCAGCCAAATTCTGACTTCTGCATCAGGAGGGTTTGTTTTACTGTTTGTATTTCTATATAAATTGCAATAAGTTAGATTCCCCCAATACCCATTCAGTTGTTGTATGTGAAGGAGCTGTTTACAATTGTGGAGTTGCCCATTTCAGACACCAATGAGGAGAAATATTTTGTCACAGAAGGCCTTAAGTCTTTGGAGCTATCTTCGTCAAAACACACTGGAAGCCGGGTCTTTTAATATTTTTTAAGAAGAAGCTGCATATGTTCTGTACAAGCTGAGGGTGAAAAGTTATGGGATCGATGGTAATGTGAACCAGTTAGATAGCAGAACAGGCTCGAGGGGCTGAGTAGCCGCCTCCTGTCCTTATTCCTATATTCATAAATAATTAAATAGAGATTTGTTCAATTTTTGAGGCAAAAGTGCAGCTGACTGCACATGCGCAGCTCTCGTCAGCCAGTGTGCATGCATGTAAGTAGCACAGAATACCAACTTCTGATATGCTGATTATTTGATTGAGATTTAATCAGGTGACTATGTATGAGACTTGAAGTATCAACGAGATTAGGATCCCACTTAACACTGCTCTATAACAAAAACCGAAATTGCTGGAGAAACTCAGCAGGACTGGTAGCATCTGTGGAAAGAAAGCAGAGTTAACGTTTTGAGTCCAGTGATGATTCTTTAGTCACCACAGTCGAAATGTTAATACTGCTTTCTTCCCATTGCTTTCCCTCCTGAGTTTCTCCAGCAATTCTTGTTTTTGTTCAAGATCTCCAGCAACCACAGTTCTACTTTACTTACCATTCTTTTGCTGTTTACAGGCCACATTCGCAAAAGGGAGTCAGTACTTGAAGCATTTGATGGAGATTCATAAGGAGAAGGGCTATGGATGTACAATCTGCAATCGTCGCTTTGCACTGAAGGCCACGTATCATGCCCACATGGTCATTCATAGGGAAGAATTGCCAGATTCTGACCCCAATGTGCAAAAGTGAGTGCAATTAAATTCCAGTAATGCTTTATGACTGACTCTGTATATGCCAATTGCTAAACTAGGGGTCATCTCTTGCTATACCTGAGGGCCTCAAAACAAAATGCGACATTATCCATTTATTATCTCTGAAGAAGGGTCTAGACCCAAAATGTCAGCTTTCCTGCTCCTCTGGTGCTGCTTGGCCTGCTGTGTTCATCCAGCTCTACACCTTGTTATCTCAGATTCTCCAGCATCAGCAGTTCCTACTATCTCTGCTACATTATCCATTTGGATAGGATCAGATACAAAATACACACACGCCTGTGCGTCTCAAGATTTACAGGGACCAAGTATGCACAGGAATACTGCTGGAATTGAAGCTGCTAGACCCTTACACAGTGCCAGCACCTTAATGCTTCTTCTTGTATGTAAAATTGTGATAACTGTATTGGATAAAGCTTTAGCTTGCACAGTTATTTGAACTTGGATGCTAAGAATTACATCTACCATCCCATTCTGGTGATTACCAGACCTGTCGTTCTGTCCCTCTAGGGTCAAGTCAGCTACTGAGTTACTAACCGTATTGAATTAATTAATGATTGATACACTTGAGCGAGGTGAAAGTTGTCCAGAGACCCAATGCTGGAAGTGTGGAAATGTGCAAAACTCTGAAGGACAGGGCTGGATTTGGCTTGTGATCCCTGCTATAACTGTGGACTCTATAATTGGGCAGATTCTAAGCTCACTCATGAGGTAAATACTAGAGCAAGGGCCTGAAAACAAGCAGGAAGTGAGGGAAGAAAGTGCGACAGGGGAGAGAGAACCAACATACTGAGTTGTTGTTTTGTAGTGCAGAATTGAGAATTGCTGAAAGTAGACAAATTTTTTTCAAAGCCTTTCATCTTGCACGCATCAGGACATTAGCAAGAATATGAGCGTAATGGGGAACAACATTTTATATAGTATGAGAATAGAGTGCTGAATGGTTGGCAAGTGGACACTGGCTGATAAAGCTTTGCCACGGAGAATGTGCCAGCGAGATGACTAGCAGTTAACTGCCACGTTTTGTTTAAACTTAAACAGGCAGTTTGGCTGTAATTGGTCAAAACATTGCCCTGAGGAATGAACCAGAGAATGGCTGATTTTTTTAAGTCAAAACAACCACAATGAGTTTATGCTCCACTTAAAGTTCTTTCCCACCTGTTTCTGTGTAACTCCATCAACATAACCTTCTGTTCTTTTCTGCCTCATGTATTTATCTAACTTACCTTTAAATGCATCAATGGTATTCACCTCAACTATAGTGAGTTCCATGTTCAAACAGTTCCCTGGATAAAGATGGTCCTTCTGTTTTTCCTGTCAACTATATTAATTATCTTTATATTTTTGGCTTAAGTTCTGGCTTTCCCCACAACTTAAAAACATCTCCATGTCTACACTATGAAAGTGTTCATTATCTTATAGGTGTCTATCAGATCATCTCTCAGTTTCTTCTGTTGAAAAGAGGTTTGGGTGTTTCAGTCTTCCCTGCAGTAAGTTAACACCATCTCATCAATCTATTTTGTACCTTCTTCAGTGCCTCTAGCTCCTTTGTATCAGTGAGGCTATTTTTTTGTTGTAGCAATGGCAAAGGCTCTAAACTAATTTCTCAAAGGTCATAATGTGCTGGATTTATTCCTGTCTGATCTGTTCCACCCCTGAGTTGAGTCATGTGATTGTATTTCTGTTCCAGGTACATCCATCCCTGTGATATCTGTGGAAGGATCTTTAACAGTACAGGGAACTTGGAACGTCACAAAATAATCCACACAGGTAAACCATATCATAGTACAAATCACTCTTCCAATTCCTCCAAATCCTTACTTTCTCACACCTTATAAAAACAAAGATACAAGCAAGATTCAATTTTTAATTAAATCTCAATCTGATACTTCCTTTTTCAAGATTATATGTTTTAATTTGGGTGGGTGGGTGGTATGGCATTAACCGTAGGATTGGGGAAAGCACGTATTCATTCTGATTAACTCAGAATATGGATTCTTTTTCTCCACTTAAGCTGAATTTACGCCCCTCCTGTTGTTGCTTACGTAAGTGGAACAATTTACAATGATGTGAAATCACTTACAATGACAGTGGTTTTCCACAACTGCTTGAAACCAACCGTCTAAACCTGTAGATTCCCAAATGGTGGACGAATCAAAAGATTTTTAATTTTGACTGTTGGGGGAAGCACCGAATGTCGGCTAGGTGCGGCTTTCTTCTGCAGTCACTTAGTGCTGTGTTTGGCTGCCAATTGTGGCCAGTTAAAAGGTAGCAATGACAGATAGAGTCAAACAGCACAGAAACAGACCCTTCAGTCCAACTTATCTATGAATACGTCCACGATTCCTAAACTGATCTAGTCCCATTTGGCCCATGTCCCTCTAAACCTTTCCTATTCATGTATTTGTCCAATTGTCTTTTAAATGTTGTAATGTATCCGCAGCTCATTCAGTTGCCCCTTTGGATCCTTTTATATCTTCCCCTCTCACCTTAAACCTATCCCCTCTAGTCCCCTATTCTTGGAAGCAGAAAGAACACACCATTGCAAAGGAATTATTTCATCCTCCTAAAGACTGCAAGCTTGCTTTGTGTTAAATGATCTGAGGTTGTTTTGGAAGTGCTTAGTTATTCTTGGAGTGAAAACATTTTAGAGATGCTTTTAGTTACTCTTGGAGTAAAAAAGTAAACTGTAACAGCACTCCTGACATTCTAAGCAAAGAATGACTGATCAAAATGCTGGAACGCAAGGAGAATACCACATTTGGTTTACACAATGGTACAGTATTATCCATAACTAACTGTTGTTGAAAAGCCCCATTTCCTTTAATAAAGCTGGCCTAAGAGTATCTCTTGGACTTTATTTAGACAAAGGTCTGCGATGATAAAATGTGTTGTCAGACATCAAAAATTACCTTTTCTTCTGTTGTTTATCTATTCTGGATCATATTTCTATTGTGTTCGTCACTGTTTAGGAGTGAAGAGCCACACGTGTGAACAGTGTGGGAAGTCATTTGCCCGGAGGGACATGTTGAAGGAACACATGAGGGTGCATGATAATGTTCGGGACTATCTGTGCGCAGAATGTGGGAAAGGTGAGACATTGGAGGAACTGTTGCTTATCATATACAAGCGGCACTGTGGAGGAGTTGAGCTTGGTCTGAGGCAGCCTGCTGCCCATATAAGATTGGGAGACTAGAGTAAGAACTGTTTGCTCAGTGTTGTCACCACTGGTGCAATCTGGGGTCACTCTTTCTGAAAGAAGAGTCTGTGTTTCGAAAGTACCTTTCAAGAATTTGGTATTACCTAAAATGCTTTAACAGCCTACGTAGTAGGAAGTGAGGCAGCCAATCTATGCACAGCAGGATCCCACTAAAAGCATTGCAGATCTGTTAGGGATAGTGAGAGATAGTTATTGGCAAGGGCATCTGCTTTCCTAGTCTTTGAAATGGTACAATGTGATCTTTTACATCTACTTGAGAAATGCTGACTACTCCCCTCAGTCTCTCTCTTTCACTTCGTCCCTCCTTGTCTCTCACTTCACTGTCCCCACCTCTAGCGATCCCATATCCTCAACTTCCTCTCTCCCACCTTCTTTCTTTCCTGTGTCACACCTTCCCCCCTCTGTACTGTCAGTAACTGCTCCCTTCCTTTCTGACTGCCCTCTTCTCTGTTTCTCTCCCACAGCAACTTCCCTTCTCTTTCTTTCTCTCAAAAGCTGCCCCCTCTTCTTACATACCACCCTGTCTTTACTCGTGTGTGCATAGCCCATGTTCTGTCTCTCTATCACCTCCCCTCACCCCCCACCAACCCTTTGCACTGCACCTTGCCTGTCTGCTTCAGGTATCTCCTTCCTCACTGTGAAGCATTCTCTCACTATTTTGGGCGTTCTTTCTCTCTCAGTGATGACTGTCTTCCCCACTCTTTGCAGCACCAGTGCTCTTTTCCACTTATGATCACACTGTGGCCTTGGTGTGTCTTGAAGATTTATTAAAAATTCTAACCAATGACCTTCTAGAATCCAGATGCATATGAGACTGTGCCTAAGGAAAAGCTATTAGAACATCAAATGCTTTCCCTTCACAGCCAAATGGATAAATCCTTTAATGTCAGATATTGTCTTCCCACCCACACTCATCCAAGATTGCTTTGCTGTCTTTAAGTGAATGAAACAAATATATTATATTTCGAGGAAAATCCTTCACCCCCTTTCTCAACACATATATAATCCAGTTCCTTGTTTCTGCTTGTCCATTTACTAACCATGGGAGTTCTAATTTTCCACTTTGCTGAAGTCTTGTTAATTTTGTAATGATGTCCATTTCTTTGCCATTCTGTGTCCAGGAATGAAAACGAAGCATGCCCTACGACATCACATGAAACTCCACAAGGGCATCAAAGAGTATGAGTGCAAAGAGTGTCATCGGAAGTTTGCACAGAAAGTCAACATGCTTAAGCACTACAAGAGACACACAGGTAACTACTGACACAGTAGCCAGGCTAACACCGCTGACAGTGTGACTTTCATCTGTTTCTAGATTGAGGGCCAAGAATCTCTTGCTTCAGAAGGTTTGAGTTCTAGTCAAGTTTAAGTTTGTCACAGATACAGTCCTCCTCAGTACTCTGCATCATTTGGTTAGGGGACTCTGTTCTAACTAAGAACAGGAGTAAACAATTCTGCTCCTCAAGCCAATCAGCTATTTCAGAATAATTAATTTACATCTTAATTCCAACTACTGTCCTTGGCTTCTGATCTTTTTCTCTCTCATCCAGGCAAAAATCTCTGGTTTAAAATTAACTGATTTTATCATCCTGAGGTAAAGTGATTACTTTTGAAGAGGAAACAATAATTGCGCCCACTCTGCTTTTTCTTCACCCTATCCGTAGGGAGAACTACTCCCAGGAGAGAATTGAGGTATTTTATGATGGGGAGGTTTGCTACTTGTTATCTACGTCTGAAAGATTTCTATACCAGAGATTAGGTGAAGTAGAGGATCACCACACTTCCCTTCCACCTCTGTACGGCTCTCAGGAACAACTTGTATTTATATAACACGTTTACCATAATAGTGTCCCAGTGTGCTTCATGGGAGCATTGTCAAATAAAACTTGAAACTAAGCTACATCTGTCAGTGGGACAAGTGACCAAAAGAGGTAGGTTTTAAGCAGCTCATTGAAGAGTAGATAGGTAGGCACAGAAGTTTGGAGAGTGAATTTGGGCCTCATTGTTTAAGGGCACAATTGCCAAAGGCAGAATAGTTAAAAATTGTGGTTGCATTGGAGGCCAGAATTAGAGGTGCACACTGAGCTTGGAGAGTTGTAGGGCTGAAGGAGACTCCAGAGATACAGAGGGGCAAGATGATGGAAGGACTTAAAAATAAAGGGTTGGTTTTTAAAATTCAGTGAGAAAGCTGGCCTAAGAAAGCAAGACATACCTCAAAGGGTCGTCAGTTTCTATGTATGCTACATAGAGGGGTATAACCCAGTGTAATGTGGGCTGACAGACACTGCATAATGTATTTTTTAACATGTACATTTTTTTTATTCTGCAGGTGTGAAGGACTTCATGTGTGAGCTGTGTGGGAAAACCTTCAGCGAGAGGAACAGTATGGAAAACCATAAACTTCTTCATACTGGTGTGTTTGCCAAGCTAATCAAATATTATTCAAACTGGGGCCAAGTGTATCACCAGTGTTGGATCAGTCACTTGAGAAATCAACTTTTTATTTTAAATATTTTCCAATTAACATCTTAAGAAATGTTATTACACACCTGGAATGGGTGGGACTTGAACCTGGGCCTCCTGGCTCAGAGGTAGAGACACTATCACTGCAACACAAAAACCTAAGTTGACTTTTTTGCTAAGGGAATCTTGAAGAGCAAATAGGTTGATTTTTATTTACAGTGATGACGGAAAGCTATGCATGGATGTGCTGAAAGAACAGTGAGAGGTAGAGCTAATTAAGATTAGCTCTTTCAAAGAGCCAGCACAGACACGAGTGGCTGATTTCACTTCCTTCTTTTCTGCAGTGTTGAATAAATGCTCATGAAGGATGAGTTATAGGCTGGCAGGCTAACTTGTGGGTGCAGTTGTATCCATATAGAATAAGGAATTGGGCTGCAATTGTTTATCTGTGTAATGTATCGTGAATTTGCAGGAATGAGTCTGAGAAATTATTTGTGAAGGATTCAATATAATATTGCTTTCTAACCTTACTTTAAATATTCCCATTGAGTAGATTTTCATTATGTTACGAGGATAACAGAGAAAACTAAAAGCTCCATATTGGAAGGTGCATAGCAATCATTAAAAAAAAAATTCGTAACACATTACCATTAAATCATGTTTATTCATTTCAATGACAGATGTGACTGCATGATAAATATTGAGGGCTATGTGACATTCAAGAAGAATAAGAAGCTAGGTCAAGGTGGAGGAATAGCTTTGACAATGTAGGACAACTTTTGGTACAACAGTTAGAGATGACCTTGGTTAAGGAGATCAGGATGTAGAAGGGTGAAGATAAGGAATAGTAGGAGAAAAAGAAACCTCTAGCTGGAGTGGTCTACAGAACCTCTAACCACAATAAAATCATGATGCCAAAGTAATGTGAGAACTATTGGGTGATTGTGATAAAGGTACAGCAATAATTATAGGTGATTTTAATCTATGTTATAAACTGGAAAAATCAGAATGGTAATAGTAGCCTGGATGAGAAGTTAATAGAAAACTCTTGAAAGATTTTCTTCGAGCAGCACGTTTTGGAATCAACCAGAGAAGTTATACCAGATTTGGTAATGTATATGTGACAGGACTGATTAATGACCTCAGAGTAAAAGCGTCCGAGGTAGCAGTGAGCGCAATACGATTGAATATTTACATCCACTTTGAAAGGGAGAAGTGGGTCTAAGACTTTAGTACTTTAGATTTAAATAAATGCAACAATGTGGCATGAAAGCTCAGATAGCTGAAATGCACTGGGATACTAAGCTTTGGGACAGAACAGTGGAGAAGTAGTGGTAAATATTTTGGGGGATATTTCGGAATACTCAAAATATTTCTACTATAACGAAAAATTATAAGAGGAGAACCCAGCATATAAAAGAAGTTAAAGAAAACATCAAGCTTACGAGAAAATTATGTAAGGCATTAAAAAAGTGGCAGATTGCCATTCTTTATATTGTGTCCAATCATCAGAGAATGGCTAAACAATAAATTGCGATAAGAAATTAAAAGTATAAGAAGAAGCTAGCAAGAAACGGAGAAGCAGATAGTAAGGGTTTCTATTTACTCCTTTCCTTTTGAAATACTCTAAAACCCTTTTAAGTAAATAAATAATTGCTAGTCCGCTAGAAAGTAGAGAATGAGTAGTTAATGGCAATTAAGAAAATGACAGATGAAATAAAAACCTATAGAGGGTACAAAAACATTCCGGTAATAGCTGTATGTCAGGAGGAAAAAGAGATTGAGGCACTTGTTAAAATTACAATCACTAGAGAGTAGTCCTGAGTAAACCGCAAGGGCACCCTTTCGATTATAAAAGTCTTACCTCACGTAACTGTGGCCTTTCAGTTGTTTCAGCAGCGGGAGTCCGGGAGAAAGTGCAAGGGCAGTCTGGGAAGGTAAGCTTCCACCCAATAAATTTGGGAGTTAACTAATACCTGAGACACTACACGCATAGTGTCTCCCACCCTTCCACCTCCTCTAACCTAATAATAACAACTAAGTGTGGTGAGCAGGTAAGCTATTTGCATTTTTTTTCCCTCATCTCTTTGTTATCTTTTGGGGTGGTCACCTAGACGCCAAATCGTCTGGGAGTGGGTCAGAAGGCAAAGCCGGGGTCTGTTTGAGTATATAAAGGAGTAAACTTACTGGTGCAGATAACACAGCGAAACTTAAAAAAAAACTAATTCATTTTAAATAATTAACTAAGTAGAGATGGCAGGCCAGGTGATGTGTTGTAGCTGTATGATGTGGGAGCTAGCTGATCCCATTGAGAACGGCAGTGACCACATCTGCAGCAAGTGTTGGCTGTTTGAGGAGCTCTGGCTGAAAATTAATGAGCTGGAATCCGAACTCCAAACACTGCGGCACATCCGGGAGGGGGAAGCAATACCTGGATGCTGTGTTCCAGGAGGCAGTCACACCTGGTAGATTAACTAATATTAATTCGATTGGTGGGGAGGGACAGCAGTGTGTGACTGCGAGTGAGGCAAGTAGAGGGACCCTGGAGACAGGAACACAGGAGCCGCAGCCCTCGACATTGTCCCACAGGTATGAGGCACTTGCTCCCTGCGTGGATGAGGAACAGGGCTGCAGGAAGGATGAGTCAACTGACCATGGCACCATGGTCCAGGAGGCCATTCAAGCCGGGGGGGAGCAAAAAGACAGATTGTAGTTGTAGGGGATTCCATCATCAGGGGGATAGACAGTATCCTTTGCGAGCAGGATAGAGAATCCCGCATGGTGTGTTGCCCGCCAGGGTGCGAGACATCTCTGACCGGCTTGAGAGGATACTAGAGAGGAAGGGGGAGGATCCAGATGTTGTGGTCCCCGTAGGTACCAATAACATAGGCAAGTCTAGACAAAAAGACCCGTTTCGGCATTATGAAAAGCTGGGAACAAAATTAAAAAAACAGGTTTTCAAGGGTCATAATCTCTGGATTACTGCCCGAGCCATGTGCGAATTGGTACAGGGAGGCGAGGATCAGGGAAGTAAACACGTGGCTAAAAGGGTGGTGTGGGAAAGAGGGTTTCCTTTTCATGGGGCACTGGCATCAGTTCTGGGACAGGAGGGATCTATACTGCTGGGATGGACTCCACCTGAACAGGGCCAGGTCCAGTGTTCTGGTGAAAAGGGTAAATAGGGTGGTTAATACGACTTTAAACTAGTAAGTAGGGGGAAGGGAGAAGTGAGCGGAGAGGGAGAATAACAATTAATGTAAGGCAAAGCAGCAGGTTAGCAAGTGATGAGGAAGCTTTAACTCCATTGAAAATAAGGAAAAAAGTTAAAGGGAAGGAGAACTCAAGAGCTGTTAGTAATGGAGGTAATAGGACCCAAAAAGAAGGTGCAAAAACTGGCATAAGGGCACTTTATCTGAATGCTTGGAGCATTTGAAACGTTTGAATTGACAGTCCAAATCATGGCAAATGAGTATGATTTAGTGGCCATTACAGAGACATGTTTACAGGATGGTCATGACTGGGAGTTAAATATCCAGGGGTATCAAACTGTTCGGAGGGACAGACAGGAAGGTAACGGGAGGTGGTATTGCTCTGATTTTTAAGGATGATATCAGGGCGGTAGTGAGAGATGATACAAGTTCTACTTAACAAAATGTTGAATCCATTTGGGCGGAAATTAGGAATGGCAGGGAGAAGTCACTGATAGGTGTGGTCTATAGGCCACCAAATAATGACATCGTGGTGGGGTGGGCAATAAACATAGAAATAGCTCATGTATGTAAAAATGGTACAGCAAGTATCATGGGGAATTGTAATCTACATATCGATTGGTCAAACCAGGTCGGTCATGGCAGCCTTGAGGAGGGGTTCATAGAATGCATCCGTGATAATTTCCTTGAACAAAAAATATAATGGAACCTATGAGGGAGCAACCTATCCTAGATCCAGTCCTGTGTAAGGAGACAGGAATAATTAATGATCTCACAGTTAGGGACCCTCTCGGAAGGAGCGATCACAGTATGGTCTAATTTAAAATACAGATGGAGCGTCAGAAGGTTAAATCCAGTACCTATGTCCTGTGCTTAAACAAAGGAGATTGTGAAGGAATGAGGGAGGAGTTAGCTAAGGTAGAATGGGAGCAAAAACTTTATGGTGGATCAATTGAGGAACAGTGGAGGATTTTCAAAACGATTTTTCACAGTGCTCAGCGGAAGTATATTCTAGTGATAAGGAAGAACTGTAGGAAAAAAGATAGAGCCGGCCATGGATGTCTAAGGAAATAAAGGAAATCAGATTGAAAAAAAACACATACAAAAAAGCAAAGAGTAGTGGGAAACTCGTAGACTGGGAAATCTTTTAAAGGCCAACAGAAAGCCATAAAAAAGTTATAAAGAAAAGTAAGATACATTGAGAGTAAACTAGCTCAAAATATAAAAACAGGCAGCAAAAGTTTCTATAAATATGTAAAACGTAAAAATGTGGCGAAGGTAAACATTGGTCCTTTAGAGGATGAGAAGGCCAATTTAATAACTGGGAATGAGGAAATAGCCGAGAAATTAAACAGTTATTTTGTGTCAGTCTTCACAGTGGAAGACACAAATAACATACCGAAAACTAATGGCAAGAAGGTTATAGCAGGTGAGGACCTAGAAACTATCATTATCACTAAGGAGGCAGTGCTGGGCAAGCTAATGGGGTTAAAGGTAGACAAGTCTCTTGGCCCTGATGAAATGCATCCCAGGGTGCTAAAAGAGGTGATGGCGGAAATAGCAAATGCACTGGTAATTATTTACCAAAATTCACTGGACTCTGGGGTGGTTCCCGCAGATTGGCCAATATGATGCCACTGTTTAAAAAGGGAAGTTGACAAAAAGCAGGTAACTATAGGCCAGTTAGCTTAACTTCGGTAGTGAGGAAAATGCTTGAATCTATCATTAAGGAAGAAATAGCAAGATATCTGGATATAAATTGTCCCATTGGGAACACCCAGAATGGGTTCATGAAGGGTAGGTCATGTTTAACTAATTTGGTGGAATTCTTTGAGCACATTACTTGCATGGTGGACAATGGGGAACCTGTGGATGTGGTGTATCTGGAGTTCCAGCAGGCATTTGACAAGGTGCCACACCAAAAGCTGCTACGTAAGATAAAGTTGCACGGTATTACAGGTAATGTATTGGCATGGATAGAGGATTGGTTGACCAGTAGAAAGCAAAGAGTAGGGGTAAATGGGTGTTTTTCTGGTTGGCGGTCAGTGGCTAGTGGTGTGCCTCAGGGATCAGTGTTGGGACCGCAATTGTTTACAATTTACATAGATGATTTGGAGTTGGGGACTAAGTGTGGTGTGTCAAAATTTGCAGATGACACTAAGGTGAGTGGTAGAGCAATGTGTGCAGAAGACACTGAAAGTCTGCAGAGGGATATAGATAGTCTAAGTGAGTGGGCAAAGGTCTAGCTGATGGAGTATAATGTTAAGTGTGAGGTCATCCATTTTGGTAGGAATAACAGGAAAATGGACTATATTTTAAATGGTAAAAAATTGCAGCACGCTGCTGTGCAGAGGGACTTGGGTGTCCTTGTGCATGAATCGCTAAAAGTAGGATTGCAGGTGCAGCAGGTAATTAAAAAGGCAAATGGAATTTTGTCTGCCATTGCTAGAGGGATGGAGTTTAAAAACAGGAAGGCTATGCTGCAGCTGTATAGGGTCCTGGTGAGGCCACACCTGGAGTACTGTGTGCAGTTTTGGTCTCCTCACTTGAGAAGAGAGATACTAGCACTGGAGGGGGTGCAGAGGAGATTCACTCGGTTGATTCCAGAGTTGAGAGGGTTGGATTATGAGGAGAGACTGAGTAGACTGGGATTATAGTCATTGGAATTCAGAAGAATGAGGGGAGATCGTATGGAAACATATAAGATTATGAAGGAAATAGATAAGGTGGAGGCAGGGAGGTTGTTTCTGATAGCAGGGGAAACTAGGACTAGAGGGCATTGCCTCAAAATAAAGGGAAGCAGATGTAGGACTGAGGTCAGGAGGAACTTCCTCACCCAAAGGGTTGTGAATCTGTGGAATTCCCTGCACAGTGAAGTGGTTGAAGCTACCTCGCTGAATGTTTCTAAGGCAAGGCTAGATAAATTTTTGAACAGTAAAGGAATTAATGGTTATGGTGAGTGGGCGGGTAAGTGGAGCTGAGTCTCAAAAAGATCGGCCATGATCTTATTAAATGGCGGGGCAGGCTTGAGGGGCCAGATGGCCTACTCCTGCTCCTAGTTTTTATGTTCTTATGTAAACTGGTGGGTTGACAAGTATCTGGTCCTGATGGACTTCGTTTTAGAGTCTTAAAAGAGGTAGCCAATGCAATAATAGATGCTTTGGAGTTAATTTTCCAACATTCACGAGATTCTGTAAAGGTTCCGTCAGTCCGGAAAGTTAAAAATAAAAGACTCTTTTATTCAGGAAGGAAGAGAGGCATAAAACAGGAGATCATAGGCTCTATCATGAGGTAACTGTTAGAATCGATCTTTCAGGAGTTTATAGCTGGACACTTAGAAAATGTCAAGGTAATCAGGAAGTATTGTGAATGGGAAACTATGTTCAATCAATTTATTGAAATTCTTTGAAAGAGTAATGTGTGCTGTGAATATAGGAGAGACTGTAGATATAACGTACTTGGATTTCCAGAAGGTATTTAACAAGACACCACATAAAAGATGTTGCACAAAGCAGCAGCTTATGGTGTAGGGATGACACATTAGCATGGATAGAACACTGGCTGACTAACAGAAAATGGGGATTATGCATAAAGGCATCTTTTATATGATTGGCAGGATGTGACAAGTGGAATTCTATAGGAGTCCATGCTGGGACCTCAGATTTTGACAATGCATGCTAATGACATGGATGAGGGGAGCAAAAGCATTATAACTAAATTTTCAGATGACACCAGAGGTAGGAAAATATGCTGTGAGAATGACATAAGTAGGTTGTGGATGGATATAGATAGATTGAATGAAAGGGCAAAAATATAACAAATGGAATATAGTGTGGGAAAATTTGAAATTGTTCACATTGGGGAAGAAAGAAGCAGCAGAGTTATTTAAACAAGAATGACTGCAGACTTGAGAGATGCAGAGGAATTTGCATGTCCTCATGCATAAGCCACAAAAAAAGTTAATGTGCAGGTGCAGCAAGTAATAAAGAATGCTATCCTAATGTGGGCAAAATTGAATATGCAAGTGTTTTTCTACACTTAAAAAGGACATTGGTGAGACCCACATCTCAAATACAATGTACAGTTTTAATCTCCTGATGTAAGGATTAATGTAAATGTGTTGTACACAGTTTGGAAGAGATTTACTAGATTGATATAAAAGTGAAATACTGCAGATGGTGGAAATCTAAAACAAAAAGAGAAAATAATGGGGAAACTCTAGATTTGGCAGCATTTCTGGATCAAGATACAACTTCAGATTAACTTCAGTTCTGAAGAAGAGTCATAATAGACTTTAACTCAGTTTCTCTCTCCACAGAAACTGCCAAATCTGCAGAGTTTCTCCAGCACACTCTTATTTACGAGACTGATATCTGGAATGAGCAACTTGCCTTATGAGAAAGGTTGGACAGACCAGGCTTGTTCTCACTGGGATTTCGAAGAGCTGAGCTGATTTACTTGAAGTATTTAAGATCCTGGAAGGTTTTGACAAGGTGGACATGATTGAGTCCAGAACTAGGGGATACAATTTAAAAATTAAAAATGGCCCTTCTGTCACCAAGAAGCAGAGAATTTTTTTTTATCTGAGGGTTGTGCAACTTTGGAACTTTGTCTCAGATGGCAATGGAAGTGCATCCTCTGAAATATCTTTTAAGGTGGATGTGGATAAATTCTAGTTAGGCAATAGAATCAAAAGTTACTGGGGTAGATAGGAATGTGGAATTCAAGAGACAAGCTGATCAAATGTGATCATGATGGAGCAGGCTTCAGGGGTCGAATAGTCTCATCCTGCTCCTAATTTGTATGTTCACATTAATTAATACTTTTACTAACATCAATTTCAATCAGCAGCCACCCCACTTTTAAACCCTTTCTTTTGTCTTTCCTTCCTTCTCCATCTACTTTTCCCACACTCAGTTGGAAAGCAGTGGACCTGCAGTATCTGTGAGAAGAAGTTTGTCACTGAATACATGCTCTTCAAACATATACAGTTGACTCACAAAAAGGTGGAGGCCCAGAACTGTCACCTGTGCGGCACAAAGGTTTCTACACGAGCTTCAATGAACAGGCACATGAGGCGCAAACACCCTGAGGTGAGAGGTGTTTGAAATTGACGAACTTCTAGAAGCTCTGGTGATTAGAACAGCCCATTACTTGGGGCTGGTGGGGAGTTACAATGCTAAGACAGATATCAGCCTGTTAGTCTCTGTCTTACCAACCCCAGAAGAACATTTTGTTAGACATTAGCTCAGTGCAGAACTCTGACCGTGACAGCACAGCGTAATGAGTGTTCTGGAGTATAGATGTTACCGGGCTGAATGGATAGACAATGAGCTACAGAATAGTGGTAGAGATGTAGATGTTATTGTAAGTAGAATACAAAAGGAAGGAAGTCATAATGAATATTTATAAAACACTGGTTTTTCTTCAACTGAAGTGCTGTGTTCAGTTTTGGGCACTGTACCGTAGCAAGGATGTGAACGCTTGAGAAAAGTGATCGAGAATATTTAGGATAATATTTCCAGAGATGTGGAAGTCATGTTGGAGCTGTACCAAACATTAGTTAGCTGGAGTGCTGCATGCAGTTCTGTCACCACACTATAGGAAGGATGTGATTGCACTGGAGAGGGTGCAGAGGAGATTTATCAGGACGTTGGCTGGGATGGAGCAGTATAGTTCCAGAGAAGAGGCCGGATAAGCTTGTGTTATTTTCTTTTGGGTTGAGAGGGGACCTAATCAAAGTGTATAACATTATGAGGGGCATGGTCAGGGTGAATAGAAAGCAGCTATTCCCCTTAGTTGAAAGGTGAGTAACAAGGGCATAATTTTAGGATAAAAAGCAAGAGGTTTAAAGTGAGGTTTTTTTTTCATGCAGAAGATAATGGGAATCTGAAATGCATTGCCTGAGAGAGTAGCAGAGGCAGAAAACATCACAACCTTAAAAATGATTAACACTCCAAATGTCATAATGTTCAAGGCAATGGGCCTAATTCTGGAAAGTGGGAATTTGGGTGTATTGAGAATTGTTTTTGTCAGTTCAGACTTGATGTGCTGAAGGACCTCTTCTGTACTCTGTGATTCCAAGGGATTTGAGTTATACAGATAAATTGGAGAAGCTGTGGTTATTCTTTTTGGAGATAGGAAAGTTGAGAGGAGGTTTCACAGAGATTTTATAAAATCATGAGGAATCTTGACAGTAGATTTGAAACTGGGTAGAAAACTGGAGGACCAGTTTAAAGCGATTGGCAAAATTAAGAAGAAGTATAAGTGGGAGCTTTTTTTACACAATGTCTGAAAGGCTTAGAAACCAAAGGGCAGCGAATGGCCAATGAACCAATGCAATAGGGTTAACATGGGGAAAAGCACAGACAGTTTCAGATCTGTAATGTGCTGCCTAGGAGCACTGTGGACAAAGGGTCAGTCATGGTATTTAAAGGGAATTGGATAAGAACCTGAGAAGAACTAAGTGCCAGCTACAGAAAAAGCATGCTTGAGAGGGTCTGGCTGAGTTAGTTTCTTTGACAGCCAGCTTGGATATGATGAGCCAACTGGCTTCCTTTTGTGCTGAAACTGTTCTATGATTTTCTGGAGTTCTGAGGCTAATATTGACAGAATGCAAGGCACCTGATGTCCTAACTTCTGACACACAATGCCAGCTCCATTGATTTGCCGACAATGTCCTGTTGTATTTGTGCAGCAACAGAAAGAAAGGGCTAGATTTTACCGGGTTCTCTGGGATCTCTGGGACTGTTCAACAAGAGCTACTGAGGGTCCAGAGCCTGCACTTGTTGGAAGCTGCACTTCAATCCTCTGGAAGCGGCCTCCAAAATAGCTGTCTGTGTACTTGGAGCTGATGAAGGGCTCCCACTGTTGTGCGATTTGTATCAAAGGGCCAGCAGCTCAGGAGCTTTGGTAGTCCCACTGAAAATGATGAGGCACTGCTCAGACTTGGGGATGGTTGTAAGTGTGACTGTTCTGCCAGCAGCAAAATACTGGTGAGCCGTTGAAATTTCCCCTAATTAGGGCTATAATCATCTCAATTGGGAGCCCATCTCTACTGGAACTACCAAAGGACTAGGAAAATCCAAACTTAAATGTTAATAAGTCAATAAATGCAGAAATATGGTCGTGTTATGAACTCAGCTTGATAATCATCAAATTGGCTAATTACATTACAGTCCAACAATTTGGTTGCCAAATGCCACAAAACATCACCACGGCCACATGTTTCCACACTAAAATCAAGATGAAGGAGGCCAGTCAGTCCATCATTATGTCCCAGCTATTCAATTAGTCCAACATTCCCTGCTCTTTCCCAGTAGCCCTGTGCATTTTTCCCTGCAAGCATTAATCTGATTGTTTTGAATATTACCATTGAATCTATTTCCGTTACCCTTCTGGGAATGCAATCCAGATCATCACAATCCACTGAAAAAAGATTTTAAGAAGTTTCCTTGTGTCATGTCTGATTCTTTTGACAGTCACCTGTAATATGTGTCCTTTGATTACCAACTCTTTTACTGCTTACTTATTTGTTCAATCAAAACCCTTTATAATTTTGAACATCACCACCTAATCTCATCTTAATTTTCCCTGGTGCAAGCTTCTCCAGTCCCTCCACAGTTTAAATCTCTTAAAATATAAAACTTCCTGAGATGAGTGCTTGGAATGGAACACTTTTCCAATTCCTGTTGTGCAGTGTATGCGGTAAATGCTCTCGTGCTGGTAGCCATACAGGTCTCAGGTCAGATTGAGTGCAGTTAGTACAGACTGTACCTCCCTCAGCATCGCTGATGTTCTTCAGCCCTGTCCTCTCAACAATGCACCCGATCCAGTTCATTTTTTTTCCCTGCACCTGCCGTTTTTATGGGTTTATTTGCGTGGGATTGCGGCTTGGTACCCTTTTGAAAAGACTTCTGTTCTTAGGAAGTGAGCCAGCAGAAAAAGATTTCCATCAACCCATTGTCAGGACTGGATTTGAATTCAAGATCACAAGTGGAAATATGATTATTTCACCACTGTTTTGCCCAGCAACTGCTACTGTTACAAATGGATTTCCCAGTTGAACTCTCAATAGGCAATCAAACAAATATTTGAAAAGTTTGAAGGTATATCGCGAAAGAGTGAGGCAATGTAATTAATTGGAGAGCATTTTCCAAGAGCCAGGACAGGCAGAATGGATCAAAAGGCCTGGAATGGTCTGTGAATGCTGAAGTCATTGATTCCTGCTTGTTCTGGTTGTGTGTGTGCATGCGTATGAAGGTCTTGTGGCATAGAGGGGCTCTGAGCCAGAAGCTCCATTTTCAAATTCCACACCAGGACTTGATGGACAAGGAAGGTGCATTCCTACTTGGCCAAACAGGTCAGATATCAACTTGCAAGGCCAATAGCAGGTGGAAAGAGTGGGAGAGATTTCTGATCAGCTGTGTGAAAGATAAAATGTTGGGGTTTCTACCACCCACTGTCCTTGGATGCAAATTATAACATGCATGTAAATGTGCATGTTGGTACAACAACTTGCATTTCCTGAGTGAACTTTGTGTGTGTGTGTCTCTGTGTTTGAGATTGACACTCAGTACTTGACAACGGTTATCATTAACTTATTTTACCCTTTTCTTCTTGCAGCAAGACATTAGCTTACATGACAGTGAGCTAACAGAAATGGGTGAAGTGAAGAGATCGAAACGAGGGCAAAGGAAGAAATGGAAGACAGAAGAAGAGGAGGAGGAGGATGAAGATGAAGATGAGGATGAAGAGGAAGACGATGAATCAGCAACAGCTGCTGAAGAGGCAACGATGTACACTTACACAGATAAAGAAACTGGTTTCACAGGAACTGTCGATGATGAGACAGATTCTGCGGTACAGAATATGAGTCAGGTCAGTGAGGGATCATGGTAGAATCCAGATTAGAATTTGTATGTGATAATCAGTGTATGCCATGATGAAGTCACTCACTGTTTAAACTGGGGTCATTAACAGAGAACTCCCACTTTCAAATATGGGTTGCTGTTCCAGTAATTCCTTTTTGAACAGCACTACGGAGGCACTGACTGTATCAGTCATCACTCAGTTGGTAGTAGTATCACTTCTTGATTCACAAGATTCATGGTCCAAATCCCAACTTCAGAACTTAAGCAAAAAGCATTAGCCTGATGACAGTGCAAGGAAATTCTGTACTGTTGGAGATATTAAAAGGTGAGACCCAGTCAATCCTATCGGATTTATGTGCAAGATCCCAACACTAAATTGAAGCAGAACGGGTGGTTATCCCCAGTATCCTAGCCAATATTTATCCTTCAAACAACATTATGAAAACAGATTATCTAGTCATTATCATGTTCTTGTTTGCAGAAGCTTGTTGCACACAATTTGGCTGCTATGTTTCTTATATTACAACAGCAAATACAAAAGTGTTTTGAGATTTGCAGTGGTGGTGGAATATGCTTATATAAATACAAGACCTTCTTTAATGCTCCACTGATTGTAAAATTAAAAAAAAACACTTGTATTTGTGCACCTCCTTTCATGACTCTTTAGTCTATTAAGACACTTTACAGCCAGTTTTTGTAGACAGTACTGTAATGTAGGAAATTCTGCAGCTAATTTTCTCATAGCAAAGACCCACAATTAGCAATAAAATCATGTATAGGTAATCATTTCCAGTGATATTGGTTGGATGTTAAGCGAGGGCAGCATGTGCACATGCGTACCATCATTTTTTGATTCCCTGCCAAGCCACACACCATCCTGAGTTAGAAATATATTTCCATTTATTTACAGGAATTAGTGTCACTGGAACTCCTTTCCTAACAGCACTGTAGGGGGTGCTACACCCCAAGGACTGCAGTGGCTCAAGAAAGCAGCTTACCACCAACTTGATGTCCACACCCTGTGAATGAATTTTTTTTAAAAAAGTATCACCAGGACACCGAGCAGAACTCCCATTCTGTTGTGATTTTTGTTGTGTGTACATCTTTTACATTTCTTACTGTAGGGCAGCAAACATACTTGAAGTGTGTAATCAGTTTCAGATGTTCTTGTTGCAAACGCAGCTGTATAAATGTATATGTTCTTTCTTTCCGGTGTTTAACTTGTATTCATGACTTTTTTAAAAGGAAATTTATTTCCTTTGATCTAGGTGGTCGTGACTCTTGGAGATTCAAATGCTACCACGGCAACCAGCTCCGCTGGGCTGACTAACATCGCGGTCTCCCCCAACATCAGCACAGTGGCTGGCACCCATTTCACGAACCTCCAGCCCATCACGGTGACCAACCTTACGCTGCAGGATCGTCAAATGCAGCTTGACTCTATCCTGACGGTCAGCTTTGACTCTATCAGCGGCTCCACTGTGGTGCACAGCCGGCCAATGGAGATCCAGATCGAGGCACAGCCGGCAGCTGCCCAGCAGGCTCACTCCCTCGCCCAGTCCATGAACCTGACCACCTTCGTCAACTCCATTGCCCCAGTGGAGAGCTCGCTGGGTGAACAGCAGCATGCCATGACCTGGAGGGCTGTGCCACAAGCCGGGGACAGTTCTCACCACATCCTCCAGGCACAGCCAGCCCCAGCACCGGCACAGCAACAGCAACAGCAAGTTCAGATTCAGACACCACAATCCCAACAGACCCAGCAGCAGATATACAACTTCTAAAGAAATCCCCTCTGCCGCACACTCATACAGAGACGCCCAACACAATGTCAATTGTGGCCGACATTCAGCACTTTCACACAGGGGTTGGTATAGACCCCCTCTGCCAATCTGCACCAGACTTTATTGATTCTACAGCATCAAAAACCATCCTCAATCACTTCTCTCCATTCTACACAGGTTTCCAGTTTGGGAGGTGTCTACATAAACACAGCAGAAAGATGTCTTGAGTGTGATATTTGTGATTTAAAATGAACATTTTTTTTAAAAAAAAAATTAAATCCTTTAAAACAAAGCAGACTTGAAGTGAAAAATAAATGTATCTACAATTCTGTGACAACCTTGAGATGTGAGTTAGGATTTGTGGATGGGTCAACGCAGCTGCCGACGCCAGCTCTGGGTCATTGTGTCTTTGTCTTTCATTTGAATGTACATTTTGCTTTATCACTCATTTACAGTGAAATCTACGCTTTTTGAAAGAAAAGGAATGATTTTTAAAGCTGGCACACATCCATTTTGAATGATTGTTAACACAAGCTGAAAGATATTACTGCTGTGAAAATCCAGGGATGTGCTTCTGGAATCTCTCCTTCCTGCTTCTGCCTCTACACGTCCTATATTGTAGACACCCACCATCCGGCACGTATATATACATACCTAATTGTTGTATGTATTACTTATTTTCAGTTCCTTACACCCCTTGTTAGAGAAGGATAAAAATGGTTCAGTTGTGTGGCACACTGCCTAGTACACTCATTAACTGACTGAATGCTTACACTAATAAAATATAAGAAAATATCATAAAACTGCAGAAAAACATTCAGTAATAAGATAAATCTGCTAAAGCAGAATTGGCTGGTATGTAAAAGCATCCTACTTCCCTTGTTTCGATGCCATTTTCTCCAATGAATGTAAATGCTAGGATACTTTTCACAATCTTTGTGCCCTCCTCACATTCCATACATGCCAGCGACCACCTTGCATCTGATATAATGGACATATGTTAGTGCAGATAGTAAACACTGGCAGGGCTATTGGATCTAATCTCTTCTTTTTGTCATCTGAACCGCATACCTTTCAATATTACGTAGAAATTGAGAATGCAACTGACTATTTTTCTCAATAGTACATGTTTACAAAGGGCAAACATTACAACCACAGGTTTTACCCTGTCTGCTGGAAATACTCAGATCAGGCAGCATCTGTGGATTAAGAAACAGTTAATGTTTCAGGTGAATGACCTTTAATCATAACCAGAAAATGTTAGAAATAGATTGTAAGCAAATGAAACCAGGTAGGGGATGGGGCATTAAAAGAACCAAAAGGAAGGTTTTTTTATTTACTTGTTGGATGTGGGCATCATTGGCTGGGCCAGCATTTATTACCCATCCATAATTGGTCTTGAGAAGGTGGTGGTAGCTTGCCGTCGTGAACTGCTGTAGTCCATGATGTGGGTTGTCCCACAACACCATTAAGGAAGGAATTCCCAGGATTTTTACCTAGCGATAGTGATGGAACAGTGATGTATTTCCAAGTCAGGAATGGTGAGTGGTGTGTCTATGTATTTGCTGCCTTTGTCCTTCTAGATGGAAGTGCTCATGGGTTTGGATGGTGCTGACTCAGGATCTTTAGCAAACTTCTGTAGTGCATATTGCAGATAGTATACACTGCTGCTACTGAGTATCAGTACTGGAAAGAGATGTTTCTTTACCTGTCCCATTATCGTTTCCTTGGTTTTGCACTATGAATTCTTTTGTCATTTATCTCTCCTGATTTTGGCCTAATCACATAGCTTTGCTTGTATCTTTTTCCCGTTATCATCTCTTTTACTATCTTGAAACCTTAAATTTTTTCTACCTAGTGCTGATGAAAAAGTTAATGTTTTAGGTAGAGATGACCTGTTTTTCCTCACCTCATACGTCTCAGTCTAACCTGCTGACTTTCCACAATTTTTTATAATAATTGAGCTGGTCTTTTTGATGATATTAGTTGTATATTTGAATCTAGTAAAAAAAAGCCTTCAGCTCTTTAAAGTAGATTGACTTTATCCTGGAGTCTTAAAGAATTGGCTAGTGAGATAGTTGGCTTAATTTTCCAAAATCCCCTAGTTACAAGGAAGATTTCATTAGATTGGAAAAAGATTAATGTAACACTTAGTTTTATTCTAAATGGAAGTGAAACATAAAGGAGGAAACAAGGGCCAGTTAGCTTGACATTTCTCCTAGAGAATAATTTAGAAGCTATTATTATAGGCATTACAGAAAGACAAAGTAAGCAGGTAGAGTCAATGTGGTTTTGTGAATTAGAAATCATGTTTAACCAACTCTTTGGAAGTAGTATTATGCTGTGGATAAAGGGGCATCAGTGGCTGTATTGTACTTGGATTTCCGTAAGGTATTTGATAAGGTGAAAATCAAAACTTTTGCAGAAAATGAAGATTCGTGGAATAGGGGATAACATATTGGCATGGAAAGAAAATCGGCTGGCTAACAGGAAAGAGAATAGGGATAAATGGACAAAGAACTGCAGATGCTGGAAATCTGAAATTTAAAACAGTGTGTGCTGGAGAGACAAAGTGGGTCTGACAGTAGAGAGAAAACAGAGTTAACATTTTGAGTCTAGTGACCCTTGAGATAAGTGACTTGCAACAAGGGATGGAAGGTATTGTTGCTAAATCTGCTGATACCATTAAATTAGGCAGGAGTGGAAGTTGTGAAGAGGACATAAGGATGCTATAAATGGATAGGTTTAGTGAGTGGTCAAAGGTTTGGTAATTTGAATATAATGTAAGAAAATTAGAGATTGTCTGTTTCGGGCAGAAAGAACAGTAAACGTGTCACCTAAATGGGTAAAGATTACAGAGCTCTGAGATGCAGGCATCTCAGTGTCCTCATGCATGAATCACAAAAGATTAATGTGCTCATAAAGCAAGTAATTAGGACAGCTAGCAGAATGTTATCATTTATTGTAGATAGTGGAGAAATCAGGAATGGCATTAAACAGGCAATCAGATGCATGCAGTAAAGCTGCATCCTTTATTATGGACTGCTATAATTTCATATATTTGTTTTGATTTATTGTAGTCACATGTGCCTAAGTACAGTGAACACCTTTGTCTTGTGTGCAGTACAGAAAGATCTTAGTAAACAAGGACATATAGATCATGGATAACAAGGTGTGGAGATGGAGGAACACAGCAGGCCAGGCAGCATCAGAGGAGCAGGAAAGCTGATGTTTCGGGTCTGGACCCTTCTTCAGGAGGATTTTCCCTTTTCTGAAGAAGGGTC
>JAHRHZ010000061.1:18014600-18119998 GCA_024137785.1 Ginglymostoma cirratum | reverse complement strand
GACCCTTCTTCAGAAAAGGGAAAATCCTCCTGAAGAAGGGTCCAGACCCGAAATGTCAGCTTTCCTGCTCCTCTGATGCTGCCTGGCGTGCTGTGTTCCTCCAGCTCCACACCTTGTTATCTCTGACTCCAGCATCGGCAGTTCCTACTATCATACAGATCATAGGGTGCTTAGACAGAGCAAGGTATGCCAAGCAAGATCAACATTATTTGAAGTCAGCAAGTCCATTCTTCAGTCTAATAACACGAGGGAAGAAGCTGTTCTTGAACCTGTTGGTACGGGTGCTTTAGCTTCTGGATCTTCTGCCTGATGGAAGAGGTTGTAGGAGAGCATTACTGGGGTGGGAGGGGTCTTTGATGATATTATCAAGTCATACAGCATGGAAACAGACACTTTGCTCCAACCAGTCCACGCCGAACATAATCCCAAACTAAACTAGTCCCACCTGCCTGCTCCTGGCCCATATCCCTTCGAAACTTTCTTTTAAATGTTGTAATTGTACCCGCATCTACCACTTCCTCAGGTAGTTCATTTCACAAGCAAACCACCCTCTGTGTAGAACATTTGCCTCATCTTTTCTAAGTCTCTCTCCTCTCATTTTAAAAATGTGCCCCCTAGACTTGAAATCTCCTATCCCAGGAAAAAAGACAACTACCATTAACTCTTATCTATATACCTCTCATTATTTTATAAACTTGTATCACGTTGCCTCTCAACTTTCTGTGCGCCAGTGAAAAAAGTCCTACCCTTTCCAGCCTTTCTTTATAACTCAAACTTCCATACCCGGCAACACCCTGGTAAATCTCTTCTGAACCCTTTCCAGCTTGATAATACCAAGAAGTGTTAATGGAGTCCATGGATGGAAGGTTGGTTTCCATGATGGTCTGAGCTATGCTCACAGCCTTCTGTAGTTTAATGTGGTCCTGGGCAGAGCAGTTGCCGTACCAGGCCATTATGCACCCAGGTAGTATGCTTTCCATGGTGCATCTGTAAAAGTTGGTGAGGGCCTTATGGACATGCTGAATTTCCTAAGCCCCCTAAGGAAAGAGGTGTCATGTGCCTTGTTGTCCAGTTGTTTTGTTCATTTATTCACAGGATGAGGGTGTCGCTGGCTAGGTAGCATTTATTGCCCACCCCTAATTGCCCAGAGGGCAGTTAAGAATCAGCCACATTGCTGTAGACCAGACCAGACCAGGTAAGGATGGCAGTTTCCTTCCCTAAAGGACATTAGTGAACCAGATGGGTTTTTCCAACAATTGGCAATGGATTCATGATCATCATTAAACTCTTAATTCCAGATATTTATTGAAATCAAATTATACCATCTGCCTTGGTGGGATTCAAACTCTAATCTCCAGAACATTATCTGGTCTCTGGATTAACAGTCCAGCAAAAATACCACTAGGCCATCGCCTTCCCTAAATATTCCAGATATTCCAGAGATGAGTGTAGGGCTAGGAAAACAGCTTCCACTGTGGACATGTTACGTCAGTGACCTGTTACTGGGCAGTGGTCATTAAGGCACGTTGCATGTGCTTTCTTTGGTACTGCGATGATGGTAGTCTTCTTGAAGCATATGGGGATTTTGGCTTGTAGGAGGGAGATGTTGAAGGTGTCCTCCACCAGCTGGTCTGCACACGATCTTAGTGCATGGCCAGGGACCCTGTCTAGGCCCATTGCATTCCTTGAGTTGATAAGACCTGATATGACGTCTGGAGCAGTGAATGAGGGAACAGGTGCATCCGGGGCTGTCGGGGCACCACTGGCATTCTGCTTGAACCTTTGTAACAGACCCCTTGGGGATGAGGGACCGTAATATGATAGAATTCTCCATCCAGATTCAGTATCCTGAATCTTAAGGAAACTACAATGGTATGAGGCGTGAGTTGGCTATGATGGATTTGGTAATGTTATTGAAAGGAATTACAGTGGATAGGCAATGACAAACATTCAAAGAGTAAACAGGCGAACTACAAAATTTGTTAATTCCTCTCTCACACAAGAGTGCAAAGGGAACAGTGCCACACCATGGCTTAAGAGGGAAGTTACAGCATTAGATGCAAAAAAAAATACAAATTGGAACGAAAAAAATAATTGACCTGGGGATTAGGAACAGTTTGGAAGGCAGCAAAGAGCACTGATTAAGAAGCAGAAAATAAAGTATGAGAGTAAGTTGGCAGGGAACATAACTGACTGACTGTAAAAGTTTCTCCAGATAAGTAAAGAGAAAAAGATTGGTCAAAACTCATATACCCCAATGAGGGAATTTATAATGGGGAACAGAATAACATACTAGATACAATGAGGAACACAGGATTTAGTGACAGGGAGGAACTGAAGCAAATCTGTATTAGAAGAAAACTGGTGTTGGAGAAATTGATGGGATTGAAGGCTGACAAATCCCATTTAGACAGGCTGGCTAAGGTGGCAAATGCATTGGCAGACGCAGCATAATGTGGATGAATGTGAGGTTATCCACTTTGGCAGCAAAAAGAGGAAGGCAGATTATTACTGGATTGACTGCAAATTCTGAGAAGGAAATATTCAACAAGATTTGGGTATCCTCATGCACCAGTCACTGAAAGTAACAGTACAGGTACAGCTGGCAGTAAAGAAGGTTATGCTGGCTTTCATAGGCAGAGGATTTGAGAACTGGAACATGGATGTCCTGCTGCAATACTACATACAGTTTTGTTCTCCTTATCTGAAGGTGAATGTTCTTGCAATAGACAGAGTGCAAGGTTTACCAAATTGATGCCTGAAATGTTAGGATTGACGTGTGAGGAGAGACGGAGTCAGTCAGGACTGTATTTGGAGTTTTGAAGAGTGAAGAGAATCTCACAGAAACCTAGAATAGGTTCTAACAGCAGTGGACAAGTTAGATATAGGAAGAATGTTCTTAATGATGGGGATTCCAGAACCAGTCTAAGGATAAAAGGGTAAACTTTTGGGATTGAAATGCAGAGGAACATCTTCACCAGGAAGTGGTGAGCCTGTGGGATTCACTACCACTGAAAATGGTTGAGGCCAAAACATTGTGTCTTCAAGGAGGTAGATAATTTCCTGTGGGGTGGGCAGTTGGGATTAGGGTATTGAGCTTGATAATCAGCCATGACCATATTATATGGCCAATAAGTCTCGAGGGGTCAAATGCCTTCTATGTTTCTATGAAACCACATGTGAGGTACTGTGCACAATAGATCACCTTATTCAGGGAAGGATATAAATTCATTGGAAGCGATTCAGGGAAGGTTTATGAGACTAATAATTGAAATGGGAGGAGAGGTTCTGGGATTGTATTTGCTGGAATTTAGAAAAGTAAGAGGCTTCTTAATTAAAACGTAAGATGCCTGAAGAGTGTTGGACAGAGTAAATATGGAGAGGATGGGAGAATCTAGAACTTTTTTTATTCATTTGCAGAATAAGGGCATCGCTAGCTAGGTCAACACTTACTGGTTCATGTCAACCATACTGCTGTGGGTCTGGAGTCACGTGGGTCAGACCAGGTAAGGATGGCAGTTTGCATCCCTAAAGGGCATTAGTGGACCAGGTAGGTTTTTTTCCCCCCTGAGAATTGGCAATGGATTCACGATCGTCATTAGTCTCATTATTCCAGATTTTTATTGAAATTAAAATTCCACCATCTGCGGCTGCAGGTTTTGAAACCAGGTCCCCGGAACGTTGGATCTTTGGATAAACAGTCCAGTTACAATACCAACAGGCCTTTCCCTCTCTTTGGTGTCATTATTTAAAAATAAGGAATCGTCCCTCCTAAAATAGGAGTAGTTTTCCAAAGAAAAAGCAAAGAACTGTGGAAAAACCCAGCACGTCAGGCAGTACCAGTGGAGAGAAACAATTAATGTTTTAGGTCCAAAGATGCTTCTTCAGAACAATATTTTTCTCGCGGATTGTTGTGATCTTCCTCAAAAGGTGGTGCAAGCAGAGTCCTCGATTGTCTTTGAGGTAGAATACTTCTTGACAAGGTTATCTGGGCTAGGCAGGAAAGCGCAGTACTTACGTCAGCCATGATATTTCAGAGGAGGGCTGGCCCAAGTATGAAGGTCCGAGTGACCTACTCCATTCGCGCATCCTGATTGTTCCACGAATGCCCCCGATAAAGATGGCGGCTTTGCCGTTAGGTGTGGCCTGACGCCGTGCGTGGTACTTTGCGGCGCGGCCATTGGCTGGCGCTCCGCCGCTGCTCCCGCTCCCCATTGGCGGAGCCTAAAGGGGTATGACGGGTGGTGGAGGGTAGGTGGAGCCGGGCCAATGGGTGCGGGGTGGGGGCGGGACGTCATTGAAGGCGGTAAATGCGAGGGTGAGCGGCGCGGGACGGAGACTTGGAGAAGGCGGTGCGCGGTTCTTTGGGGCTGGGGAGGGGTGTGCGCGTGGACAGCTCGTGGCGTTGGGGTTGGGGGGGAGCGGGTGGAGGTTTGGGGCGCGCGCACGCGAGTCTCGGACTGGGTGAGAGCAGGTACGCGCCCGGGTCGTTGGGCGGTGGGCCGGGTTCCCCCGGGTTGTCATAGTAACGGGCTGTGAGGTGAGCGCGCGGGCGGTGCGGCCTGATCGTGAGCAAACCCTGAGCTGTGGTGAGTATCCGCGTAGACCTACTGGTTTAAACGGACTGGCATTTATCGGCTACTTTCCAACTGAAAGTTAGGAGCCAAGGTTGAATTTGCGGGATCAGGGTCAGGATTGATAATAGGACTACGATTGGGAATCCGGGGTCGCCATTGGGAATTGGATCAGGGTGTCACCACTGGGAATAGAATCACCATTGGGAATGGGATCAGGATTGGGAATCGGATCAGGGTGTCACCATCGGGAATAGGATCAGGATTGGGATTAGGTTCAGGGAGTCACCATTGGGAATAGGATCATGGAGTCAACAATGGGAATAGGATCAGGATTGGCAGTAGGATCAGAATTGGGAGTAGGATCGGGGAGTCACTATTGGGAATGGGATCAGGATTGGGAATAGGATCAGGGAATCACCATTCGGAATTGGATCAGAATTGGGAATAGGATTGGGAATAGGATCAGGGAGTCACCATTGGGAATAGGATCAGGATTGGGAATCGGGTCAGGGAATCACCATTGGGAATAGGATCAGTGGTTACCATTAGGAATAGGATCAGGATTGGGAATAGGATCAGGCAGTCACCATTGAGAATAGAATCACGGAGTTAGCATTGGGAATAGGATCCGGGAGTAACCATTAGGAATGGGATCAGGATTGGGAATAGGATCAGGGAGTCATCATTGGGAATAGGATCAGGATCAGGAGTAGGATCAGGATTGGCAATAGGATCAGAGAGTCACCTTGGGAATAGGATTGGGAATAGGGTCAGGGAATCACCATTGGGAATAGGATCAGGGTTACCATTAGGAATAGGATCGGGGCCATCATTGGGAATTGGATCAAGATTGGGAATATGATCAGGGTCACCATTGGGAATAGTATCAGGATCGGGAATAGGATCAGGGGCCATCATTGGGAATTGGATCAGGATTGGGAATAGAATCAGGAGTCATCATTGGGAACTGGATCAGGATTGGTAACAGGATCAAGGTCACCATTGGGAATAGCATCAGAGTCAGTAATAAGATCAGGGGGTCACCGTTAGAAATAGGATTGGAGAATTAGGGGTCAGGATTGGCCGATAAATGAGGGGCGAGGATCGAGGATAAAATCAGGAATTGGATCCTGATTGGCGATATGATCAGACGTCAGGATCGGGATTAGCATCAGTGGTCATGGCCAGAGCTCTGGATCGGGGATAAGACTGGGGTCTCAATTGGTAATCAGATTTTGGACAGGGTCTGGATTGGGATATGATTAAGGTTCATGTTTGGGTTCAGGGCCAAGGGGGATAGGATCAGGGATTACCAGTGAGGGTAGGATCAGAATCAGGGTATCAGTTGGATTTTAGGATTATGTTCATTTTTGAATTCAGAAATTTGCTAAAATACTGAAAACATTCCACAAATTGGGCAGTCTGTGGAGACTGAAATATTGCAGATATTTCAGGTGGACATTTTGTCAGAACTGGGAGGTGTTACAGATTATAAATCAACAGAAATAACTTAAGTAAAGCTATTATATTTCTTGTAGGCCATTAGTCATTCATTAGAAGTATAAAAACAAAATATGACATGTTCTAAAAATCTGAAACTAAAGCAAGTCAGCATGACTGGCGGCATCTAGAGAGAGCGAGGGAGGGACAATAGTTCTGGAGATTAATGACACCAAGAGATACGGAGATAGCGTAGGAAAATAGCATTGAAGTTGATGATTGTCATGATCTGACTGAATGGAAGAACAGGCTCGACAGGTTGAATAGCCTATTCCTGTTTGTGTTACTGAACAGTTAAGTTCCAGTTCAGTGGTGTTCTGACTAAAATTTTATCAACCTGAAAAATTAACTCCCTCTCTCTCCAGATGCTGCCAGACCTACTACTGAACATTTCTAGCATTTGCTGATTTTATTTCACGAGACATAGTTCATCTTAAATCTGTTTCTGTTCATAACTACAATTTTCCAACTTTGGTAATATACTAATAATGGTGTACAATACTTTCTCTCTAAAAGTTTAATGTTTTAACATGTCTGCTGTGATGTGATTGCTTACAACACACTGTGGTCTAATCATTGTTATGTTTAGATTTTATCTTTACTTTTTTATAAAATGCAAATGTTGTTTATTCTTTGGCTTCATTCGCTTGCACTGTTGATGTCACTCTTTGACGCAAGCCAACTGTCCAGCCAACTGAGCAAACTGACCCCCATACTGTACTGGCTGAAGTCACCATGAAGGTCCTGCCTTCTCAATCCCACTCCTCTCCTGAGGTGAGGTGACTCTCGGTTAAATTCACCACCAGTCATCCTTCTCTAATGAGAGTAGTCCTGTGGGACTGTGGTGACTTTACCCCATTGTATTTTCAGGAAATTATTTGTTAGAAACATTAGGCCACTGCTCATCTACATGTTACATTTTCCTTTGAACCTACATTCCTGTTCTTTGTCCTGTCACAGTTTTGCATGTTAAGTTGCTTTGGTCATCTATCAGCAGCCTCATGGGGCAATTTACACACTGCTGGGGTGACTAGGAGGAGGAAAATTCAATAAGTTAGAGAGGGTGGCAGTATGACCTTGGTTGAAAGTCAGAATCTTCAGGGTGCATGTTTTGGGCCATGGAGACTGCTTTCCTGCCTGTGACCCAGTCACTGAGATAATAAGCCTCCTGCTGTGATGCCCTCCCCACCTCTCGCAGGATAACTGCCTCTGTTCCACCCCGACAAATACAAAAAGTCTACTTAATTGGAACTCTTAACTGTTTAAATGACTGCTTCCACTCAATGGACATCTAGTCCACATCTGAGCCCAGCCCTGGAAAACACTCTTCCAGTGTTGGGAATCTGTCTCAAGCCCAGTCTTCCCTCCAACCCTATCACCATGAATTGAGGAAAATGTGGCCCTTTGACTTTGTCTGTCTCATTCTCCATAGAAATTACCTGACCTGGCAAGTGCTATTGGTTTGTATTTTTATTTCAGATTTCCTGAATCCACAGTGTTTTGCTTTTGTCCTGTACTTTGTTTGGTTAACTACTAATTTTGTGTCTGTCAAGTTGCGATATTGTAATGTCCCATGCTGAAATGTTGGCACATGTTGAAAGCAATAGCTGACGTGGCATTTCCTCTTTCGGCAGTACTGCTGATTTGAGCAGAACGTATTTAATGCCAATCCTGAGGAGCTGTCCTATATAGCAGTGTAAAGCATAAGTGCAGACTGAATCATTAAAGAATGTGGATGTAGGGGTGTCTTGGCACTGTTCAGGAGAACTCCCCTGTTCGATGTCCCGGTTGACACTCCTCCTCAACCAATATAAGTAACAAAGCAGATCGACATATTCTTTATCCCTTGGCAGATTGCTGGTCTTCGTGAATAGTGATGCATTTTCTCACTTTATATTAAAATAAATTGAAATGCAGCGCATTGAATCGACATGATAAATATTGAAATTTCTCTTTGTAGTGACGCTTTCTAGAATTTCAGTTGGTCCCAAAAGTAGTGTGTTGTGTACATTTTCATTCCCAACAAAGATGTGCTATTAATGTAGTAAATCGCCTCCATCACTTTTTGCCAGTATTTGAAGCTGGTTTGGCCTAGCTGAATTTTTCCTAACATTATTAGAAGGCTCTTTCTAATTTGCACAAAACCATGCACTACATTCCCAAATTACCTGGTGTCCTTGAACAATGTGGTTTGCTGTTTAGATTCAAGCCGGCCCTGTAGGGCACTATTCAATCTATAGGATCAAGTGTAATTTTGGATTTTGTTTCACAACAGTGGGAATGATGAGAGCCAATTTGAGCTTCTGTATTTTTCTTTGATATTTGGGAAAAAATGATGTAGGAAAATCTTTGTTTTGACATCATCTGCAGTATTTGGTGAAAAGAACATCTTGAATGGAATGATCTGGTTGGAACATGGCCCCTGGAAAAAGCATAAAGTACTTGGAACTGGTGCTGTCCTGCGAGTGGGATGGTTGTACCTTTGTTGGGAAGACGATGGAGGAGTTCTGCGACCACATAGCTGTGCACTTGAAAGACCATGTCAATGAGTATGACAGCTTCGGAGATTTAGGTAAACATCTGTTAAGATCACCCTTGAGTTTAGTCCCTTTTCCCTCCCAATTGACTCTTTTGTTTTAATCCTTGTCCCTCACATCCTTTTCTTGATTCCCATTACTGTGTGGTTCCAGAGACTCTAGCGCCCACTGATACCTCACTTAAGTAATTGATCTTTGCTCTTCTATTGACAATGTGAAGAGAAATTTCCCTCTCTGCTACTTCATACAGTGAATTTCAAGTCTCAATCTCTGTAAACCACTGAGACCACTTGTTTCTTGTTAAGAGTTCCAATCCAGTTGTGTTTTAATCCTCCCCAGCAGTGGTTAAGATTTTTGGTTCATATTGCCAAGAAACCAATAACTAACCCTTTATTTGCAAGGTGTGTGAGTCAGAGTTCAGTGCATTCACTGAGAGAATTGTGGAGGAGGGACATTGAAGGGAAGATCTTTGAAGTGATGCAGGTATGGTTAGCTGCCTGAGCCTTTATTTTAGTGAAACAGTACCTGACACAGGTGAAGGTATGTAAAGAAGTGCATGGGGAAATGCTTAAATATCCAAACCGTTGATTCAGATCTGAAGAGAAGCAGCCATTTTGTATTTCAACAATTAATTTGTTGTCTGAAGCATTGTGAAAGTTCAAAGGTGCATTCAGTCTTCTCTGATTGAACACCTTTTTTTTGTGGGAGTATGTCCAAAGCAGCAGTGCATTTCCTCTGCTTAGAAGAGCACCAAGGATTGGACACCAAAAACAAACAAGCATTGATTTCTAGACTCATAGTGAAAGATGATTACATCAAATAATGAGTTCCTTTGCTCTTACATTCCCCTTTCAGATGAGTACCAGTGCCTCTGGAGGGGCTGTGGCTTCCTGGCTGTAGAAGGCCCCAATGAGCTGGTGGTGCATGTAAACTTCCACAGCTATCATGCTAAGCTGAAATATTTTGGCTTGGAGCTGCAGCGCCTACGTCCAGATCTTCCTGTGTGTTCTCTGGACAACCAGAACCAGAACTTGATTCCAGAAATTGCCGAAACCTTCACCTGTCAGTGGGAGCATTGTGATGTGAGTATCGATTTACATGCTTAAAATCTTAACAGGGTAGATATGGAATGTTGTTTCTCCTTGTGGGAAAATCTAGGACCAGAGTCATAATCTCAGAGGAAGGGGCTGTCCAGTAAGGACAGGGACAAGGAGGAATTGGTGGGATTCTTTTCTGTGTAGGGCTGTAGAAGCTGTGTGTTTAAGTATATTCAGTGCTGAGATAGGCAGGTTTTTAATCAGGAATTAATGTTCATGGGAAAAAGGGAGGAATCTGGAGTTGAGGTTATCAGATCAGCCGTGAACCCGTTGAATGGTGGTGTAGACTCATTGGGCTAAATGGCTTACTTCTGCTTCTACGTCTTATGTTCTTCAGTACATATGTTGCCATTGGGTGGTTGTTTAAAAAGATATTATCAGCAATTGAGATCTATAAGAAATATCCCAGAAATTCAAAATCTCACAAATGGCTGGATGATTTATACTGCTTCTCTGCGACTGCACCTTGCCTTTACCCTCTCTGTGATTTTCATGAAATTGTTGCATTTACACTATTAATCTAAAATTACTACAGAACATTGGGGTATAAAAACATAAGGGCTTTTTAAATGATGAAATTTATGTGGTGCCTATATGTTTATATTGTGGATGTCTATGGGTCGGCATGGACAGGATGGGCCAAATGGCCCCTTTCTGTGCTACATCATTTCTATGGTTCTTTAGCTTTTAATTTTTGTTTCTCTCTTAATCAAATAATTCCTTCGCTGTCATTTTTCTTTCTGTGCCTAATTTTGCTGCTTAGCTCATCCTGTTCTCCATTATCATATTTCTTCCTCTGTCTTTGAATCTCATTTATTAAGGAGACAGACTTTTAGTCCCATCATTTACCAAGGTCCTGTTGACTTTGACATAAACTCACCAACTTGCACTTCCACCATTTGGCAATGGAAGCATTATTCATGCTAAGGAGTGAGAGAATCAAATCCCCTTTTCATGGAGCACACACCAAGAAGCCCTGTCACTACGAAGTCTGGTGAAAGAACCTAAGAAATATTTTTTGTTCCTTACATTTTCTTTTCTAATTCAGAGGCATTGTCTCTTTCTTAACAGGGTTTTACAGACAATTGACACCTACTGGTACCTTGCTTTAACAAACAGTGCCAGCAGGCTATAGACTGAACAAGACAGCACATCAGAACCCAATCATTCATCGCTTCATGCTGTCTATTTTCCAGAGCAAATCATTCAAAAATCATTATACTTGAACCCTGACTTTTTTTTTATTGATTTGTAGGATGCGGGCATTGCTGGCTAAGTCAACAGCCCAAAAAAGTTCAATTGTAGCACCTTGACTGCCATCTAATGTGGCTGTGAGTGTTGGCCTTTTACACAGCTTGTGCTTAAAAAACTGAGAGGAATTTTGGATATCAGTTAAAGTAACAAAGGAGCTGTCAGATTGACATAACAATCTAACTGGTGCACTGCTGTCCTAGCAGTAAGAAGACTTGCCATTTTAAGACATTGGATTTGGGAATAGGCCATTCAGCCTCTTGAGCCTGACTGATTTAATGATTGATATGATTTATTGTTATATGTACCTAAGTACAGTGAAAAGTTTTGTTTGCAAGTAGTACAGGCAGATCATTGTAAGCAAGGACATAGGGCGTTTAGACAGAGCGAGGCATACAGGTTACATTGCACAGGATGTGCGTGAATCAAGATCAACATTAACAAAACAACATTATTTTAAGTTAGAGAGTCCGCTCATTACTCTAATAACAGCAGGGAAGAAGCCGTTATTGAGTTTTTGAGAAGATTTGTAGCCCGGGTTGTGGATGAGGTTGTAGACTTGCTTGCTGAGTAGGTGTGTTTGATTGCAGATGCTTCGTCACCTTGCTAGGTAACATAGTCAGTGCGCCTCCAGTGAAGAGTTTGTGTTCTGTCCTGCTTGTTATTTATATGCCTTGGTTTGCTGGGGTGGTTGGCATCTCTTCTGGTTCTGTTTTTGAGTGGTTTGTATATTGGGTCCAGTTCAATGTGTTTGTTGATGGAGTTCTGGTCGGAATGCCAGGCCTCCAGGAATTCCCTGGCATGTCTCTGTTTGGCTTGTGCTGTTATGGATATGTTGTCCCAGTTGAATTTGTATCCTTCTTTGTCTGTGTGTATTGAGACCAGTGGCTAGTTAATGTTTGTGTATCCTTATTGTCAGTTTTCTTCTAATTTGGTCTATGTAACGTGTCTCACAGTCCTTGCTTGGTATTTTGTATATTACGTTAGTTTTTGTTAGTTGTGGGTATGGGATCCTTTACGTTCATCAGTAGCTGTCATAAGAACATAAGAACATAAGAACTAGGAGCAGGAATAGGCCCTTTGAGCCTGCTCCGCCATTCAATAAGATCATGGCTGATCTTTTCGTGGACTCAGATCCACTTACCCGCGCTCTCACCGTATCCCTTAATTCCTTTATTGTTCAAAAAAATCTATTTAGCTTTAAAAATGTTTACTGAAGTAGCGTCATCTACTTCACTGGGCAAGGAATTCTATAGATTAACAACCCTCTGGGTGAAGAAGTTCCTTCTCCATTCAGTCCTAAATCTGCACCCTCTAATCTTGAGGCGATGCCCTCTTGTCCTAGCTTCACCTGCCAGTGGAAACATCCTCTCTACTTCTATCTTACCTATTCCTTTCATAATTTTATATGTTTCTATAAGATCCCCCCCCAATCTTCTGAATTCCAATGAATATAATCCCAATCTACTCGGTCTCTCCTCATAAACCAACCCCATCAATTCCAGAATCAACCTGGTGAACCTCCTCTGCACCCCCTCCAGTGCCAATACATCCTTTCTCAAGTAAGGAGACCAAAACTGCACACACTACTCCAGGTGTGGCCTCACTAGCACCTTGTACAGCTGCAACATAACCTCTCTGCTTTTAACCTCAATCCCTTTAGCAATGAAGGACAAAATTCCATTTGCCTTTCTAATTACTTGATGTACCTGCAGACCAACCTTCTGTGATTCATGCACAAGGACACCCAGGTCCGTCTGCATAGCAGCATGCTGCGACTTTTTACCATTCAAGTAATAATCTTTTTTACTATTTACTATTTATTATTTACTGTTGCAGGGTGGTTGTTGGTTTGTGGGCCACTCTGATACCCAAGGGTCTGAGTAGTCTTGCAGTCATCTCTGATATGCCTCTGATGTACAATACGCTGACTAGTGTGTCTGGCCGTGTTGTGTCTTCTTGTTGTGGTCTGTCGCGGAGGTAATGGCAGATTGTGCTTTTTGGGTATCCATTCCTTCTAAAAACTCTGTATAAGTGCTCCTGTTTTGCTTTGTGCAATTATGCTGAGTTTTTAAAGGAACGGATACCCAAAAAGCATAAAAAAATCAAAAAGACACAACACAGCCAGACACACTAGCCACCCTACTGTACATCCGAGACATACCAGAGATGACCACATGACTACTCAGACCCCTAGGCATCAGGGTAGCCCACAAACCAACGCCACCCTGCGACAGCTACTGATGAACACAAAGGATCCCACACCCACAACCAATAAAACCAACGTATTATACAAAATATTGTGCAAGGACTGTGAAAAACATTACAACGGCCAAACTGGAAGAAAACTGACAATAAAGTTAAGCGACCACCAACTAGCCACGAAGAGATACGACCAATTCTCACTGGTCTCAGTACGCACAGAGAAAGAAGGACACAAATTCCACTGGGACAACACATCCATAACAGCACAAGCCAAACAAAGACATACCAGGGAATTCCTGGAGACCTGGCATTCTGACCAGAACTCCATTAACAAACACATTGAACTGGAACCAATATACAAGCCACTGAAAAACAGAACCATAAGTGATGCCAACCATCCCAACAAACCGAGGCATATAAATAACAAGTGGGACAGAACACCAAAGCTTTACTAGAGGTGCACTGATGATGTTACCTAGCAAGGTGACGAAATGTCTGCAGTCAAATGCACTGACTCGGTGAGCAAGTCTACAACGTCAAGTTGTTCGTGAACTGATGTGTGTGTTCAAACTTCTGTGTCTTCTGCCTGATGGAAGAGGTTGAACGCGAGCATAACAAAGAACAAAGAAAATTACAGCACAGGAACAGGCACTTCGACCCTCCAAGCCTGCGCCGATCGAGATCCTCTGTCTAAACCTGTCTCCTGTTTTCTAGGGGTCTGTGTCCCTTTGCTCCCCGTCCATCCATGTACCCGTCCAGATACATCTTAAAAGACACTAACGTGCCTGTGTCTACCACCTCCGCTGGCAACGTGTTCCAGGCACCCACCACCCTCTGTGTAAAGAACTTTCCACGCATATCTCCCATAAACTTTCCTCCTCTCACTTTGAACTCAGGACCCCGAGTAATTGAGTCTCCCACTCTGGGAAAAAGCTTCCTGCTATCCAGCTTGTCTATACCCCTCATGATTTTGTAGACCTCAATCAGGTCCCCCCTCAATCTCCGTCTTTCCAATGAAAATACTCCTAATCTACTCAACCTTTCTTCATAGCTAGTGCCCTCCATACCAGGCAACATCCTGGTGAACCTCCTCTGCACCCTCTCCAAAGCATCCACATCCTTTTGGTAATGTGGCGACCAGAACTGTATCCTGTACTCCAAATGTGGCCGAACCAAAGTCTTATACAACTGTAACGTGACCTGCCAACTCTTGTACTCAGTACCCCGTCCGATGAAGGAAAGCATGCCATATACCTTCTTGACCACTCGATTGACCTGCGTTGCCACCTTCAGGGAACAATGGACCTGAACACCCAGATCTCTCTGCACATCAATTTTCCCCAGGACTTTTCCATTTACTATATAGTTTGCTCTTGAATTAGATCTTCCAAAATGCATCACCTGACATTTGCCCGGATTGAACTCCATCTGTCATTTATCTGCCCAACTCTCCAATCTACCTATATTCTGCTGTAATCTCTGACAGTCCCCTTCACTGTCTGCTACTCCACCAATCTTCATGTCATCTGCAAACTTGCTAATCAGACCACCTATACCTTCCTCCAAATCATTTACGTATATCACAAACAGCAGTGGTCCCAGCACAGATCTCTGTGGAACACCACTGGTCACAGGTCTCCAATTTGAGAAACCTCCTTCCGCTACTACTCTCTGTCTCCTGTTGCCTAGCCAGTTTTTTATCCATCCAGCTTGCACACCCTGGACCCCATGCGACTTCACTTTCTCCATCAGCCTGCCATGGGGAACCTTATCAAACACCTTACTGAAGTCCATGTATATGACATCATCAATCAACTTTGTCACGTCCTCAAAGAATTCTATCAAGTTGGTAAGACATGACTTTCCCTGCACAAATCCATGTTGTCTATCACTGATAAGCCCATTTTCTTCCAAATGGGAATGGATCCTATCCCTCAGTATCTTCTCCAGCAGCTTCCCTACCACTGATGTCAGGCTCATCGGTCGATAATTACCTGGATTATCCCTGCTACCCTTCTTAAACAAGGGTACAACATTAGCAATTCTCCAGTCCTCCAGGACCTCACCCGTGTTTAAGGATGCTGCAAAGATATCTGTTAAGGCCCCAGCTATTTCCCTTCTCGCTTCCCTCAGTATCCTGGGATAGATCCCATCCGGACCTGGGGACTTGTCCACCTTAATGCCTTTTAGGATACCCAACACTTCCTCCCTCCTCATGCCGACTTGACCTAGTGTAATCAAACATCTATCCGAACCTCAACATCCGTCATGTCCCTCTCCTTGGTGAATACCGATGCAAAGTATTCGTTAAGAATGTCACCCATTTTCTCTGACTCAACGCATAACTTTCCTTCTTTGTCCTTAAGTGGGCCAATCCTTTCTCTAGTTATCCTCTTGTTCTTTATATATGAATAAAAGGCTTTGGGATTTTCCTTAACCATGTTTGCTAAAGATAGCTCATGTCCCCTTTTAGCCCTCTTAATTCCTCGTCACAGATTCGCCCTACATTCCCGATATTCTTCCAAAGCTTTGTCTGTCTTCAGTCGCCAGGACATTATGTATGTTTCCTTTTTTCTCTTAGCTAGTCTCACAATTGCACCTGTCATCCATGGTTCCCTAATCTTGCCATTTCTATCCCTCAGGAACATGTCTCTCCTGCATGCTAATCAACCTCTCTTTAAAAGCCTCCCACATATCAAATGTGGATTTACCTTCAAACATTTTCTCCCAATCTATATTCCCCAGATCCTACCGAATTTTGGTATAGTTGGCCTTCCCCCAGTTTAGAACTCTTCCTTTAGGACCACTCTCGTCTTTGTCCATGAGTATTGTAAAACTTACAGAATTGTGGTCACGATTTCCAAAGTAGTCCCCCACTGTAATTTCAACCATTCCTGGCTGTCCTCATTCCCCAACACCAGGTCCATTATGGCCCCTTCCCGAGTTGGACTACCTACATATTGCTCTTGAAAACCCTCCTGGATGCTCCTTATGAATTCTGCTCCATCTTGACCCCTAACACTAAGTGAATCCCAGTCAATGTTGGGAAAACTAAAATCTCCCATCACCACCACCCTGTTGCTCCTACACCTTTCCATAATCAGTTTACATATTTGTACCTCTATCTCACGCTCACTGTTGGGAGGCCTGCAGTACAGCCCCAACATTGTTACTGCACCCTTCCTATTTCTGAGTTCTACCCATATTGCCTCACTGCTCGAGTCCTCCATAGTGCCCTCCTTCAGTACAGCTGTGATATCGTCTTTGACCAGTAATGCAACTCCTCCACCCCTTTTACCTCCCTCCCTATCTCGCCTGAATCATCGATATCCTGGGACATCTAGTTGCCAATCATGCCCTTCCCTCAACCAAGTCTCAGTAATAACAATAACATCATACTCCCAGGTACCGATCGAAGCCCTAAGTTCATCTGCCTTATCTACTACACTTCTCACATTAAAACAAATGCACCTGAGACCACCTGTCCCTTTGTGTTCATCATTTGCTCCCTGCCTACTCTTCCCTTTAGTCTCGCTGACTCCATTATCTAATTCCCTACAGGCTTTAGTTACTACCTCCTTTCTGTCCAATAACCTGTCCAATATTTGGTTCCCATCCCCCTGCCACATTAGTTTAAACCGTCCCCCACACGTTAGCAAAAGCACCCCCAAGTACATTGGTTCCAGTCTGGCCCAGGTGTATACCGTTCAATTTGTAATAGTCCCACCTTCCCAGAACCGGTCCCAATGTCCCAAAAATCTGAACCCCTCCCTCCTGCACCATCTCTCCAGCCACGCATTCATCCTGGCTATTCTTTAATTTCTGCTCTGACTAGCACGTGGCACTGGTAGCAATCCTGAGATTACTACCTTTGAGGTCCTACTTTTTAATTTTGCTCCTAACTCCCTAAATTCTGCTTGTAGGACCTCATCCCGTTTTCTACCTATATCATTGGTGCCTATATGAACCATGACAACTGGCTGTTCGCCCTCCCCCTTCACAATATTCTGCAGCCGATCTGAGACATCCCTGACCCGTACACCTGGGAGACAACATACCATTCGGGAGTCTCGTTTTCGACCACAGAACCGCCGATCTACTCCCCTTACAATCAAATCCCCAATGACTATAGCCCTTCCTCTCTTTTTCCCGCCCTTCTGTACAGCAGAGCCAGCCACGGTGCCATGAACCTGGCGACTGCTGCCTTCCGCTGGTGATCCATCTCCCCCAACAGTATCCCACACGGTATACCTGTTTTGGAGGGAGATGACCGCAGGGGACACCTGCACTTCCTTCCTGCTCTTTCTCTGCCTTTTGGTCACCCATTCCCTTTCTCCCTCAGCAATCCTAATCTGCGGTGTGATCAATCCGCTAAACGTGCTATCCACAACCCCGTCAGCATCGCGTACGCTCCAAAGTGAGTCCATCCGCAGCTCTGGAGCCGTCATGCGGTCTAAGAAGAGCTGCAGCTGGACACACTTCCTGCACGTGAAAGAGTCAGGGACATCAGCCGTGTCCCCGAGCTCCCACATTGAGCAAGAGGCGCAAACACAGGTCTGAGATCTCCTGCCATTTTTAATCTTAAACTTAACTTACATAAATGAAAAAGGAATGAAAGAAGTTACCTGGGTGAGATGGGTCTTTGATGATGTTGGCAGCCTTTCCATGGCAATGAGACGTGTATCATCCAGCCCCATGCTTGTTATCCATGGATAGTAGGTTGGCTTCCATGATGTTCTGGGCTGTGTGCACAACCTTCTGTATTTTGTTCCGGCCCTGGGCAGAGCGGTTGCCGTACCAGGCTGTTATGTACTCGGACAGTATGCTTTCAATGGTGCATCTTTAAAAGTTAGTGAGGTCCTTCTGGACATGCTGAATTTCCTAAACTGTCTGAAGAAGAAGAGGTGTTGTTGTGCCTTCTTGGCAGTCGCATCTATGTGGGAAGTCCAGGATAGGTCGTCGGTTATCACCACTCCTGTGAACTTGACGCGGTCAACCTCTGCTACGTTGTTGTAGATGGGAGCGTGTCCTCCTCCTTTCTTTCTGAAGTCAATGATCTGTTCCTTAGTTTTGCGGACACGGAGAGAGATAACCGTTCGATAAATCATGGCTGAAAGGATTGTGGTCTCAACTGTACTTTCCTGTCTGCCTTTCTGTGCTCATCATTACCTGATGTGGCCAATACATGACATCAATCTCAAACAAATGTTTTAAATTATTAATTGTCCATTGCAAATGGCCCAGCAAGCAACTTAAAGTTGAATTAAATTTGGAACTACCAGGACTGGGCAATAAATGCTGACTGCCCAAGAATGAAAGATTTTTAGTTTAGTCAGCCAAGTTTATGGATATTAACCAGCGATTAACTATGAACATCAGCTCAAGACAGAAATATGTTTTACTATTGGCAGTCACTGATTCACAAAACTACCTTGCAAGAGTTACTATCTTTAGGAATGGAGATGAGAATAATCTTGGTGGAAGGGTGTTGAAGAAAATATAATTGGATTTCAGTTCTGCCTATATTAAGTCACAGAACTTCAGAAGGAACTCATTGTGAAAGAAAGAACTTGAGTATAAAGTGCCATTCATAGCCAAAGGACAGAGTGTGCATTACTGAATGTATTTTTAACATGTAACTGTCATGATGTTGAAAGCGGTCATTTGTACACAGCAATGTGGCAGAAAACAGGTTCAGAGTTATTGCTTGAGTGATAAATATTGTCAATTTCCCTGCTCTTTTATGTTGACCCAACACCTTAGACAATGTAGCAGTCTTCCAGTACAGCACTAAGTATAAGATTTGTCCTCAAGTCTCTAGCATGGAACTTGATCTAACAGTCTTTTAAGTCTGAGGAGAAAGTGCTGCTCACTGAACCATGCTGAACACTATTCGTTGTAATGAAATTTGAGGTGTTTCAATGTGACAGTGCATTGTATAACTGGGAGTATTTATTCTATTAATTGCCTTAAACCTATTTGGATTTTCTACAGTCTGAAATATTTGTGAAGTTGAGGTGTTGATATTCGATGAATGTACGTGTATTCAAATCTTCAAAGGCAACACCTGATGGTGCAACCTTGTTATATTTGAACCCCTAATTGAAGTACTTTAGTTGTGTATTAGTTTGTGTTTTGTTTCTAGAGTACATTTGACAATCCGGAATGGTTTTACCGGCATGTGGACATGCATGGACAGTGCACAGATAAAGAAAGCCTTCCTAACAAAAATGAAACCATTTCATGCTGCTGGAAAGGTAACTGACTGATGCAGATATTGAAGCAAGTTAGAAAGTTGACATTTTAATTCTGGACTCAAACGTCCTCCTAAGCTTAATTTTATTGATTTATAATTGAAACCATGTTTGTCTAAATCTTTTTTAAACATAAAAGGTAGAAATTACAGATTCTTTATTTTTAATGAAAATAGAAAATATTGGTGATAATCAGCAGGCCTGGCAATGGAAAGAGAAAAGGTTTAATGAGATGGTGCCAAACCTACAATGCATTCTGCTTTCATTTTTTATTTTTAGCATTCTCAGTACTTTACTATTAATTTTATTTTTAATCTTGTTGGAAGCAACTTGCTTGCATCCTGGCTGATTATTTCCCAGTTCATTTCTGATGCACCTGTTATCTAGAGACGGACACATTACAGCCACTGTGGAATGCCTCTGAACCTCTCAAACCACATTCCCAAAGCAGTGTTCTGTGGCAGACAAATCATATCTGCTATAATTTCCTCCCTCTGCCTCCATGAACCTGATTGTAGCACTTGAGATGAAAGGATTGCAATTGTTGTTGTTTTAAATAGCTCACTTAAATAACAAGTAGTGAAAGGTCACAGAAGACTCATTCTCAAAAAAAGCTGAGAAATCTCCTTGGTATCCCTCCAATATTTATCATACAGTGGACTCCTAAAACAAACCTGGTCATTTATTTTGGTGATCTTGTTGTGCACCAATTGCCTGCCCCATTTCCAACAAAGGTGTCTGTGCTTCAGAAGTACATTGTGAGTTGTAAAGTGCTTTGGGGTGTGAAAGTTTGAAACAAATGTTTCTTTCTTTCTCTGAATCCAGGGTGATGTTTGTAAATTTAAAGAAAAAATGCGTATATACAACACCAATGTAGCATTCCTTTGTTGTGAAGCTGAAGTGTCAGCTTATATTAGGAGCTCATGCAGTTCGACCTTTTGAGGCAAGACTGCAACTAATAGACCAAACTGACACCAGGAAGAAGATTTGTTAATGGATCTGCCTGATGCCTCAGTTTTCACAGTGTAAGACACTAGCAGCATACCAGAACTTCAAGAAAGTCAGGGGGGCAGAGGTGACTGTAGTGACCATCACTAAAGAGAAAGTGCTAGGGAAGTTGAAAGGTCTGAAGGCAGAATAATTACCTGAACGAGATGGACTACACCTCTGAAGGAGAGAGCTGAGGAAATTGTAGAGGGTGATCTTTCAGGAATCATTACAGTCAATTAGGTCCCAGAGGACTGGAAAATATTTAATATAATATCCTTGTTTAAGAAGGGAGGGATGCAGAAGACAGAAACTTTAGGCCAATTAGCCTGACCTCGGTCATTGGTAACATTTTTGAGTCCATTATTAAGGATGAGATTGCTGAGTGCTTGGAAGTGCGTGGTAAAATAGGGCAGAGTCAACACAGCTTCATCAAGGGGACGTCATACCTAACAAATCCGTTAGAATTCTTTGGAGGTAATGAGCTAGTTAGACAAAGAAGAGCCAGTAGATGTGATCTATTGGGATTTCCAGAAGGCCTTTGACATAGTCCTGCACAGGAGGCTGCTAAGTAAGATAAGAACCCATGATGTTAAGTGCACGGACAGAGGACTGGCTTACCGGCAGAAGGCAGAGAGTAAGGATAAAGGGGTCTTTTTCAGGATGGCAACCAGTGATTAGTGGAGTTCGGCAGGGACCAGTGTTGGCACTACAACTGTTCACATCATGTATTAACGATCTGGATGAAGGAACTGAGGGTGTTGTTGCTAACTTTGCAAATGACACAAAGATAGGTGGATTGATAGCTAGTATTGAGAAAGCAGGGAGTCAGCGGAAAGTCTTGGACATGCTAGGTGAGTGGGCAAAGAAGTGGCAGATACAATATAATGTGGGAATTAGTGAGGTTAGAAGTATAGAGGTGTAGTCTGTTTTATTAACAAGGAAAGGTTTCGGAAATCTGAAGCACAAAGGGAGTTAAGAATCCTGGTTCAGATTCTCTTAAGGTTAAGATGCAGGTTCAGTTGGCGGTTAGGAAATCAAATGTAATGTTAGCATTCATTTCAAGAGGGTTAGAATACAAGAGCAGAAATATACTGCGGAGGATGTATATGGCTCTGACCAGACCGCATTTGGAATGTTGGAAATAGCTGTATGCCCTGTATCAAAGGAAGGATGTGCTGGAGAGGGTCCAGAGGAGGTTTACACAAATGATCCCGGACATGAAAGGCTTGACAAAGGAGCAGCGGCTGAGGTCTCTAGGTCTGTACTTGATGGCACTTAGAAGAATGAAGGGGGATCTGATTGAAACGTACAAAAGACTGAGTGGCCTGGATAGAATGGATGTGGAGAAGATGTAGCCATTAGTAGGAGAGACTAGGACCTGAGGCCACAGCCTCAGAGTGAATGGAAGACCCTTTAGAACTGAGATAGGGAGGAATATTTTCAGCCAGAGGGTAATTAATCTGTGGAACTTATTGCCACAGAGGGCTGTGGAGGCCAAGATATTGAGTATATTTAAGACAAGTAGGTAGGTTCTTAATTGGTTAGGAGATCAAGAGTTACAGAAAGAAGGCAGGAGAATGGGGTTGAGAAACATGTCAGGCATGATCAAATGGTGGAGCAGACTCAATAGGACAAATGGCCTTCTTCTGTGCTCATATCTTATGATCTTATGGATAGTGGTTTGCAACTTGATTCATGGGAAATGTTTTTGCTTTTCTTTTCCCAATGTATCCCTTCACTGTGCCATTTTAATTCTAATGAAATGGTCATCGAATGCCTGGCGCAGACACAAAGGGCTGAGTGCAAAACCTCCCCACCACCACCACAAAACCATGCTGTAAGACATTTGAAAAATATGTATGTTTCCATTCTGTTTCCTACCCCAAGAATTAATTACAGATTTCTCTAAACATTTTTTTTTTGCATTTTATTCATGCTCCAGGTTGTGGCGCTACATTTAAAATCAGATTTAAACTTCGTGAACACCTGAGGAGTCACACACAGGAGAAGGTTGTATCCTGCCCCAATTGTGGAGGAATGTTTTCCAACAACACCAAGTTCTATGACCATGTTCGCCGGCAGACCTCAAATGAACGTATGTCGTTGTTACAACTGAACAATTAAATTGTTGAAACGTATTAACTTTAGGGGTAACACAGTGTGGAGCTCGAGGAGCACAGCAGACCAGGCAGCATCAGAAGAGCAGGAAAGTTGACATTTCGGGTTGGGACCCTTAGGGTTTTGGTTTAGGAAGTTGTACTAAACTTTCTGGTTATTATTTAGTTTGCCTGTGTAACTGTGGAATGTATTGAGAATGGGAACTAGCGGAGAATGTTTCTGTGGTTGAATATCTCTCTGCCATCAGTTATTTAAATTCCGCCCTGGGGTGACTGTCTGTGTGGAGTTTGCACATTCTCCCTGTGTCTGTGTGGGTTTCCTCCACGTGCTCCAGTTTTCTCCCACAGCCCAAAGTTGTGCAGCTGAGGTGGAATGGCCACGATAAATTGCCCGTAGTGTTCAGAGATGTGTAGATTTGGTGGGTTATAGGGGGATGGGACTAGGTGGGATGCTCTGAGTGTTGGTGTAGACTTGTTGGGCCGAAGGGCCTGTTTCTACACTGTAGGGATTCTTCTTCTTCCATAGTCTGTAGATTATTAAGGTGCAAAGATGGCCTTTACTAGACTGATGTGCTCTTCCTGTCGGATGTGTGAGATTAGGGAGAGTTTCCATGTTACTGGTGATTATGTTTACAGGAAATGTGTTTGGTTGTGAATCCTGTCGGATCGCGTGGATTGGTTGGAGTGGCAGCTAGAGGCAATGAAGAACTTACAGGAGCTAGGGGTGTGATGGATGGCGGTTACAGGAAGAGTGTTAAACCGCAGATACAGTTAAGTAGATGGGTGACTTCCAGGAAAGGTAGACAAGATAGGCAGGTAGTGCAGGAGTCTCCTGTGGCTATCCCCATCTCAAACAAGTGTGCTGTTTTGGAAAATGTAGGGCCTGATGGACTCTTAGGGGAATGTAGCACTGACAGCCAGTCTTCTGGTACTGAGACTGGATCTAATCTAACGAAGTAATGCCAGTTCCAAGCAATTGATTGGATAGGGGACTTTGTAGTCAGAGGCGCAGACAGATGTTTCTGCAGCCGACAGTGGGACATCCGAATGGTGTGTTGCCTCCCTGGTGTGAGGATCAAGGATATCTTGCAGTGGGTGCAGAATATTCTCAAAGGGGAGAGGGACCAGCAGGAAGTTGTTGTACATACTGGAACTAATGACATAGGAAGAGAGAAGGACGAGATTCTGAGGGGAAAATATAGAAAGGTGGCAGGAATTTAGACTGAAAAGGAGTAAGTCAAACAGTCAGGTCAGGCAGGAACAAAGCAGAGAATGAGGTAGGACTGATAAATTAAACTGCATTTATTTCAATGCAAGAGGCCTAACAGGTAAGGCAGATGAACTCGGGGCGTGAATGGGGACATGGGATATCATAGCAATTACGAAGATGTGGCTTAATATTCCAGGGTATAGATGCTATAGGAAGGATAGAAAGGGGGACAAGAGAGGAAAGGGAGTCGCTTTTTTGATTAGGGATAACATTATGGCTGTACTTAGGGAGGACATTCCTAGGAATACATCCAGGGAAGTTATTTGGGTGGAACTGAGAAATAAGAAAGGGATGATCATCTTATTGGGATTGTACTGTAGAATCCCCAATGGTCAGCAGGAAATTGAGAAACAAAGTTGTAAGGAGATCTCAGTTATTTATAAGAATAATAGGGTGGTTATATTAGAGGGTTTTAACTTTCTAAACATAGACTGGGACTGGCATAGTTTTAAGGGCTTGGATGGAGAAGAATTTGTTATGTGTGTACAAGGAACTTTTTTGATTCAGTATGTGGATGTATCTATGAGAGTGCAAAACTTGACCTCCTCTTAGGAAATAAGTCAGGGCAGGTGACTGAGGTGTCAGAGGGGGAACACTTTGGGGCTAGTGACCACAATTCTATTAGTTTTAAAATAGTGAAGGAGAAGGATAGACCGGATGCAAATGTTCACGTTCCAAATTGGAGGAAGGCCAATTTTGACATATTAGGCAAGAACTTTCAAAAGTTGATCTGGGGCAGATGTTCGCAGGTAAAGGGAAGGCCTTCAAAAATGAGATAACAAGAGTCCAGAGGAAATATGTTCCTGTTAGGGTGAAGGGCAAGGCTGGTAGGTGTAGGGAACGCTAGATGACTAGGAAATTGAAGTTTAGACAAGTATAAAGGCAGGAGGAGTATATTAAGAGGAAAATCAGGAGGGCAAAAAGGGGACATGAGATAGCTTTGGCAAATAGGGTTAAAGAGAATCCGAAGAGATTCTACAATTGCATTAAGGACAAAAGGGTAACATGGGAGAGAATAGGGCCCTTTAAAGATCAGTAAGGCCGCCCATGTGTGGAACTGCAGGAGATGGGGAGGTTTTAATTGAGTATTTTGCATCAGCACTGTGGAGAAGGATATGAAACATAGAGAATGTGGGGAAATAAATAGCGACATCTTGAAAAATGTCCACATTACAGAAGAGGTTGTGCTGGACTCCTTAAAATGCATAAAGGTGGATAAATCCCCAGGAGCTCAGGTATACCCTAAAACTCTGCGCGAAGCTAGGGAAGTGATTGCTGAGCCCGTTGCTGAGATATTTGTATCGTTGATAGCCACAGGTGAAGTGTCGGAAGACTGGAGGCTGGCTAATGTGGTGCCACTATTTAAGAAAGGCCACAAGGTAAAACCAGGGAACTATAGAACGGTGAGCCTGACATGAGTGGTGGGCAAGTTGTTGGAGGGGATTCTTAGGGACAAGATTTACATTTATTTGGAAAGGCAAGGACTGATTGGGGATAGTCAACATGGCTTTGTGCATGGGAAATCGTATCCCACTAGCTTGATTGAGTTTTTAGAAGAAGTAGCAAAGAGGATTGATCAGGGCACAGCAGTGGACGTGATCTATATGGATTTCAGCAACTCTTTCGACAAGGTTCATTGTGGTAAGACTCGTTAGCAAGGTTAGATCACATGGAATAGAGGGTGAGCAAGCTATTTGCATACAGAACTGGCTTGAAGGTAGAAAACAGAGGGTGGTGGTGAAGGGTTGCTTTTCAGACTGGAGGCCTGTGACCAGCGGTGTGCCACAAGGACCAGCTTTTATTGGCCAGTGCTAATTTGGATAACTCCCTAGCCAAAAAGAAAACCAAAGAACTCTGGAAGCTGGAAATCTAAAACAATCTAAACCAGATATCCTAAGTAAATACAGTCCTATTTGACAGATTTTGGCCCATAAACCCTTCCTATTCACGTATCCCATCCAGGTGCCTTTTAAATGTTGAAATTGTACCAGCCTCCACCACTTCCTCTGGCAGCTCGTTCCATACACTGCTTTTCATCATTTATATAAACGATTTGGATGTGAGGTATGGTTAGTAAGTTTGCAGATGACAATTGGAGGTGTAGAGGACAGTGAAGAATGTTACCTCTAAGTACAACGGGATCTTGATCAGATGGGCCAATAGGCTGAGGAATGGCACATGGAGTTAGTTTAGATAAATGTGCGGTGCTGCATTTTGGAAAGACAAATCAGGGTAGAACTTATACACTTAATGGTAAGGTCCTGGGGAGTGTTCCTGCACAAAGAGACCTTGGAGTGCAAGTTCAAAGTTCCTTGAAAGTGGAGTCGCAGGTAGATAGGATGATGAAGAAGGTGTTTGGTATGCTTGCTTTTATAGAACTTTTGAGTGTATTTATTTATTCTTTATACTCAATATAGATCTTTATTGATCTGTGTTGAGTAAGGAGTTGGGAGGTCATGTTGCGGCTGTACAGGGTATTGGTTAGGCCACTATTGGAATACTGCTTGCAACTCTGGTCTCCCTACTGTAGGAAGGATGTTGTGAAACTTGAAAGGATTCAGAAAAGACTCACAAAGATATTGTCAGAATCGAAGGATTTGAGCTATAAGGAGAGGCTGAATAGACTGGGGCTATTTTCTTGGAGCGTCACAGGCTGAGTGGTGACCTTATAGAGGTTTATAAAATCATGAGAGGCATGGATAAAGTAAATAGACAAGGTCTTTTCCCTGAGGTGGGGGAGTCCAAAACTGGAGGGCATAGGTTTAAGGTGAGAGGGGAAAGATTTAAGAGGAACGTAAGGAGCAACTCTTACAGCAGAGGATGATGCGTGTATGGAACGAGTTGCCAGAGGAAGTGGTGGAGGCTGGTACAATTTCAACATTTAAAAGGCATCTGGATGGGATACGTGAATAGGAAGGGTTTATGGGCCAAAATCTGTCAAATAGGACTGTATTTACTTAGGATATCTGGTCGGCATGGACGAGTTGGATCGAAGGGTCCGTTTCCGTGCTGTATATTTCTATGATCTCTATGACTGTAAGTGTTGCCACCATTGTAATGAATGAAGGTAAAAGATTGCGCAGCGCTGATTCAAAGAAGATCAGGAAATTCTCACTTCAGTCTGTAAACTAAAACAAAAATCAGGTTGTTATCTCATTGTTGGGTGTAAGATCTCTCTGTACCCATATTGCATTTCCTACATTATAATCACATGTATAACAGAAAGAAAGACTTGCATTCATATAGCATCTTCCCCAAAATGAAGATGTTCTGAAACACTTTATAGCCAATTAAGTAATTTTGTATTCGGTGCCGTAATATTGATTGAGGAATAAATATTGGCCAGTGCTAATTTGGATAACTCCCTAGCCAAAAAGAAAACCAAAGAACTCTGGAAGCTGGAAATCTAAAACATAAACAGAAATTGCTGAAGAAACTCAGCAGGTCTGGCAGCATCAATGGAGAGAAAGCAGAGTCAGCGTTTCGGGTCCAGTGACCCTTTTTGAGAACTGATTGTAGCTAGTAAAAGGTGGTATATGTGCTAAAAAGGGGAGGGTTGAGGAATGGGGAGAGTAAACGATAGGTGGAGATAGAGTCCAGAGAGATAGAACAGCAAACAGTCAAAGGAATGGATAATTGTGAGCCAGAAAGAAAGAAGAGCTGCTAATGCGGATCATTAATGGATGAAAATGGCATGGCTGCGATGAAAACAGCCCATGTAATGAGAAGGCCTGGATGTGTGGTTTAGGTAAGGGACATGGAAGCCTGTGTGGATTTTAGGAAGAAGGTAGAAGCAGGATGTACGGGCTTGGGGGATTGTGAGCTTGAAGGCTGTGTGGGGCAAATCACCAGATCAAAATCCTGTCAGAGAGAGGAACAGAACTTCAAGGTGGGCATACCTGGATGAGATGTTGCAGTGAGTTAAACACTAAACAAAAAACAAAGAACTGTAGATGCTGGAAATCTGAAACAAAAATAGAAATTGCTGGAGAAACTCAGCAGGGTCACAAGACCCGAAATGTCGACTGCTTTCTCTCCACAGAAGCTGTCAAACCTGTTGAGCTTCTCCAACAACTTCTGTTTTATTAGGGTAACTCCCGCTCTCCTTCAAAAAAGTGTGTTGTGATCTTTCATGTCCACCTGAGAGGCCAATAGGCATTTATTTTGCGTCTTATTAATAGGTAGCATTTGCAAAAATATAGCACTTCCTTGTACTATGCCAGTCCAGACATTTGTGTTCAAGTCTGGGCAGTGGGAGATGAAGTGATAAAGGTGGTGTTCCATAACCATTGTAATTAATTCAGGTTTGCAAATTAAATATGCTCTGATGGTAAGCATTGATGCTAATGTGAAAAATGACCATGTCTTTTCAAAATCAGGACTTGGATCTTTAAGCAAGGGTTTTAAAAATATCATTGTCATTCAATCCAACTATATTATCATTTAATACTTCCAGAAACCTTTGACTCTGTACTTCCCTGTTAACCATAATGTTGACTCCGAGCCACAAAAGCAATCTCTTCCCAGCCATATATCTATGGCATTGTGTAGAAATAGGAATTCAGTCTAACTAGTCTATGCAGGTGTTTGTGGTTCTCTTGAAACTCATCCCCGGTCTATTTCCTCTTACTCTATCAGCCTGTGGGCAGGTGCCTTAATTTTTTGTTGTTGGCAAATTGCTGAAATTTCAAGTCGTGAAAATTTTATAGTTCCTACTCCTTATTGTTGAAATTCTTCTCACTCCTGCACTCCAAAACCTGTTTCATCAAGAATACATTAATATTAAATACCTGGAATACACATTCACAGCACTACAAGGCAGTCTGTTCCGTAGGAAATTGCAGTACGTACACAACTTCATCAAAGTATATCTAAACTTTTAAAATACAGTCTCCTGCTCCCAAGCTGTTCTGGTTTTGCACCAAATAAATTTTCCAAGTTATTCTGACTTTTGATTTGTAAACATTGATTATGCTGAACAGTACTCCCATATTTGCTTCTTTGGTTAAGGCTGAATTTGAATCACAAATTTATTAATTTAATGCCTGTTACTGTCATTATTGCTTTTTATGTCATATGACAACAATCTCCAACGGGAGAGCAAATGTCTCTTGATATTCAAGGGCTTCACCATTGCTGAATCCCTTATTACCCCGGAAAAGTTACCAATGACAAGAAACTGAACTCTTAAGTGGACCAGCCATATAAATACGGTCATTATAAGTGCACAGCAGAGGCTGATAATTCCAAAGCATGTAACTCTCCCTGTCGGCCATCCAAAAGGCATGAGTCTCTTAGATGATTACACCACAGGAGTAGATCATTTGACCCATCATATCTGTACCAGTCAACAAAGATCTGGCTACACTAATTCAGTTTTGCAACTCTTCGCCCATAGCTGTGGAGAGTATGGCAAAGCAAGTGAATACCTAAATAGTGTTTAATTCTTACAAGATTTTTCTGACTCAACCATCCCCCAAACAATGAGTCCCAGACTCCCATCCACCCGCTGGGTGAAAATCGTTCTTGTCAACTCTGCTCTTAGCATTCTATCTCATACCTTTAATCAATGTCCCCAAGGTATTGACCTCTCAGCTAATGGAAAAAGTGCCTTCCATCCTACTTGTGCCCCTCAATTGTATACACCTCTGTTAGATCCTTTCTCAACCTTTGTTGCTCCAAGGAAAACAACCCTAGCCAATTTCTCTTTCCTCATTGTTCAGACCTTCTAACCCAGACAGCATCCTGGTAAATCTCCTCTACACCCTCTGTAGTGCAGTTACATCCTTCCTATTCTGTGCATGCAATACTCCAGTTGCAGCGTAATGAGCTACTGAGGGACCATGTAAGTCAGGAATTTGGTGGAATATCCTTCATTTACTTAGATGAATGCAGTTCCAACGACAGTAAAAAAGTCAACAACATACAGGATAGAGCTATCAAATTGATCTGCACCTAATCTCAGTGCCTATACCTGTCAATAATGCACAGTGATAGCAGTATGTACCATATTGGGATACATTGTAGTAATTTGTCAAGGGTTCTTTGACAACATCAGCACTTTTTGAATCTGTGACTCTACCATCCAGAAGAACGCAGACTGCACAGCCCACAGAACGCCACCACCTACAAGCTGCCCTCCAAGCCACACCTCTGCCTGACTTGGAGCTATATCACTTGTTTTTCCAATGTTACTGGATCGAACCTTGGAATTGTCTTCCTCAAGTATTGTGTGCATACCCACGCAATATGGACTGCAGTGGTTCAAGAAGGCAGCTCACCACCACCACCATCTTTCAGGCAATTAGGGATGGACTAGGTAATGCTAGCCCAGTCTGGGTTGACCTTATCCTATGACTAAATTTAATGAGAAAATAGTTTTCAATGCCTTGATCTTCTTTTAAAGATTGCAGCCACAGCTCAACATAAATCTCACCGCAGAGATCATTGCAATGAGTGTTGATGTACAACTCCTGCGATATCAATGATGCTGTCTGTTGCCTGTCTTTGTTTTGTGCGTTTGGTTAGTGAGTGTTGAAAATTATCCAGTCATGGCATCACAGATCATGTCATCACTGGATGTCTGTTATCCACATGGACCCATTAATTAAAAGGGGACATCTGGCTGACGAGTTTCAACTACCTCAAAGTACACCGCTCAGTATGTTCAGGCCATTCTTTTGCTTCACTAGACTGTATAGAACTGAAATACTTGAAAAAATTCAGGGCTCCATCCCTGCCTCTTTGACCTGTCTGTCTCCTCTCCACCTATCTGCTCCTTCATCCATCTTCCATCCGCCTCCCTCTCTCTCTCTATTTATTTCAGAATCCCCTTCCCCTCCCCCATTTGTGAAGAAGGGTCCAGACCCGAAACATCAGCTTTCCTGCTCCTCTGATACTGCTTGGCCTGCTGTGTTCATCCAGCTCTACACCTTGTTATCTCTACTTGGAAAAATTGTCTGTTTAACATAACTGCTCACACCTCCTGTTTCCATGACCAGTTGCTTCTGGTCTGTCTCAAGAATGGTAAACTTGCTGTTAGGTTGCTCTTACCTTTCACACTGTTCGAGTAAGGCTGTGATTGAGTGGAGCATGGTTCAATAGTATAAATGATCTGTGAATCTATGTTCAAATTTCTTTTCTAGCTCCCAGCTAATGAATATCATTCTTGTGTTAAACTGGACAACAAATCTTTTGCTGTAGTTGTTTCACTTTACTTCCATCTCCCCAGCCAATACCCTGTCTTAATTTTTTCTGTTGTATTGCAAGGGGACTGTCTAAAAATTGCTGGCATGTGTAAGAATGTGAAATTAAACAAAAGTGCAGTTTGCTGATATGGTATGTTATTTCCATTTGGATGAAGAGGCAGTCACTCACAAAAGTACTGAAAATTTGAACTGATCTCTGAACTCAACACTGGTTTACAGAACATAGTTAATTATAATTAACATTTGTTTAATTTTAGAGAAGACCTTTCCCTGTCAGCACTGTGATAAGCAGTTCGCCAATGAGAGGCTGCTACGGGACCATGTACGAAATCACGGTAGGATGCATCAATGCATTTGCTAAAGGTTGCAGGGGCCAATGATATGGTTATTGAATTCTATCCTTCAGAGGTGTGAGGGGCACAGGTCATGTTTTAATTGCAAAATGTTGTCCTTGTCTGCCAGACTGTAAAAGAAACATCTATCAGATTTCTTCACTGAACTCAAAAAAAATCTGATTACTAGAAACAGAGGTTATCCTTAAAGCAAGTGGCAACTACTGATTAATACATAGCTGTGATCCAGAACTAAAACTATATCCCCTTAAATCCCACGTATACACGTGCACTGCTCCTGCAAAGTCATTTGATTTCCAGTAAAACAGTGCAAATTAAACTTTTGACTTCCATCGTTAGCAGTTGAATGACAGCTCACAGACTGCTGAACACAGTTCCAGGAAATCACATGATCTCATTCAATCCAGAAAAGTGTCCGAGTAATTCCGTCTCCTCTAACTCCCTTTATACTTTTCTTAACATTGATATGTAATCCCAACACCTGCCAACCCTGAGAAAAATAATAATGATGTGATATTGAGCACAGACAAACACTGGGACAAAGTTAGAAAGGGAGTAGTGTCTAGAGTGCTGGAACAAATTATTCCACTGCCTAACAGATGCCAGTGCTGTTGTAATGTGGTACAGTTGTTCAGGTATGTCTTCTGCCCGCAAAGCAGGACAAATTCAAATTAGTTTACACTTTTATTTTTTCCTTTGCTGTGTTGTTTAAAGCACATTTTTAGAAATTCTGTTGTCTTTGTCTTCATGTGTTTTAGAATTATTACTTCTAGTTTAAAGTCTTAGTCCTTTCTGTAAGCCAGGATCAGTGTCCTAGCCTTATTCAGGTGGATCCATTCCGTCCTGTCCGATTTCCAATGTACTGTGAAATCAGATTCCTCTTTCATACATCACTTGTTCAGCCGTGTGTGCACTCATTGATCTGCTTATCCCCATGTCAATTTATTTGTGACTCAAGTAATAATCCATAGAGAATAACCGTTGGAGTCCTGTTTTCCAATTTAGCTCTTCACTCATGATGGTCTCTGAGTAGTGGCCCATGCCAGTTCTTTCCCATGGACCAGATTGACTGAAAACTTCTTCTGCTTGTGCAGAATTCAGAGCTGCCAAAGCAAAAGAAAGACTTGCAATTACACACCGTCTTCATACCTTTAGGGTGCTTTGCAACCAGGTAGAAAATGCAGCAGTTATTTTGTCCAGAGCAAAGTCTCACAAAAAAAGTCATTATGAGCAGGTCATCTGTTTTTACTGATGTTAGGTGAGGGATAAATATTGGCGACGACCTTGGGGAGAACACGCTCAAGCACTTCTCTGCATGATGGCATTTTGTATCCTCTTTTGAAGGGCAAAGGTAATCTAGTCCGAAGGACAGCATCACACGCCGTGTGACACTCCCTCATTACTGTAATGGAGTGTTGTCCAGACCATTACCTTGTAAGTTTTAGTTTTTGATATCAGAGAATAGAAGGCTGATTTTGCTTACCGTATGCCATTGCTTGCTCACTGCTGTTAGTACAGAGACACTGGCACCTGTTTTGACCATGAGGTGCACTGTAATTGTATAAAGTTTTGAACTAATTATTATTTGGAGCTGTAATTGAATTTGGAATTGATGCATTTGTAAAAGAACTTTCCTCAGTGCACAAATGCAGCTTTCTAAGGGTCTAATGATTGCAAGGACCAATGATATGGTTATTGAATTCTATCCTTCAATGGTGTGAGGGGCACAGGTCATGTTTTCATTGCAAAATGGTGTCCTTGTCTGCCAGACTGTAAAATAAACATTACCAGATTTCTTCAGTGAACTCAAAAAACAATCTGTTTATTAGGAACAGAGCATATTCTTAAAGCAGGTGGAGCTTGCACTGCAGAATAGTGGGTTTCCTCCTGCAATCTTTAACTTGTACTATTCCACCTGTCTCTGCAGAATTCCAAGTGCATCATCTCATATTTAGAAATGGATTAGAATCTAGACTCTTCCAAGTCACAGGATGGATGGAGAGTGGGTAAATTTAAGAAGGGAAAATAAGTATAGAGAAGAGGGGCAGAATAAATTTTTTTCCCAAAACAATTTGTATCCGGGAACAAATTTTTTAACAGATTAATTTGTGCTTCTGTTGTCAGTGAACCAGTTTAAGTGCCCACTCTGCGACATGACCTGCACTACTTTCTCCTCATTAAGGACACATATCAAATTCCGCCACTGTGATGAGAGGCCATATGCGTGTGACTTCTGTGAGAACAGGTAAGTGTTGTAGTTGTTAGTCAAATTGCTACTACACCATACATTGCCGATTCAGTAATCTTGGCAAACATGAGCGACATGAGCTATGGCGAGATATAGAGTTGAATTGGGCAAGGTGTTCATCAAGGCCCGTAGAACAGCATAGGAACAAGCTGTTTGGCCGACCATGTCTGTGCCAACCATGATGCCATTCTAAACTAATCCCATATGCCTGCATATGGTCTGTGTCCATCTATTCCCTGCCAGTTCATGTGTCTGTCTAAACGCTTGTTAAACATTGCTACTGTATCTGCTTCTATTATCTCCCCTGGCAGTGTGTTCCAGGCACCTGCTACCCTCTGTGTAAAACAGAGCTTGACTCACAGGTCTCCTTTAAACTTTTCCTATCTCACCTTAACCCTATGCCTCCCAGTATTTGGCATTTCCCCCTGGGATAAAGACTCCAATCCTCCAACTTATCTATGTCTCATAATTTTATATAGTTCTATCAGATTGCCCCTCAGCCCCTGATGCTGTAGCAAAAACAATCCACATTTGTCTGACCTCTCCTTATAGCTAGTACGGTCTGGTTCAGACAACTTCCTGGTAAACAAAGGTGTGCAGATGCTGGAATTCAAAACATAGACAGAAATTGCTAAAGGAACTCAGCAGGTCTGGCAGCATCTGTAGAGAGAAAGCAGAGATAACGTTACAGTCCAGTTCTGAAGAATGGTCAGTGGACTGGAAGCACTACATCTGCTTTCTCTCCACAAATGCTACCAGACTGGCTGAGTTTCTCCGATAATTTCTGTTCTTGTAACATTCTGGTAAATGTCTTTTGCACCCTCTCATGCCCTTCCTATAGTCTGGTGACCAGAACTCCACACAGTACTCTAGATGTAGCCGAACTAAAGTCTTTTACAGCTGCAACATAACTTGCTGACTTCTAAACTCAATGCTTAAGTAATGAAGGCAATCATGCTGTATGCCTTCTTTACTACCTTATCCACTTGTGTTGCCACTTTCAAGGAGATATGGACTTGTACTCCAAGATCCCTCTATATATCAGGATCCTGCCATTTACTGTACACTTTCCTGTTGCATTTGACTTCCCAAAATGTATCACTCCTCACTTGTCCAGATTAAACTCCATCAGCCATTTCTCCACCCAACTTTCCAACTGATCTATATCCTGATGTATCCTTTGATAACTCTACAATTTTCGTGTCATCTGCAGATTTATTAATCAGACTAGCTACATTTTCATACAAATCATTTATATATATTACAAACAACAGAGGTCCCAGCACTGATCCTTTTGGAACACCACTGGTCACAAACTTCGAGTTAGAAAAACACCCCTCCACAACTCAACGTCGGGATCATTTCGCTGTAGTTTGTATGTTTTTCTGAAGTGATGCAGTGAGAATCTCACTAGGCAGTGGTGAGTTCCCAGCTGACTCTCGAACTTACTTTTTCAGCATCTTGTTAACAGCCAAACTCACCACGAGTTGCTATTGTAACAAACTCAATGTGCAAACTAGCTGTCGGGAAAATTTGACATGCAAACCAGAGTATAGCAGCTTTAACTCACCACTTACTCGAAAAGTCCTTCATGTTGTGTACCTGGTACCAATGCCTCAGTATCTCAGGCGTGTTCCATGGGCCCCCACTACACCCACCCCATACCCATGGCCATTGGCATCCAGTATGTATCAGTGTCTATGAACCCTCATGGCATATATCCAGTCCACTTAGAAAAAACTTATGCATTTCGATACTGTGCCTCAGGCTGCATCAGCCACTGTCATTACAATACAAGGACACTTGGTACTCGGAGACGCGCACCCAGCTCATGGACTGGACTAGGCTACATCCTTAGGCTCTTTGCTCACTGACATAGCACTCACTCATTCTGCGCCTACCTGGATGTTCCCAGCATTTTTGCTTGCCTAACTTTTTTGCACATTGCTTCCTTAGCCAGAGATATCGGGCTTTTATTACTCTGTCTTGCTCGTCATTTAATGTAGAAACAAGCCAGGAAGTTTGTCACAGTTGTCAACAGGCTTCAGTGTAGTCAAGGGAGTTAACATTCACTCATGTGTTTCTGGCTCAGTAAGTCAAGGGCAGCCTCCAGTACCAGTCCAGGCTCTTTTCAGGGTGCTCAGAGAGTCAGGATCCTCTGCTCATAAAGGAGTTGAATGATGGGCAGCTGAATGATCACCTGCCTTGACTCTTTCTCCACTGTTGTGGGCTGTTTTGCTCCTGGAATGAGAGAGAGGCAGGTATTACAAAGATGCAAGTGGATGGCATATCTGTTCCGGTTGGTGCAGGTGGGGAGGATTCCCAAGCAATTAAGTAGGCCTCGCAGATGGTATGCAGGATTAATGATGTTGTAGGTTGATGTGAGTTAAGGCGGGTGGAGAAGATGTTGTATACATTAGTGAGAGTGGTATATCCTTGGTGGGTGATGGGTGCAGTAGCAGAGAGAGAATGAGTACAAGGCAATGCAGAAAGGATGCTGGTGGAGAAGGCCTTTGATTTTCTCCCTACTGTGCTGGGCGTTCCTCCAGATGGCTGAGACTCTTTGCAACTGGGTGGCAACCTCAGACTGTGCTGGCCATTCGAACTTCTGGGCAGTGGGCTGGACTAAAGATTCAGCTATCCGTTCCTTTGACCCAGTCCCACTCAAATGCTGAGTACAAAAACTTTGGTCTCTGGCACCCTCATCTTAGCTGACATTGTAAAATCTCTCTCCTCAACTGCTTGGTTCTTGTCTCTCAAAGACTGCACGTCATCACCTGTTTTGCAAACTCAGCCTTGAGCCTTCAGTCCTTCCAAATTACTGGCCATCCCCAACCTCCCATTCATTTTCCCAAATCTTTAAATGTGGTATTGTGTCCCAGAATTGTACCCTGTGACCCCCAGCATGAATCTTTTTAATCGTGCTTAATTATCTGCCACCAGGCTGAATTTGTGTCTGTTTTTCCTACTGCTCATTCCCTTGATCTTGAGGCAGTGGTTATATATCCAGTACTTCTTTGTCTCAGACCAGACAGGCTAACACAGAGAGAAGCAAAACCTTAGACCTGCCTGACTTCTTAGACTCAAAAGCACCAGGGCTATGTATTTCGTAAAGATCACTTTTGACTGACTGAAAGTTGTCCAGGCCTAGTTGCTCATTGCTGGGTAGTGAGAACAGGCATGGAGCAGTCTTGTACCTCCATGTGATGAGAGCTGTTCAGAATCAGGTCAACGTAGCAGTCCTGGCACAATTGAGAGAGATTTTTAGTCGATTACATTTGATCAGCTTATATATGCATTGTTGAAGCATGTGCAGTATAGCAAGCTGTGACTTGTTTGAGATGATATCAGAGTGTAACAGCAGGGCATAGGGAATTAAATTGTTGCACTGCATTGGGATGTTTAACGGAATATGGAGTTGCCCGAAGCCACAGAGATTACTGTTTCTCTGCTCCATTTAATTTTGTTTCATGTTTTCATTGATCCTCTTAATGTGAATCCATATAGTGAGCAATTCCCTGGACCAGGTTGATAGAAGATAGTTTAGCTGTGACTCAATCATTAAGATCAGAGAACCGTGGGAACGGATCAGAATCGTTATTTGATGAGGTAATCGTCGTGTTTGTTTTGAGGCAGAGCAACAGCTTCCAAAAGAATTCTCCTTTCATCTTAATTGACATGTTAACATAAAAAAATTTAGAAACATAGAAAATACAGGTAAGAGTGGGCCAAAAACAAAAACAGAAGTAGCTGGAAAAGCTCAGCAGGTCGAGCACCGTCCGTGGCACGAAATCAGAGTTAACATTTCGGGTTAAGTGACTCTTCCTCAGAACAGGGTCTGTTTCACCAATTTCTATTTTTGTTTCTGATTTACCACGTCTGCAGTTCTTTTGGTTTTTTTTAGCAAGAGTAGGCCTTTTGGCTCATTGAGACCACTTTGCCATTCAACATGGTCATGGCTGATCCTCTGTTCCAACACCATTCTCATGCTGCCTCCCTAACCCCTTGACACCTTTACTATATAAAAACCTATTTCTTTCTTAAATATTTCAGTGACTTCTCCTTCACAGCCTTCTGTAGTAAAGAATTACATGGGTTCAGCGCCCTCTGAAATTTCTCATCTCATCTCCTTTGTGTTCTGTGATATTAGCATACTCCTGTTTTATGCAGAGGTGACCAGGTTTATGTTTGTTTTTCATTCTTGTAAGGTTGAATTAATTCATGGACACCATACAACAATACCAGGGCTATCTAAATGCCACATGCTACCTAACTGAACTGTGGGTGTACCAGCATGGCATAGCATGGCATGGCTTACTGCCAACATCTGATGTACAATTATGGTTTGGCCATAAGTGCTGGAATTGCCAGTGAGGATCTCATCCCATAAACAAGCAGAAAATAAAAGTCTCTGATTTTCAGGTTTCCAGATTGAAGTGTCAGATCATGTGATTTCATAGGTGAGGTCAAAGATGAGTTGGCCAGGTTAAAAGGATAAAGTTACTGTTGTTCTACTGGACCATAGGGATGCTTTTTCATCAGAGAGAGAGATGATTGGTGATGGTTTAACCTGTGGGTCACCACACTTAAGGCAAGAGGAGAGTTTGAGAAGGGGGTACTTCATGGTAACCTCAGCCAGTGCGAGAACTGAACACACGCACTTGGCATCACTTTTCATTGCGTACCAGCCATCCAGACAGGCTTGCTGAGCCCAGTGGCCATTTCTTAAAGCTTTCCTATTTAAAAGTTGTTTCTTTCTATCACTCACTTACAGTTTTAAGAATTTGTACGATCTGCGAAAGCACATCGAAACGCATAATGATGAACCTACGTACCGCTGCAGCTCAGATGGCTGTAACTTTAGTGCCCGCAGTGTGCAAACCCTGAAACAGCACTACAGGAGAATACATGAGGTAGGTGTCCAAGTGACAACTGGTCTGTGCAGGATTTCATATACTTTTACCTCAGAGACCACAGTTTGAACTAACTTCGGGTCAGTGGCATGGAACTCTTTCCTTCCTCTTAGCTTTCCCTTTTCAGTTGTTCCTTTATGTCTATCTGTGGTTCTTCGTTATCCCTTGGAAACTGGAATGGAAAGTCAAAGTTTGTTAATTTTGCCTAACTTAAATATGTGGCAAACAGTGAGAATGAAACCAGTCGACTGCAACAGCACGTGAAAATGCTAACAGTATTATCAGACAAATGGCAGATGGAACTTAACAGAGAGAATTGTGAAGTGATGCATTTTGGCACAAGGGATAGGAGAGGAAATAGGGACTTATTGGCGCAGTTTTAAAGAGTGTGGGGATAGAAAAACCTGGGGATTTATTTGCACGGATCTTTGAAGGTGACAGGACATACTGAGAAAAAGGAGATCTGATAGCAGTGTTCAACAGTATGACAGGTTTTAGATAAACAAAGAACAAAGAATAAAGAAAATTACAGCACAGGAACAGGCCCTTCGGCCCTCCAAGCCTGCGCCGATTGAGATCCTCTGTCTAAACCTGTCATCTATTTTCTAAGGGTCTGTATCCTTTTGCGCCCCATCCATCCATGTACCTGTCCAGATACATCTTAAAAGACACTAACGTGTCTGCATCTACCACCTCCGCTGGCAATGTGTTCCAGGCACCCACCACCCTCTGCGTAAAGAACTTTCCACGCATATCTCCTATAAACTTTCCTCCTCTCACTTTGAACTCATGACCCCTAGTAATTGAGTCCCCTACTCTGGGAAAAAGCTTCTTGCTATCCACCTTGTCTATATCCCTCATGATTTTGTAGACCTCAATCAGGTCCTCCCTCAATCTCCGTCTTTCTAATGAAAATAATCCTAATCTACTCAACCTTTCTTCATAGCTAGCACCCTCCATACCAGGCAACATCCTGGTGAACCTCCTCTGCACCCTCTCCAAAGCATCCACATCCTTTTGGTAATGTGGCGACCAGAACTGTACGCTGTACTCTAAATGTGGCCGAACCAAAGTCTTATACAACTGTAACATGACCTGCCAACTCTTGTACTCAATACCCCGTCCGAAGAAGGAAAGCATGCCGTACGCCTTCTTGACCACTCGATTGACCTGCGTTGCCACCTTCAGGGAACAATGGACCTGAACACCCAGATCTCTCTGTACTTCAATTTTCCCCAGGACTTTTCCATTTACTATGTAGTTTGCTCTTGAATTAGATCTTCCAAAATTCATCACCTGACATTTGCCCGGATTGAACTCCATCTGTCATTTATCTGCCCAACTCTCCAATCTTTCTATATTCTGCTGTAATCTCTGACAGTCCCCTTCACTGTCTGCTACTCCACCAATCTTCATGTCATCTGCAAACTTGCTAATCAGACCACCTATACCTTCCTCCAAATCATTTACGTATATCACAAACAGCAGTGGTCCCAGCACAGATCTCTGTGGAACACCACTGGTCACAGGTCTCCAATTTGAGAAACCCCCTTCCACTACTACTCTCTGTCTCCTGTTGCCTAGCCAGTTTTTTATCCATCGAGCTCGCACACCCTGGACCCCATGCGACTTCACTTTCTCCATCAGCCTGCCATGGAGACCCTTATCAAACGCCTTACTGAAGTCCATGTATATGACATCTACAGCCTTTCCCTCATCAATCAACTTTGTCACGTCCTCAAAGAATTCTATTAAGTTGGTAAGACATGACCTTCCCTGCACAAATCCATGTTGTCTATCACTGATAAGCCCATTTTCTTCCAAATGGGAATGGATCCTATCCCTCAGTATCTTCTCCAGCAGCTTCTCTACCACTGATGTCAGGCTCATCGGTCGATAATTACCTGGATTATCCCTGCTACCCTTCTTAAACAAGGGTACAACATTAGCAATTCTCCAGTCCTCCAGGACCTCACCCGTGTTTAAGACTGCTGCAAAGATATCTGTTAAGGCCCCGGCTATTTCTTCTCTCGCTTCCCTCAATAACCTGGGATAGATCCCATCTGGACCTGGGGACTTGTCCACCTTAATGCCTTTTAGGATACCCAACACTTCCTCCCTCCTCATGCCGACTTGACCTAGTGTAATCAAACATCTATCCCGAACCTCAACACCCGTCACGTCCCTCTCCTTGGTGAATAGCAATGCCATGTACTCGTTAAGAATGTCACCCATTTTCTCTGACTCAACGCATAACTTTCCTTCTTTGTCCTTAAGTGGGCCAATCCTTTCTCTAGTTATCCTCTTGTTCTTTATATATGAATAAAAGGCTTTGGGATTTTCCTTAACCATGTTTGCTAAAGATAGCTCATGTCCCCTTTTAGCCCTCTTAATTCCTCGTCACAGATTCGCCCTACATTCCCGATATTCTTCCAAAGCTTTGTCTGTCTTCAGTCGCCAGGACCTTATGTATGTTTCCTTTTTCCTCTTAGCTAGTCTCACCATTGCACCTGTCATGCATGGTTCCCTAATCTTGCCATTTCTATCCCTCATTTTCACAGGAACATGTCTCTCCTGCATGCTAATCAACCTCTCTTTAAAAGCCTCCCACATATCAAATGTGGATTTACCTTCAAACAGTTTCTCCCAATCTATATTCCCCAGATCCTACCGAATTTTGGTATAGTTGGCCTTCCCCCAGTTTAGAACTCTTCCTTTAGGACCACTCTCGTCTTTGTCCATGAGTATTGTAAAACTTACAGAATTGTGGTCACGATTTCCAAAGTAGTCCCCCACTGTAATTTCACCCACCTGGCCAGGCTCATTCCCCAACACCAGGTCCATTATGGCCCCTTCCTGAGTTGGACTACCTACATATTGCTGTTGAAAACCCTCCTGGATGCTCCTTACGAATTCTGCTCCATCTTGACCCCTAACACTAAGTGAATCCCAGTCAATGTTGGGAAAACTAAAATCTCCCATCACCACCACCCTGTTGCTCCTACACCTTTCCATAATCAGTTTACATATTTGTACCTCTATCTCACGCTCACTGTTGGGAGGCCTGCTGTACAGCCCCAACATTGTTACTGCACCCTTCCTATTTCTGAGTTCTACCCATATTGCCTCACTGCTCGAGTCCTCCATAGTGCCCTCCTTCAGTACAGCTGTGATATCGTCTTTGACCAGTAATGCAACTCCTCCACCCCTTTTACCTCCCTCCCTATCTCGCCTGAATCATCGATATCCTGGGACATCTAGTTGCCAATCATGCCCTTCCCTCAACCAAGTCTCAGTAATAACAATAACATCATACTCCCAGGTACCGATCGAAGCCCTAAGTTCATCTGCCTTATCTACTACACTTCTCGCATTAAAACAAATGCACCTGAGACCACCTGTCCCTTTGTGTTCATCATTTGCTCCCTGCCTACTCTTCCCTTTAGTCTCACTGACTCCGTTATCTAGTCCCCTACAGGCTTTAGTTACTACCTCCTTTCTGTCCAATAACCTGTCCAATATTTGGTTCCCATCCCCCTGCCACATTAGTTTAAACCGTCCCCCACACGTTAGCAAAAGCACCCCCAAGTACATTGGTTCCAGTCTGGCCCAGGTGTATACCGTTCAATTTGTAATAGTCCCACCTTCCCAGAACCGGTCCCAATGTCCCAAAAATCTGAACCCCTCCCTCCTGCACCATCTCTCCAGCCACGCATTCATCCTGGCTATTCTTTAATTTCTGCTCTGACTAGCACGTGGCACTGGTAGCAATCCTGAGATTACTACCTTTGAGGTCCTACTTTTTAATTTTGCTCCTAACTCCCTAAATTCTGCTTGTAGGACCTCATCCCGTTTTCTACCTATATCATTGGTGCCTATATGCTCCACGACAACTGGCTGTTCGCCCTCCCCCTTCAGAATGTTCTGCAGCCGATCTGAGACATCCCTGACCTGTGCACCTGGGAGACAACATACCATTCGGGAGTCTCGTTTTCGACCACAGAACCGCCGATCTACTCCCCTTACAATCAAATCCCCAATGACTATAGCCCTTCCTCTCTTTTTCCCGCCCTTCTGTACAGCAGAGCCAGCCACGGTGCCATGAACCTGGCTACTGCTGCCTTCCCCTGGTGAGCCGTGTCCCCCAACAGTATCCCACACGGTATACCTGTTTTGGAGGGAGATGACCGCAGGGGACACCTGCACTTCCTTCCTGCTCTTCCTCTGCCTTTTGGTCACCCATTCCCTTTCTCCCTCAGCAATCCTAATCTGCGGTGTGATCAATCCGCTAAACGTGCTATCCACAACCCCGTCAGCATCGCGTACGCTCCAAAGTGAGTCCATCCGCAGCTCTGGAGCCGTCATGCGGTCTAAGAAGAGCTGCAGCTGGACACACTTCCTGCACGTGAAGGAGTCAGGGACATCAGCCGTGTCTCTGAGCTCCCACATTGAGCAAGAGGAGCATAACACAGGTCTGAGATCTCCTGCCATTTTTAATCTTAAACTTAACTTACATAAATGAAAAAGGAATGAAAAAAGTTTTAACCAATCACATGATATAAAAAAAATGAAATAGAGAAAGCTTTACCTTATCTACCCAGCACCGAGTCCTTTTTTTTTTTGGTTAGAGGAGGAGGGCGGGTGGGGGACACTCCCTCGGGGTCAGCCGCTGCCCAAATAAATGAAGGCCGCTTCCGCTCAAGGTAAGCTTTTTAAAGTGGGAAAACTTACTTCCCGGCAGCCTCCTGGCGCGCGCTCTCTCTCTCTCTCTTGCTCCTCCTGAAAATGCATCCCGAAAAGGTAGGCAAAGCAATGTTGTTCACATTTGATTTAGATTTTATTGTCACGTGTACTCAAGCACAGGAGTACAATGAAAAGTGTATAATGTCAGCACAGTGCCATCTTAAGTACAAAGGGAGGTGGCAGCTTCAGCAGCAGCAGCAATGATGGCATCGCGGCCCAATGTGGAAAGAGCGAGAAGTACAAAAAACTTACGTACAAAATAGTAAAAGAAACAAAGTTAAAAATGTTAAGCATTACCTTCAAAGAATGTGTGGAAAAATAAAGAAACAAGGTTGTAGTTAACATTAAAGTTGTTCATAGTGTAGACTAGGGAAAAAAAGGAATAAAGTTAGACGTTCAACAGTCTTTGATGAGTCCTCTGCTTACCTTGCTCTCTGGGAGACCTCGTCTGCCTGTTCTCGATGCCGACTCTGTAGATACCAGGAGCCTCCCTCACCTCTCGCTCTATCCACATTGGGCCGCGATGCCATCATTGCTGCTGGTGCTGAAGCTGCCAGCTCCCTGACCTCGTCCTGCTGCCTCCGGAACATGCCTGAGCAGGACTCACTCGCACATTGAGATATCGTCATGCCGGGCCGAGAGATCGCCACAGGCTACCGAGAGACTGAAAGACTAAGGGACACGAATTTAAAGTTTTGGACAGGCTATTTCAAGGCAACTTGAAGATATTTTTTATGCAATGAATGATAAAAACCTGAAACTGGCTGCTGATGAAAGTAGTGGATAAAAGTGGAGTTGATTTTTAAAAGGATGGACGCGTGATGGAAATAAACTCAGAGAGCTAGGGGACTGAATAGATTGTGCTACAGGATTTGGCATGGATTTAATAGGTAAAAGGTCAATCTCCTGTGTATTATGACTGTATGGCCGCTTTTGTTTTATATTTGAATCTCGGTTAGTTTCTGTCATAGAGATTTGTATGCACTTACCTTGGCATCATGTTATACCCGTGGACAGAATTATAGCATCTTTTGATTTTGCTACTTACGAGCAAGTGGACAGCTTGTGTTGGTGAGTTCAGAAACGAGTTGTTGAACTACTGGGTAATAAATGGATTTTTCAGAATGGCTTTTCCCTATTGCCTGGCTACCATGTTACAAAAGAATAGCTCTCAGGAGGACAGTGACCACTAAAGAGTTTATATAATAGCCCTTAATTTGTAAAGGCAAAATGTACCTTCAGAACATTTTCAAGTTAACAGTGCAACAGGCCACTGATGTCTCTGTCTTATTCAGGGAGAAACAAAGCCTCGATACAAGTGCCACATTTGTGCCAAATGTTTTTCTTGGGCCTACACACTAACAATGCACCTACGTAAGATGCACCAGCTGAAGTGGCCTTCTGGACATGCACGATTCAGGTAGGATAATATCATTTGTCCAGAGCAAAAGGGTGTTGCCTTAAACCAACAATTGCTGATGCCATTCATTCCAGTGAACTGTATCTAATCTTTGGGTGCAGAGCTAAAATGTTTTGTTTCCTTCTGCATCAACAATGATTCAAGAAGAGTCACTGCTAGAATGCAGTCAATGTGTATGTACATGTGTACATTCACAGTGGATAGATATCATCAGAAAGAGGAAAGTTAGATTTAATCTTTGGTGAAATCTAGCTCTGGTTAAAGGCGTTCTGGTGAAGGTTCTTAGCTCTGTTTTCGAACTTTAACCCCCATAAGCATAGGTCCTCCATAACTTGCCCTTCTGCTTTCTACATCCTAGATAAATTTTACATCTGTTACGATCCTAGCATTGAGTCCAGTAAAATGCTGATGCCACACATAATATGAACCTGGTATGTAGTGGGATTGGAACCTTCCAAAATATTCCGAGTGTAGAGGGGATCCAGTTATGGAAATGAGAAACTTAAATCCCAGTTGTATAAACTACGATATGGGATGGCAAATGGGGAATTATCTTAAAAACGGTATATAAAGCAATATAAAGGGGGTTCAAGTGGATGGACTGGCCTATAGGCAGGCACAGTGGTTCTTCATCGAGCATTGCCAGACATAAGCAGGATTTATGGTAGACAAACAGGCGGCTGGAAGAACACAGCAGGGCTGGCTGCTTCTGGAAGAAAGGAGAAGTCAGTGTTTCGGATATAACCTTTCTTCCGAAACGTTGACAACTCCTTTCCTCCAGATGCTGCCTGACCTGCTGTGTTCTTCTAGTCTCCTGTTTGTCTACCTTGGATTCCAGCATCTGCAAATTTTTTTTGTCTCTAACCATAAGCAGGATTTATGTTGCTTTCTTGTTCAAACATATAAATTCAGCTTTCAGAAAAAAAATCTGTCTTCAGGATTGTAAACTTGTCGTTATAGAGGTCCCTTAATCCCATCAACCATAAACCACCTAAAAATTGTTTGCTAAAGTCTTATCTGGCAGGAAGTCACAGTGTTAATGCTTTTTAGTTGTGTAATTCAATAATGGCCAACACATGTTGGGGCAGAATAATGGGAGACTCACTTTACACCTGTCTATACCACTGCAGTAAATGATTAAAGTGAAAAGAGCTTAACTTCTCAATTTGAAAAGTCTCCCACATAAAGAAATTTTTTAAAAATGTCTTTCACATTGTAGCTTGGGTGGTGCTATGGTTTAGACTGTGAACTTTCACCTTTGTTACCTGATTCAGATCCAAGTGGATAAAAATTCTTTGTTCAGAATTCCTTGTGAATGAGATGGGCAACTTCTGTTCAGTTTCAGGCAGGTATAACAGGGTGACAACTTAATTTTTTCCCACAATTTGGATTTCCCTTTTGAGCTTTGTGTTCTGATAAAGTGAAGAATGTTAGTGCTGTTCCACTTTGTTCCATTGTTTGCGAGAGACAGTTTCAGAGTTTGTAGATGTCATAAATATTGGAAGAATTGTAAATTGTGAGGAGAACAGTGTAGAATTCTGGAAGTACAAAGATAAACTGGGGGAGTGGGCAGATAGAGTGGCTGATTTGTTTCAATGTAAGGAAATGTTAGGTGACTCATTTTGGTATGAAATACATTGAATGACAATGTAAGATAGGATACAGTTCCAAAGGGGGATGCAGGAGCAGAGGGATCTGGGTGTATGTGTACACAGATATTGAAAATGGATGGACATAGCAAGAGAGAATTAAGTAAAGATGAGAGTATCCTTGGCTCTATTAAAAGGGTTATTGAGCACAGGAACAAGAAGATCATGTTGAAATTGTGTAAGGTTTATCTTGTGTGCAGTCCTGGGTACCTCATTATTGGAAGGATTGAAATGTATTGGACGGAGTGCAGAAGCAATTTACAAGAATGGTTCCAGGGAGAAGGAGCTTCAGTTATGAGGATTGATTGAAGAATTTGGACTGTTCTTGGAAAGTGAAAGGCTAAGTGGAGAACTGATAGATGTTTTCAAAATTGTGAGCAAGTGGGAAAGGGCAGTTAAGGAAAAACTCTTCCTGCTCATAAAAGGAGCAAGAGGGCATAGATTTAAAGGGATGTGCAAAAAAAAGGTAAGTGTGAAATGATGAAAAAACTTTCTCACAGAATGAGTAGCTTGGGTATGGAAGGCATTGCTTAGAAGTGTGATGGAAGCAGGTTCAGTTGAGGCATAAAAGAGGAAATTGGTTGTTAATTTAGTTAGAAACAGTGAACCAGGGTAAGGAGAAAAAGCAGGAGACTGGCACAAGGTAATGATGCTCATTTGGAGAGTCAGTGCAGGCACGATGGGCCAAATGGCCTCCTCCTACATTGTAACAATTCTGTGGTTTTGGTCAACCGGTAAATCTGAGTGAGATTTGCCTGTTGAATGCTATTTTATGCTATGCTAGATTAAGGCTGCCTTGTCGATTTCCCACAGAAATATCACTGGCCACAAGACTTTCAGGTCACTTGGGTTGAACCTAGTTCCAGAGGTGAAAGGTCAATGCTTCCACCATTATGCCACTCAACCACAACCCTTCCACCTTCCCCAGTCCTCCTTTCAGATTAAATATTTTAGCTTTGATGATGAAAATGAATCCCACACCATTTATTTTGCTTTAACTGTCTAGATACAAGGAGCATGCGGATGGATATTTGCAGTTGCATGTGGTGCGCTATGAAACAGTTGAGCTGACTCAACAGATCATCAAGGACTTGGAGAAGAGGCGAGGGCCCCGAAGGAAGGTGACGGAACCGTGTCTCCATGCACCAGAACCCCGCCGCAAGACCATCTCTGCAAAACCCACAACTGGCAAAGCAGGCAAGGAGGAGGAGGACTACCTCGCAATTGCCACTCGGCTGAGGCGTGCTGGGCACCGGGAAACTAGCAACTTGCCAACCAGCCCTTTGCTGAAGGTCCCTCAGCCAGCGCAGTGCAACTCCCCAGAGCCCCCCAAAAGGGGTGAGCAGTGTTCAGAGATTTCTGGAAATCACTCTCCAATCTATTCTGTCCTCCGTAATGTATCCCAGTCAGCACCTGGGCATCCTGCTGCTCCTGAAAGGAGTGAAGCTGTCTCCTCTCTCGACCCTGTTGACACATTGGAGAAGGTAGCGCGAGGTCTTGGCATCCAGATAATTGGATAGTCAGGGTTGCCAGTAGCAAATTGCTGAAATCCAGGCCCATAACTTCTTTAAACAGTAGTTGCACAAATAAAGCTTGGTGGTGGGTTGGGGGGGTGGGTGGGAGTTTGGAGTTACAACTTAACAGGGTCCTACTGTCTGTATATTAACAGTATTGAGAGGCCAGAGCTTGCTGCATGTTCAGATATTTTAGAGAACCATCAACGCGATGCTAGAACAAATTCTTATTCTTGCTTAAATAAAAGTGGAATACCGTGGATAAAGGAGATCTGAAATAAAAATAGGAAGTGTTGGTGAAACTTGGTAGGTCTGGCAGCATCTGTGGAGATAGAGACAAACAAAAAACCAAAAAAAAATCATTCCGAGCCTTCATTCTGACTGCACAAGTTGGAAAAGGGTTAATGAAGCCCACGCCTGTATCTGTCTTCCAGTGTTCTTGGCAGGAACGAACAGTTTGATTTACAATTGTATTGAGATTGAGGGAATGACAAGATAGGTTCAGATGGTGTGGGCCCTTCTCACTAGCAAAGGAGCCAGCAAAAGCCAATGCCTATATAGGACATGTTCGATATAGAAAAACTACCCAAGACTCTTCACAGAAATTCAATGAATGCTAAGCCAAAGAAGGAAATATAAGGATCCTGACTTATCATTCTGATATCCAACTGATTGTTTTAAATGAAATTCAGTGTCTTGGCAGCTGTCAGTCTTCCTGATAACCTGTTGTAGCTGTTAATCTCTTGCTTTAAAGAAAAACGTCCAACCCGGAACCATTTCTTTTTTACTTTTGTGTCTTAACATATTGACACACACTTACTTTATCCCATTTAACAGTGACCTATCTTGAGATGTTCATGTTTTGGCTGCAGAGCCAGCAGAGATATGTGCATGAACTGGCATCTGCTGCACATGGTAGCTCAATTATATCTTTTATTACAACTCTTTAAAATTTTAATTGCGAAGTCACAGACGGCATAGATGTCACTCTTGACATTGGGTCAGATGTTAATGTAAGACCTCTTGTCCCAAGCACTGTATAAAAGTTAAGCAGGTTGCTAAATGAGTTCAGGGCTCAACTTCTGATTCCTTAGAGGAACTTGGCTGGCTGACTGCCTACTCATCACTGAGCCATCTCTGGAATGGTGCCCTCACTTCTCTTACAATCCTGTTTGTTTCTCTCCAGGATGTGTTGAACTTATCCTGTGATATTCCCTCAATTTGATCATCTAAAAATCAGCTTTCTTTTTGTACCCAATCACTTTTTCCTTCATTCTTTCTTTCATTTTAATAAAAAGAAAATATGGCTATTTTGTTAGATTTTCTTTAACTTTTAGGAAAATTTCTTGTGGGCCTTCATCTGAGATTGACTCATTCATCCTCAAACATTATAAAGTAGTTTTTCTGTCATGTTTAGAACAATACCCTATTTATGTCACAGTACTGCCTTCATCAATGGCACAGAACCACCCCAGCAAGAGATAAATATTCAGTGGCTGGTATCAGTGTAATTTTTAATCTTGCTTCAACTCCATACTGCCTTCCTTTTCAGTGTGTCAATGGCAATGTTTTCTGCCCATTAGTGTGAAGTTGTGGCTGAGGCTTTGAAACCATCTGCAAGTCCACACCCTTAACTGAGAATGGGGAGACCTGGCTATTTCATTAATGCCCTTCTGTAAAAGAAATGGACATTTAAATCCTCTCTGGTCTATATGTGTGACTCCAGTTCCATACCAGTGACATATGTAGACCTGCATTTTGCGGATCATTGCAGTGCCATTGTCCGCACTGCAGCAGATTTGCAAGCCACTTTCAATCGCTTCAGTTCTGCGTACAAGAAACTTAGCCTGTCCTTGAATGTTGTGAAAACAAAATTGATACGTCAACCCACAGCTGAACAACCAAATATTCCACTTGCCACACATTGTGAAGGAGAAACTCTGCAATGTATTGAACACTTTCCATAACTTGGTTGCCATCTCTCTTGAAAGGCTGCGCTAAATTAGCCTTCTCAAAAAAAACTCCAGCAGCAACTATTTTGGACAATTAAAACCTCTGCCACTCAACAACTGTCCTCATGTACAATGCGGTGGTCACCACACTCCTGTATCCCTTCAGCAATGCCTCTCATCCCACTCTCCGTTTTTAATGGGGGAACTGTTGAACAAACGCTAATATCCTTCTTGAAGCTGGCTGTACAAGCATTCAGGCAAATCTCCAAAATCACTTGGATAGACCTGAACGTTACGTGATTAGCTGATGTGTCTTCACTGCCAGAAGAATCAACTCATGTCCAGTGTTCAAAGAGAGAACAAATAAATTGTTACAAAGACACTGAAGCTATCCTTGAGGTGCAGCAGCATTGATATTAGAAATGGGGAGAGCTGGTTATCATCTGTTTAAAATAGCCATAATTTGTCCATCAAATAGCATCATACTTTGTGTCCAAACACCTTCATTATGAGGTAGAGCAGCAGGAGAGAAGGGAAGAAATGGTGGCAGATCTTGCACCCTGTATCCCACTACCTCTTGGGATGTCCCACTCCATTGTATCCAAAGATCTGCAGATCGAGAATCAACCTCTACTGACACATGAAGACTCACTACAGAAACTCTCAATCCTGAGTAGATGACGTCCTCAAAATCAAGGGACAGCCAATGAAGGTCTTTGACACTTAATTGTCTGCTGATACGGCCTAACAAGTTACTCAAAAAAGGAGGGTGGGCAAGAATACCAGGGCAAACTCCATATTTTAAAGTAAAGTAATTTTTAAAAAAATATCTAGGCCGGAGTAGCTGCATCTCATTGCAGGACTGCTACAACTGGAACCTCAGGAAACTGTTCAATCTTGTTAAATGGGAATTATCCTGGTCAACTTACTTGGACTTAGTGTAGGTTCCATTGTGCTTGTCTAACTGCAGTTTTACCTGCTGTGAAGCTCCTCCATGTTTCTAGGACATGTCTCACACCTTATCCTCCACACGTGTGACATCTAGGCTGGACTTAAACTGGGGCCTCAGCCATAAGTTTTCAACCAGTGTGGTGGTGCAGAACCCTCCAGTCACTTTGCACCTTCCAGAAGTCGAACAATAACAAAGTGCCACAAATGCTGTTTGCCTCCTACTGCATTGTGCCAGCAGCAACATTTTATCCTGATAATGCAACAGTTGTACAGAAGCCCTAATAAACTACTCCTTTTCTCATTTTGCTGACTACTCCTTAAAAATGATGGTAGGACTTGTTTCCAAGGGAAGTTGCCAAGTCCCCAAAACCTGACAGGGTGCTTTGATTTTCGACTGGAAGTGGAAGTTTGGGTTCTGTGCAATTTTGGTAAATAACATTGCCGCATTGTAAATTGGAAATAAAATGGCAGTGTGGTGGGAGATGTTTGGTTTACATTTCAGAAATTTTAACTTAGCTTATTGGAAAAGAATAACAGGCTATGCAGTTTTTAAACTGAACAAAATGGTAGAGCCTTTTGTGACATTGCTACTTTGTTTTGGGTTTAGATCACAGCCTCATTTATGCACTGGTGCCTACTGTATTAACTATTATTGACTTCATTCTGTAAAATTCGTAAGTAATGAGCCTGTAAAACCTTCCATCAAATGGAAGATTTTTTAACTGTGAAAATAACTTTGAGTGTTTATATTTTAACACATCTTGTCAATGGAATAAATTGTAAACTTGTTATGACTATGATTTCAGCAATGCCTTTGTGGTCCTGGTGTAAAATCTCTATACTATGTCCTCTTGAACTGTGGAAGACACCCTGTACTGTGAATCTGGAGTGTAATGTTGCAAACATGAGCAATTTATAATAGCAGCATGAAATAGATGGCGTTGAAAAGATTGCCATTGGTAACCAGTAGTGATGCCATAGAGTGGTAGTTCAAGCCCTGTGTTAGAGCTTTTGCTGGTTAAAGGGACCTTCCACCATGAATGTGAGGATTGCAGTATATTTTTGTAATTACGAACAGGGACGCGTCTGATTACTGACCTCATTGTGAATTTTACTGCTGTCTTTTGCAATTAGTGGGCTCACTCATCTTGGTGACTGCACTGTTATAAATATGATTCATCTAGAGCTGACTGAGGTGGGTGTATTTTATGATCCTTCCCAATAGTGTGCCTCATCCACTAGGAGCACACTCCCACACGGCCCTGCAAGTGCAGACATGTAAAGTTAACACTTGTGTGCACAAGAGATGTTTAATTCTGTGATATTTGTAACAGCATTTGACTGGGGCTTGCTATTTAAACTGTTTTTAACAAAATCTCTGTAGCTAGAGACACTATTGTTGTATACAAAAGTCTTGATAAATTAATGTTTAATTTACTTGACAGAACAAGCCTAACTTTTAGTCCCAACTGAGACCCTGCCAGTTCTGTGGAGGAGTTTACCAGCTGGGCATACAATAAGCTCACTTTTTCTTCAGTAGATTTAGGGCTGGGCAGTAAGTCACTACCTTTGCTAACAACGCCCTTGACTTAAGAATGAAATTTTGAGAAGTACACAGTCTACTCACTGCATCTTTAAACAAACAGTCCTGGTATCTTAAGAGCACTCAGGGTTCATTATATCAGAAACAAAAGTATTATTGAATATTGAACGGGCGATATAGTGTCTCATCCAATCATGTTTTGTGGAGCCACACCCAGTAAAGCAGAAGAATTTTTGTTTAATTGGAACTACTCCTTCATTATGTTTTCTCTGTTCAAGAGCAATTAATATGTGTTTTGTAGAAAGTTCAAGCAGTGGGTGTTTATATTCTCTCTGGGTCAAGTGATAAGCTATCTCATTTAGTAATCAGCCAATCCCTTTCTCCTTTCCCTCCTAACTTGATCCACTGGGTTTGATGAGGCCCTGATTGCTTCGGTAAGACCCAACAGTTACAGAGAAGGTTTACTGCATGCATTAGTTGGACGTTCTGCCAAACATGTGAGAGTTCAAATATATTTTTGTATTTGTGAATGAATCTCATTTGGGATCAGATCTGTGTCCTTATGAGCAATTGACTTATTTTTCCTGCAAGATAATAGAACATTTGCTAGCGGCAGTTCAGCTTTGATGGCTGGAGTATACAGCTCTAACTAATCATTCATGATTTACAGTTCAGACTGCAAATATTTGGGAGTCAGCTCTATTCTAGTATGGTTCCACCGTTGCCCACATCCCCAGGCTGCTGGGGCCATTAATCATAATGTTAGACGGAGTTTCTAAAGTGTTCATAATATTTAGTGGATCACTTCATTTCAAAAAAACTTGAATTTCTGCAGTGCCTTACCATACTTCCTATACATGTACCTATGAAGTACTTCACAAACTGTGAATTGCTTATGAAGTTGAGTTGCCAATTGTAATGTTATCAGATTAGACAAGCCAATTTACTGAGGCACTTTTTACATCTAGTTTCATGCATCCCTGAGTCCTATTCGATATAAACATCCTGCCTTTGAGCAGTGAGCAGCTTGTCTTCAGTACTTTTTGTAATCAGTTTTTGGTCAGACTCGAGTTAATGCTGGTTCATGTGCAAACTGCACAACATTGCAAAATTAAAATGAATTCTGATAACTGTGTGTGTGTGAGGTTCCTGGAATACTTTGATTGTTATTGGTCATATTTTCCATGTTTTGCATATAAATGTTTACGTAGCTTTCCATATGAACATATTCTACTCTCTGTACCCATGCTAAATGATTATTTCTGATATTCACCTAAATTTTCAGTTTGCCAATAGAGTCATAGATAAGTTTAGATTAATACGGAAAAGAAGACTACCAATAATGGCATAATCCTGACGTGTGTCCTTAAGAGCAGTATACAGTCTTCAGATAAGAATGTTTTACAAATTTTTAATTCAAAAATCAGAAATGTTTTGTATCTTTCCTTCTTGTGAGGGTTTTTGAAATGATGATTTTCTTTACTGATAGGCACACTTGTATTTGCAAATCATAATTTATGCATATTGCACACATGTATATAGTTGGAAATGTAAATATTTTTATGATGGTTAAAATGAAATTGTTCATTCACCTAGTCTCTGTCCACTGAATGTGTCCCTGCTGCCTTGGATATTTCTAAATAATCTCAAAGTCTAAACTATTAGAGTGAAAACTAGGGATGGCAAAGAACCTGGCACTGATAGCGTGTTCAGTTTGTTTTCATGTTCTTTCATGTTTAATCTGTTACAACTTGACAATATTACACAGTGCATTTTGTTGATGTGTTACTGTGAAATCTTCCTATTATTGCACATCTCTTGTGCAGCTTGGTCGCTGAATTTGAATAGGAATCGCCTTCTATTGCACTGATAGTTATGTGGTATGGCGATTAAAGTTATTGACTGATTAATTGTAACAATCAGTTAGTTATACAGCGTTGATATAGTCTGTGTAAAATGTTGGGATGGGTTGTGTTTGGCTCCCATTTAAAGCAAGAAGAAAATACATTTTGGAAAAGCCAAATCTATTGGTAAGGAGTGTGTGGATTAATAATGTGTTGTTAATTTCTTTAGTTGCTGTGACTAAGACAAGAAGGAAGATTTCCTGTTGCTATCTTTTGAAGTTTGTTCTTTGTGTCTTCTTCAATTTGTTACACAGGAGAGTAAGTGTAACCCCTACTGTTGTTAATTTCATAATGTGTTATTCTGCTGAATGTTATTTGAAATATAGCATTGATTTGGATCAGAAAGAAAATCAGTAACTACTTTAAATGAAGTTTTAAATAAGTAAAACAGGTTCTTTTTATAGAAATTGCCTTTTATAAACTTCATTATTTTCATTATTTTTGTATTTCAATTTTTTTCTTGTAAGCAGTTGCTACCTGGTGCATTAAACATCTTGAATATTTTGCTCACATCCCATGACTCAATAATTTCCTTTGTCTCACTTTACAATGACATTTCTTTGCTATGTTTGGCTATGTCAGACCTTTCCATCATAGTTTTGCTTACTTTTTTGGTTTCTTTTTATTTACTCACGGGATGTGGGTATTGACGGCTAGGTCAGCATTTATTGCCCATCAGGCAGTTTAGAGTCAACCACATTGTGCTGGGTCTGGGGTTATATATAAGCCAGACCAAGTAAGGACAGCAGTTTCCTTCCCAATAGGACATTAGTGAACTAGACGATCAACAATGTCTTATTTCTAACTTTTTTTTAAAACTCTGTTAAATAATGCAACTACTTTTTATTTCTCTTGTGTATCCAAGATTTGTACCTAAGTACTTGTACTTAAGATGGCGCCATAAGAGGCAGACATTGTAAAAGCTTTTTTTGAAGCACTGTACTTCAAAATGGAGTACACGTGACAATAAAGGATATTCTATTCTATTCTTTTTGTAGTCTTTTCAATTCTCTTAATTCCAGATTTTTTGATGAATTCACATTCCACCGTTTGCCATGGTGAGATTTGAATTTGGGTCTCGAGAACATTACCTGGATTTTTGGATTAATGGTTGAGCAATAATACCATTTGGCCATCGCTTCCCCTAGGCCAGCATTTATTGCCCAGACAGCAGTTAAGAGTCACCTATATTGCTGTGGGTGTGGAGTCTGGTTTAAGTCACTTCCTCATTTAATTTATAGTTGGTGCTGTTGCAGGTATCTCAGCTCTGTCTGCACATATTTCCATGTTGCCAATTAACAAAGTGTCTTCTGTGGATATCATTCCTCCTGATGGATCCATCATGATACTGAAGCTGCATACAGATTAACTTTATCTGCAAACAATTTCAAATTTTGAATTCTATTTGTGATATTAAAAGCACACAGGAACTTTAGTCCAGTTTCCATTGACAGCCAGAAATCTGGTTTACCTCATTCCTGCAGAAGGAGAGATCCCTAGATATAATCATGCAACAGATCATTTATAATGTTTACGATAAATATGTTGTATATGTAAAGTATCATTATGCATCTGATGTAGCTCAGAAAGTCGTAGACTTTTTGGAAACATACTTGCTGGTAAGTCAGATGTTTTGAGTTCAAGTCCCACTTAAGTACAAAATAAATCACTCAAGTGCCGTACTGTAGGGCCTCCACTGTCTTCAGGTTAACATAAAACATTCCATTACAATTTGAAAGTTGGGCAGGAGAGTTATCACTGCTGTCCCAGCAAGTGTACGTCTTAGTCAATATCACAAAAAGATTGTGTTCCTATTAACACATAGCGTCTGTAGGAGTTTGCTTGCACAAGTTGATTGCTAATCAAAACGTTGTGCTGGAGGAGAGAGAAACAGTTAATTTTTCAAGTCTGATATGATTACTTGTCAAAACTGAAAGGGGATAGAATAGAATATCCTTTATTGTCACGTGTACTCCATTTTGAAGTACAGTGCTTCAAAAAAAGCTTTTACAATGTCTGCCTCTTATGGCGCCATCTTAAGTACAAGTACTTAGGTACAAATCTTGGATACACAAGAGAAATAAAATTATTTAACAGTTTTTTTTAAAAGGTTAGAAATAAGACATTGTTAAAGGATTGACTTTGCAGGCAGGTAAAAACAAGTCAAATAAACATTACATTGTAGCAGCTCAGCGCAGGGCCTCCACACGTGGTCTGACCACCCGCACCAGATCCCATCCCTGCTCTGATCCAAGCCTCCAACCTACTTACTGGCACTCAACTGCAGCAAGGTAGGTTCCAGGACTCAGCCGTGTCAGGCTCCCTCTGGGATTTGCTCCCCTCGCGCTGCTCTGGAACTCACTGCCTGTGTGATGCACCGGGGCTTGCTGCCCACACCTCCAGGTCTTGCAGCCCATGCACTGTGCCGCGGTTCGCAGCCCATGCGCTGCTCCGGTGGGCTCGCATGGTTAGCTTTATGCTGTTGATAAAGGGGGGTGAGGGGTAAGTGGTACAGATGATGAGAGTGCCCAGAGCAAAAGACAAAGTGAGTGCTAATGGTACTACAGGATTGATAGACACAAAATAATTGTAAATGACCATAGACATAAACCTAGGAGCAAAAATAGGCTGTTTGGACCATCAACTCTGCTGTGCCATTAAATGTGGTAAAGAATTCACCTTCTGAGAGAGAAACATGGACAATTCCTTACTTAAGTTTTATGTCCTCTGATCCTAAACTTTCCCATAAAGGGAAACAATCTCTCCACATCTACTCTGTGAAGCCCATAACAACCTTATATGTTTCAATAAAGTCTATTTTCATTTTTCTAAATTCCCATGAGTAAAAGCCCAACCTACTCAACCTCTCATCATATGACAGTCCCTCTATACCTGGGATCAACCTATTGAATCCTTTTTGGATTGCCTTATATGCTAGTACCTCTTCTTCAAATGAAGGGACCAAAGCTGTTCATAGTATTCCAGCTGTGATCTGACTAGTGCCTTGTATGGTTTTAGCAAGGCCTACCTATTTTGTACTCATTCTCTTTGAAATGAAGGCCAGCATTCAGTTTGTCTTCCTAACTAACTACTGAACTTGTATGCTAGTTTTTTTTTTGTGACTCATGTACCAGGAGCCCCAAATTCATCCATCCTGGAGCTTTCTGCAGTCTTTTCCCATTTAAATAAAATTCAATTCTTCTTTCTACAAAAGTGCATAATCACACATTTTCCCACTTTACATTCCATCTGCCAAGCTTTTGCCTATTCAACCTGTCATTATCCCTCTAAGGACCCCTTGAGTCATCCTCTCTATTGGCCTTCCCATCTATTTTTCTGTCATTGGTAAATTTGGTGACAGTATATTCATTTCCTTCATCCAAGTCATTAATATCTACCAGCAGTGATTGTGGCCCAGTTCTCTGATTTACCAAAAATCTTTTCCACATTTGAATATTTCCTTTCTTAACTCCCCTGGTTAACCATGATTGGTTTATCCCCTTCTAGAATTCTTCTTCCTTACTGGCATATATCTTGGTTGTGAGTCATGAATGTTTTTTCAACATTGTCCATTGTTCATCAACTGTCTTCCTGCTAACTCCTTTCCAGTCCACTCTAGCCAACTCTGCCCTTATGTAATGACCTTTACTTAAGTTTAGCACTGTTGTTTCGTACCCATGTTGCTCACTGTCAAACTAAAGCCTAAGTTCTTTCATGTGATAGCTGCTGTTCCCTAGAGGATGTTTTATTTGGAGATTATTTATTGAATCTACCTCATTACACTTTGCCAGATCCAAAAATAGCCTGATCCCTGATTACATCCAAATGTATTATTCTAGGAAATTATTCCAAGTGCATTCTATGAATTACTCCTTGTGACTGTCTCAGCCACTTTGATTTGCCCAATGTATGAGATGTGAAGTTTGGTATAGAAGATCTTTGGAGGAGGTGATGTCAGTGAGTCCTATAAATAACAGCTTGATGGATCATTGGTAAATCATGGTCCGGGGAGATTAGAGGAAGTGTCAGAGAGTTGGAGCTCAACCTCTGGCAGATAGAGGTCAGCACGCCAGAAGACACCAGCTACTGCCCTTATCAGCAGGTTTGATAGCAAGGTTGGGGTTGGACCTGAAGGAACGGAGCACGTTCAAAGGGAGACAGGGTAGAGTGGGTGAGGGAGCAGAGGAATTAAGACTGCCAATGTCAAATCAGCAGTTCTCATATTAAGAGATCAAGTGCAGGTAAAAGGCCAGAGGGAGGAGAAGTCATAGAGATTGGTGAAAGGGTCCATGTGGCAGGGAGAGGACTCCTGTTCAAAGAAATGGCATGGAGGTGAAGGCAGTGGAAGAAGAGGTCACCGTTGTGTCATGCCTGAAATTCATTGAAGTGGGGCTGCAAAGGGATAAAGCTAAATGCTTTGCTGAGCATAGATAATTTAGCATCAGAGTGGGTAACGTCAGAGGGTATAATTAATAAAGGCAAGAGGTGGGATTAGAAGATAGATGGAGTTAGAGGGAAGGAAGAATCCAGAGGAACATTGCTACCCTTGGGTTTTGGACCTTGTGCTTATTAACACCTGACAAGAAGAGGAAAAAGTTGTTGAAGTGTTGAATGAGACAAAGAATGATGGCATGAGGGAGTGTTGATAGGTTAACAGTGCGCATGTGGCAGCACATGGCACTAAGTGTGGATGGCAGGATGCAGTGAGAGCAGCTGTCTGCGGAGCATTTTATGTCATGGAGATATCTGCAATCCCAACCCATGGCTGGGTTTGAAACGTGAAAGATGGGACTTGGTTAGAATCTGTGTGGCGAAAGGAAGAGCTGGGTACAGTCACTGAAGAAAGAGATGTGGCTGTGAAACTGAGTTTTAGTAAACACTTTATCCTACAAGAGATTGCAATGAAGGTGAACAGGTCAAAAGATTAATATGGAAATCCAGGAAGGGTTCTGACGAAGGGTCACTCAACCCAGAATGTTAACTCTGATTTCTCTCTGCAGATGCTGCCAGACCTGCTGAGCGTTTCCAGCAATTTCTATTTTTGTCTCTGATTTACAGCATCTGCAGGCCTTTTCGTTTTTAATGTGGAAATCCCATCAGAGAAAAAGGCAGAACGTCTTCAATTTTGGAGCACATTGGAAGCTTGAAGGAACATACTAACTTATGCGCATTGAAATAATGTATAGTAGACCTATCCTGTGATGGTGCATATCAGACTTTCTTCTGATTGATTCAGGATCCTGTCCATACTCCTTTCCATTCTGAAGAAGTCATATTGAGCTCAAAACATTAACTCTGTTAATCTCCTCACAGAATCTGAATTTCTGCAGCATTATCTGTTTTTATTTCCGATTTCCAGCATCCACAGTATCTTGTTGTCACTCATCCTATTTTATAACAATGACCACAAAAGTTCCTCAATTGCTGTAAACTGTTTGAGATGACTACTGTTTGTGAATGGTGCTATATAAATGCAAGTCTCTTTCTTTCATAACTTTGTAAGTTTTACTAAAGTACTTTGCACTTCAAATATAGTCATGAGTTGTAGTCACTGCTGTAATGTAGAAAATGGTAGCCAGTTTACACACAAGGTATCGAGCAGCGCAATAATAAATGGATATCCAATTTGAGCTGAGAAAAACCAAATTTTGAACTTCCTTCTGAATCCAGTTAATATCTACCACAGAAAGCAGGCGAGCATAAAAACATTTTATGATTTCAAGGAGTTGGATACATCACGCGAGGCTAAAAAGATCAAAGGATGTAGGGAAAAGTGACAAAAGGCCATTGAGTTAGATGATCAGCCATGATCACATTGAAAGGTTGAGCAGGCTTGAAGGAGCAAATGGTCTATGCTTGCTCCTACATTGTATGTTTATAGGTCTACTATGATGCAGGAATTTGTAATTATTACACTTTGCAAACATAAAGTAACTAGGATCAGAGAAAATAGGAGCAGGAGTAGGCCTTTTGACACTTTGATATGATCATGGCTGATTATCCAGTTCAGCACCCTGTTTCTGCTTTCCCCCCATACCCTTTGACCCCTTTAGTCTGAAGAACTATCTTGATCAATTGGGCCAATGGGATGAGGAGTGGCAGATGGAGTTTAAGTTGGATAAATGCGAGATATTGTATTCTGGTAAAACGAACAAGGGCAGGATTTAGGTAGTTAATGGTAGGGCCCTGGGTATTGTTGTCAAACAGGGAGACCTAGGGGTTCAGGTACATAGTTCTTTGAAGGTTGCATCATATGTAGATAAGGCGATTAAGAAGCCATTAGCAAACTTGCCTTCATTGGTCAAAGCTTTGAGTACAGGAGTTGGGATGTCATGTTGAGGTTGTATAGAATGTTGGTGAGGCCACTTTTGGAGTACAGTTCTGGTCACCCTGCTGTAGGAAGGATATTATTAAATTGGACAGTGTTCAGAAAAGATTTACCAGGGTCTCGAGGCTTTAAGTTATAAGGAGAGGCTGGAAAGGCTGTGAATATTTCCCCCGGAACATAGGAGGCTGAGGGATGATGTTATAGAAATCTACAAATTCATGAGGAGCAGAGATAAGGTGAATAGCAAAAGGTGGGGAGTTCAAATCTAGGGAGGATATTTTTAAGGTTAGAGGAGAAAGATTTAAAAGTGACCTGAGCGACAACTTTTTCACACAGAGGGAGGTTCATATAAGAATGAACTGCCAGAGGAAATGGTAGATGTAGGTACAGTTACAACATTTAAAAGACATTTGGATAGGTACATGAATAGGAAGGGTATAGCAGGATATGGGCCAAATGCAGGCAAGTAGGACTAGTTTAGTTTTGGAAACTTGGTTGGCATGGATGAGTTGGACTGAAGGGTCTGTTTCTGTGCGGTATGAATCTATCACTCTGTAACTCCTTCTTGAAAATGTTTAATGTTTTGGCCTCAACCATTTTCTGTGGCCAGAAACTTCCACAGGCTCACTAATCTCTGGGTGAAGGAATTTCTCCTTATATGAGCCCTAAATCTGCTTAAACTGTTGGCCCCTGGTTCTGGACACCCCAATCATTGGGAAACTCATTCCTGTGTTTACCCTATCTAATCCTGTTAGAATTTTATGTTTCAACTCCAGTGAATATTGTCCTCATTGATCCAGGCTATCAGCCTTACTATCCCAGGAATCAGTAGTTACTAATTCTAACTTAAGCACATTGAAATAATGTATAGACCTATCTCGAAATGCATCCTAAAACTCTTCCATATTACTTCAGGAGGCTGCCCATCTTCTTGAATGGAACACTAAATGAGAGGATACCCATTAGGAAGCTGCCTCTTAGCAGTTTGCTGAGCTAGTCTCACTGCCAACAAGTGTGGACTCAGGGGGGCCCTACCTGGTCCCAACTTTGGGGTCCCAAAACCTGGTAAATCTTGACTCAAAATTTTATTACTCTCTCCACAGAAACTGCCTGACTTGCTGAGTGTGCTCAGAATTTTCCATTATTTTTGTCTAGTAAGTATATTTGCTATATCCATTAATAAACGGAAGTTATCAGTTATATTAACTGTGACAAACAAAATGATAAAATATAAGGCCTTGAGTAATATTTGGTTTGACTATTTGGTTAGTAAATAGCAATGAATGGAGTCTGAAGGTGACTTATGCTTTGGAATTCTGAACCATGTCATTGCAGACTATGAGCTGTGGTTGTGCTGATGAAACTAACGCCATAAATGAATGAATGAGTGATCAGCTGTTTTAAATGGGACCTGTAATACATGCCACACCTTATAACCCCAGCATGTCCGCCCCCGACCTGCAATCGTACAATAAGTCCTTAAGAATGAGCCAGGGTATCCTCAAACTATTTTGTTGAAAGAAGGAAAAGTCATGACTTTATTAAAATGAAGAACTGCGGATGCTGGAAATCTGAAACGAAAACAGAAATTTCGGGAGAAACTCAGCAGGTCTGGTAGCATCCTTGAAGAGAAAACAAAGTTAATGTTTCAGGTCCAGTGACCCTTCTTCAAAAACAAACATGTAACTTTATTCTGTTCAGATGATGACAAGCCTAATATTCTTTGTACCATACTTTCCATGTTAACAATCCTGTCAATGGGATAATTGTTGCTAATAATTTCCTGCAGTTCCAAGAAATAAATCACCTGAAGATAGTGTTCATTCTGACTGACTACCATTTAAACACAAATTATTCCATGTCTTAACATTTCATCACTTTTATTTGTGATAATTGGTTAACTCATAATAGTTAATACAGTCATTGCCACTTTATTTCTATGAAAACCTTTCCATTGTCTGTATTTCTTGGCCTTCATTGGGTTTGCTTGATGGGACTGATTATATTGTCCAAATGGAAGCCATTGAAGTAATACAATGGCTGCGAGACCAAATGGAGGGGGTTCTTAGAGAATGTAAGGAGGGATTATTTCAGAGATTGCAGAGTGACTCAACTGATTGTGTGTGGGAAGCTCTGAGGGTCTCAAGGAAGGAATGCATTACGGCAGGTCAATTTGAGTGGCTACAGAGGAAAGACACCTAACCGCTCCTCTTGATCCACAAGCAGTGCTAGAAAAGCACTTGCCCTAATTATCACTTCCCTTTTGACAGAAAGGATGATAGATTTCAAGGGCATTTGTAGGCTTTTACAACAATTGATGATGGCTTTTTCTAATAGCACCATCACTGAGACTACTGTTTACACTCTAGGTTTATTAATAGAATTTAAATTCCATCAGCTGTTACGGTGGGATTTGAACCCATGATCCCAGAACATTAACCTGAATGTTGGAACATTGGATTAGTAGACCACTATATCACCTAGTCTACATATGATTGGACATTTGGGGAGCTCTGTCTGAGTTCAGTAATGAAGTGGACTACAAGAGGGAAGGAGGAGTAGGCAGGGCTCCATTTCTTGATCCCTGTTCAGCATCCCCTATCAGAAAGTTCACATGTGAATGGTCAGGCAGAGGTTCTTGACACTTTGTCCAAGCTTTAATGTGACGAGATTTACAGAGGACCAGTTTGGCCAGGGGGTCTTTCACAAACTGGAACTGTAGCATCAAACTAATGTACCCAAGAAGAATATTCAGGGAGTAACATAAAGGAGAAAGCAAGCTAACAGGCTGATGAAGAGTGTGAGTATGTCTTCAGGAATAGCCATGCTTTCCCTCCATATTTCCACCTACAAGAACCCTCCCTATGAAATTAAGTTGAAGAGATGCAATTTGAAACCAGTTGTGTTACGTGTCCTCAAACCTCAGTATGTTGTGTAGACTTGCTGACACTCGCATGCACAATGGGATTGCTTTTTCCTTGTAGCCTTTTGGTGTGAAACCTCACTGGAAAGACATGAGCATCAAATCCAGACAGGCACACCAGTGCTGTACTGATGGAGCTGCACTATTGCAGTTGCTATATTTCAGATTGCATGGTCCCAGGTCCTGCCTGCTCTCTCTTTGCAGGGGCTATATGTCACAGGATATGTGAGGCGCTCTCATCAAATCATAAAATCTACAGAGCAGACAAAGGCCATTCAGTCCATTGAGTCTGCATTGACCCTCCGACCAGCTCTCCACCTCCATCCCATGCCCTGTCCCCAAACCTCTGTCATTACCATGGCTTATCTACCTTGCCTGCACATCTTTGGACTTTGGGAGGAAATTGGATCACCCGGAAGAAATCCATGCAGATTCAGGGAGAACATGCAAGCTCCACACAGACAGTCAACCAAGGGTGGAATCAAACCCAGGTCCCTGGCTCTGTGAGGCAGCAGTGTTAACCCTCCTTGCCAAATAAGTCTTAGAGGAATGAATGGTGAATGGTCTGAGCTCAGCCATTCTAACCCTATTCTAAGTACCCCTTGTGGAAGGATGGTGAAAGTCAGTCAGAGCCTCCTGTTCCTCACTGTCGTCCAGCAGATACTTAACTGGACAGTGTATATGTGTGAGACCATCAAATGAAGGTTAGACCATTCTCCACAGGTGAATACCCCTCCCTTACTTCCAGCCTTTCTAAAGAATGGCCACTGACATGAAATATGTGGGAGGGCCAATGCTGCAATGGCTTCAAAATTGGCTCCACATCCAGACTGATATCTTGTATGTGCTTGTATGGAATCACAGAGACCTGGCTCTAGAGTGACCAAGGATGGGAGCTCAATGTCCAGGGTTATTCAGAAGGGAGGTGGGGTAGTGTTGCTGGTTAAGGAGGAGACTAACACAATAGTAAGGGAGGACATTACAGTCGATGACGTGGAATCAGTATGGGTGGAACTGCAGGACACCAAAAGGAAAATACATTAGTGGGAGTTGTGTACAGACCACGAAACAGTAGTTGTGATGCTGGGGACTGTATCAAACAGCAAATTAGAGATGCATGCAGTAAGAGTACAGTAGTTATTATAGGTGACTTCAATTTACATGATGATTGGACTAATCAAACTGGTAGCAATGCGACGGAGGAGGATTTCTTGGAATGTATGAGGGATGGTGTCCTTGATCAATATGTCGAAGAACCAACTGGACAGCAAGCCATCCTAGATTGGGTATTATGTAATGAGAGAGGGTTAATTAGCAACATTGTGGTGCAAGATGCTTTGGGGAAGCGTGACCATAGTATGGTAGAATTCTTCAGTAAGATGGAGAGTGACACAATTAAATCTGAAACTAGGGCTCTGAACTTAAAGAAAGTTAACTTTGATGGTATGAGGCATGCATTGGCTGGAATAAGCTGGCCAAGGATTCTTAAGGGGTTGATGGTGGATAGGCAATGGCAGATGTTTAAAGAACACATGGATGAACTTCAACAATTGTACATCCCTGTCTGGTGTAAGAGTAAAACAGGACAGGTAGCTCAACCATGGCTAACGAGTGAAATCTGGGATAGTGTTAAAGCCAAAGAGGAGACATATAAATTGGCCAGAAAAAGCAGCAAACCTGAGGACTGGGAGAAATGTAAAATTGAACATAGAAGGCCAGAGAGTTTAATTCAGAAAGGGAAAATAGAATATAAAAGCAAGCTTGCGAAAAATATAAAAATTGACAGCAAAAGCTTCTATAGATACGTGAAGAGAGAAAGACTGGTAAAGACAAATGTAGGTCCCTTGCTGTTCAAATCAGGTGTTTGTAATGCACAACAAAGAGATGGCAGATCAGTTTGGACCAGTCTTTACTGAGAAGGACACAAATAATCTTCAGGAAATTCTAGGCAATAGAGGGTCAAGCATGAAGGAGGAACTGAAGAAAACCCTTATTGGTCAAGAAGTGGTATTGGGGAGATTGATGGGATTAACACCTGATAAATCCCCAGGGTTTGATGCTGGCATCCCAAAGTACTTCAGGAAGTGGCGCTAGAAATAGCAGATGCTTTGGATATCCTCTTCCAGCATTCTGTAGATTCTGGAAGCGTTCCAATGGGCTGGAGGGTAGTTATTGTAACCCTACTCTTTAAAAAAAGGAGGGAGAGAGAAAATGGTTTATAGGCGTGACATCGGTGGTGGGGAAAGTGCTGGAGTCAATCATTAAGGGTTTAATAACTGAGCATTTGAAAAGCAGTGACAGAATCAGTTCTAGTCAGCATGGATTCACTGAAGGAAAATTATGCTTGACAAGTGTTCTGGTATTTTTTGAGGATGTGACCAGTAGAGTAGACAAGGGTGAGTCAGTAGATGTTGTGTAATTAACTTTCAAAAGCCTGTTGACAAGGTTCCACACAGGAGATTACTGAGGAAAATTAAAGCTCGTGGTATTGGAAGTAATGTATTGACATGGATAGAGAACTGGTTTGGCAGACAGGAGGCAGAGAGTTGAAATAAATGGATCCTTTTCAGAGTGTCAGACAGTGATGAATGAGGTACTGCAGGGTTCAGGTGCTGGGACATCAGCTTTTCACGAGATACGTTAATGATTTGGATGAAGGTATTGAATGTCATATCTCCAAATTTACCCCCCAGCTGCAGTGAGTGCTGTGAGGAGGATGCTAAGAGGCAGCAGGGTGATTTGGACAGACTGGCTGAGTGGGCAAATACTTATCAAATGCAATATAATGTGGATAAATGTGAAGTTATCCACGTTGGTCACAAAAACAGGAAGGGAGGTTATTATCTGAATGGTGGCAGTTTAGGAAAAGGTGAGGTGTAATGAGACCTTATCATGGTGGAACAGTGGCCGAAGGTTGACATTCACTTGCAGCAGGCAGTGAGGAAAGCTAATGGCCGACTTTCATAGCAACAGGATTTGTGTATTGGAGTAAGAACGTCTTGCTGTAGTTACACAGGGCCTTGGTGAGGCCACACCTTGAGTATTGGGTGCAGTTTTGGTCTCCTAGTCTGAGAAAGGATATTATTGCTATTAAGGGAATCCAGCAACGGTTCACCAGACTGAATACCCGGGATGGCAGGACTGACATATGAGGAAAGACTGGTCAACTGAGCTTGTATTCACTGGAATTTAGAAGAATGAGGGGCATCTCAAAGAAACATATAAAATCTTGATTGGACTGAGCAGGTTAGATAAGGGAAGAAAGTTCTTGATTTTGGCAAGTCAGAACTAGGGGTCACAGCCTAAGAATAAAGACTGAGGTTATTCTTAAGTCCATTCAGGACTGAGATGAGGAAGAATTTCTTCACTCAGAGAGTTGTGAACCTATGGAATTCTCTCCTACAAGAAGCTGATGGGACAAGTTCATTAGATATATTCAAGAGGGAGTTGGATGTAACCCTTGAATCTAAAATGATTAAGGGTTGTGGGGAGAGGGCAGGATTGTGACACTGAGATTGCATGATCAGCCATGATTGTATTGAATAGCCCATTCCTGCACCTGTTTTCTATGTTTCTCTGTTCTCGCCACAGTGAATGATCAACCTGAGGTGTGTATGTGTTTCACCATAAACTGTATGAGTCCATTTCCCAGCCAGACCAATGAAGATAGCCATCTCAGTTTGAATGTCGAGATGCAGAGTTTCTGGCGACTGCAGGCATAAACTCTCAAAAACACTTTCTCAAATTCTGAGCTGCCATTACAGAGAAGTCTTAATTTTGACGGGACGGTTTACGATCCCTGACACTAATGCAAACAGGCAACTATTTGCAGCCATATGCTGACAGCCTTTTGAGAAGCAGCAGTGTAGACATGTTACGTTAATGAATTAGGCAACAAAAGTATATGACCGCCACAGATGAGAACACCTCACCGATCCCGAAGTTGATTGGTAGAATGGAGGAGTGAGGTAGTGGGGCCCTGTGGTGTCTTATGGTTTTTGGTGGTAACCTTTGGAGCAACAGTCTTTGTTCTTCCCTTGGGCTAATATAGAGGAACTTGAAGTCTTCTCATATGAGGATGGTGGCTGTATCTCTTGGATTTTCTCTCTCTCTCCCTCTCTCCCCACCTCCCGCTGTTTGATATCTCTTACTTGGGCATCAGCCTATGTCAATTACCTATTTAAGCACCTCTCAGCCAATGACCATGGCAGCTACTCATAATGCCAGGACGACCATTGTCTTCTTGCCCACCTCCCTTTGAAGGTTAGTTTTCATTCCTTCAAAGAACAGAAACCTGCCTTGTGTATTGAACATAGGGTAATGTGGTGCCTAATATATCTTTAACGTGAATCATGACCTCAGTAATTCTTATAACCTTTCCTTTGTTTTCCTATATTAGAGATATGTTTATATTTGCAGGAGGTTAACTACTGCAGTAATGCTCATGCCACCCAGTAAATACTAAATACAAAACGCTGAAATAATTTCTAGTTTTACAAAGGACCTCAATTTCCATCAAGAACTACTTATACACAGCTCAGTTCCTCATATCACACATATTAGGGGCAGCCCAGCGACTCAATGGTTAGCACTGCTGCCTCATAGAGACAGGGACCTAGGCTTGGGTCACCTTGGGCACTTGGCCTTGATTCCAGCCTTGGGCACCTGTCTGTGTAGAGTTTGCACGTTCTCCCTGTGTCTGCATGGGTTTCCTTCAGGTGCTCCGCTTTCCTCCAACAGCCCAAAGATGTGCAGGTTAGGTGGATTAGCCATGGGAAATGCAGAGTTACAGGGATAGGGTAGTGGGCTGGGTCTGGATGGGACGTTGTTCAGAGGTTTGGTATGGACTTGACAGGCAGAATGGCCTGCTTCCATACTGAGGGGATGCAAATCCTTGATCACTTGACGAATTCATGACATGAATTGCCTTGTGAGGAAAGGTTAAGGAGGTTGGACCTATAAGCGCTGTAGTTTGTAAAATGAGAGTCGGGATCCAAAGTTGGGTTAGGAGCTGAAATTCTCAGCTCTGAAGCAACATAGGGTCTCATGGTGCTCTGTCCGGTTTTGTACAGTTGTTCTGCCCTGGCAGGTACTCACTTTCTCAGTTCTCACTAAAAGGTCTCAACAATGTTTGAGCCTCAAAATGGGGTCGCAGTGCAAAAATATTTGGGTAACATTGATTTAAAAGAATCAGAAGATAATCTTGTTAAATGGAAGACCCTGGGGGACTTGACCGGGAGGTTGCTGAAAGTATGTTTCCCACTGTGAGGAGTCTAGAACTAGCAGACGCAATTTAAAAATTATGGATCTCCCATTTAAGTCTGACATAAGGAGAATTGTTCTCTCTCAGAGGGTTGTAAGTCTGCAGAATTCTTTCCCCAGTGGAGGTGAGGACATTGAAATTATTCAAGGCTGACTGCGTGTGTGTGTGTGTGTGTGTGTGTGCGCGCGTCCGTGTGTGTCAGTGTGTTCGTGTATGTGTAGTGTGTTTGCATTTATGTGCGTGTGTGTAGTGTGTTTGCATATTTGAGTGTGTGTTTGCATGTATGTATGTGTGTGTGTGTTTGACTGTGTGTGTGTGTGTGTGTGTGTGTGTGCATGTGGAAGCAGTGTTGCAAACGGAAAACTCAGTCATGCTTTTATCCAACAGTAAAGAAGTCTCAAGGGCCTAAGGCTCATGGCTTTACTCCTGCTCTTAATTCTTGTGTATTGCATAGTGTTGCTACCTCATCCCTTATGCCACAACCTGTTAAATCAGTCACAAAGCAAAATAAAGATTAACTGATAGTCAAATGATGTGTCTGTTGCTGCCTTATTCCATCCATGCCTAGGGAATCCTAACCTAGATGCTATCCATATTAATAAATCCAATATGAAAATCAAGAGAAACTGCTTTGCCCAGAAAGTGGTTGGAATGGAATTGGCTTCCACATAAACAGTTGCAGTGAATAGGACAGCTTCGTTAAGTACTCTAAGGAGGACGGATTAGAAGGAAGTGCTGATGAGGTTAGGTAAGGAAGGCTGCTTGTATGAAGTGTGATAATTCCACAGACAAGCTGGGCTGAATAACCAGTTCATCTGCATTAGATTCTATTTAATACTTTGTGGGGGTTTCCAGTTTGTAAGTTAGTTACTCGTTGTGATCAGGTTATAAACACAAGCAAACTTCAATTAAAATCAAGAATAAAATGAATTAAGCTACTCTGATTAAAAAAAGCTTGTTTGTATATCGAAACATTTAGAATCCAATGTGCAAAATCACATTGTTGTCGTAACTGATAAGAAAGTAAAACAAGTAAAATAATGGTTTGTGTTAAAACATACTCGTCGACTAAAGTCTGTCCTTAACAATGCTCAAGCTTTTAAATCCATTAACGAACTGCAAAAACATGAGGTAGTTTTACTTATTGAGGAGAATCATTGATAAAAATACACTCATGGAGGATGGCTGAAAAGTCTAGCAGCTATGTGACCTGGAGTAATGATTCATAACAAGCACTGATTTTTAAACTAAAATCACTGGAGGATGGGATCTTCCTATAAAGGGAAACAGAAGGGAGGGAAACAAAGACAAAATCAAAAGACAGAATAGGAAACAAGGAAAGTGATAGAAACAGAATTCAAGGGCAAGAAACAAGCAGGACCAATAATATGAACAGGACTAAGAATGTTAAAAGACAAGCCTTATGACTTTGAGTCTTAATGCATGGAGCATTCACAATAAAGTGGATGAATTAGTCATGCAATTAGATATAAATAGGTATGATATGGTTGGGAATCACAGAGACGTGACTGCAGGGTGACCAGGGATGGAAACTGAGTATCCAGGAGTATTGAATCTTTAGGAAGGACACACAAAAGGAACAGGTAGTGTGGTAGCATTGTTGGTTGAAGAGGACATTAACACAATATTGAAGAAGGATATTACTTCCGGTGAAGTGGAATTTATATGGATAGAATGGTGGAAACACCAAGAGGGCAGACAATGATAGTAGGGATTGTATATAGACATCCAAACCATGGTTGGAGAAGTCATTAAACAGGAAATTAGAGACACAAGCAATAAAGGTACAAATATATTTCTGGGAAACTTTAATCTGCATTTTTAAAAATTATTCATTCACAGGAACAAAGAACAAAGAAAATTACAGCACAGAAACAGGCCCTTTGGCTCTCGAAGCCTGTGCGAATCCAGATCCTCTTATCTAAACCTGTCACCTATTTTCCAAGGATCTGTATCCCTCTGCTCCCTGCCCATTCATGTATCTGTCTAGACACATCTTAAATGACGCTATCGTGCCGTGCCTGCCTCTACCACCTCCACTGGCAACGCGTTCCAGGAACCGAACACCTTCTGTGTAAAAAACTTTCCACGCATATCTCCCTTAAACTTCCCCCCTCTCACCTTGAAATTGTGACCCCTAGTAATTGAGTCCCCCACTCTGGGAAAAAGCTTCTTGCTATCCACCCTGTCCGTACCTCTCAGGATGAAGGTGTTGTTTTCCAGGCAGCATTTATTGCCCAGAGGGGAGTTGGGTCAACCACGTTGTTTTGGGTCTGGAGTCACATGTAGGCCAGACCAGGTAAGGATGGGCTAGTGAGGGACATTAGTGAACCTGGTGGGTGTTTCCAACAATCAACAATGGATTCGTGGTCATCCTTATGCTTTTAATTTCAGATATTTTATTGAATTCAAATTCTACCATCTGCTATGGTGGGATTCGAACCCACGCCCCCAGAACATTATCTGCGTCTCTGGGTTACCAGTCCAGAAATAATACCACCAAGCCATTGCCTCTGTTGGTGACTTTCTGACTATGACTCTAGATTAGGCAAACTAAATCAAAAACAATGCCACAAAGGAGAAATTTTTGGAGATTGTATGAGATGGTTTCTGGATCAATATGTTGGGGAACCAACTAGAGAATTGACCATCCAAAACTTGGTATTGTTTATAAGAAAGGAATAATTGGCAATCTAGCTGAGTGAGGCTCCTTGGGGAAGAGTGACAATAATGTGACAGAATTCTGCTTTATAGTGGAGAGTGACAAAGCTGATTCTGAGACTAAGGTGCTGAATCAAAATAAAAGAAACCATGATGGTATGAGGCGTGAGTTGCTGATGATAAATTGGGGAACATTACCTAAAGGGATTACACCGAATAGGCAGCAATCATTTAAGAAGTGCATAGAGGAACTGCAGCAGTTGTTCAATCCTCCATGGCACAACAGGAAAATGGGAAAAGTGACTCAAAGAAGGTGAACAACGAAAATTAGGAATATTATTAAATCCAAGGAAGAGATGTACAAATTGGCCAAATAAAGCAACAGATTGGGAACAATTTAGAATTCAGCAAAGAAGGTTAACAGGATTGATATAGAGATGAAATGTAGAGTATGAAAGAAGGCTTGTAAGAAACATACAAACTAATTGTAAGATCTTCTATAGGTATATGAAAAGAAAAAGTTTATTGAAGGTAAATCTAGGTCCCTTACAATTAGAAACAGGGAATATTATAATGGGGAAAAAAAGATGGCAGACCAATTAAATAAATATTTTGGTTCTGTCTTCACAAAGGAGGACAGAAAGTAACATTCCAAAAACATTGGGAACATGTGGTCTTGTGAGAGGGAGGAACTGAAGGATATCAGTATTAGTAGGGAAATGATGTTGGGGAAATTGGTGGGTTTAAAGGCCAATAAATCTCCAGGACTTGGTAATCTTCACCCCAAGGCATTTAAAGAAGTGGTCCTTGAAATGATGGATGCATTTGTACTCATCTTTCAAGATGCTATAGACTCTGGAACAACTCCTATGGATTGGAAGGTAGCAAATGTAACCCCATTATTTAAAAAAGGAGGCAGAGAGAACACAGGGAATTATAGAATGATTAGCCCCACGTCAATAGTAAAGAAAATGCTAGAGTCCATTGTAAAAGATATAGTAGCAGAGCATTTGGAAAACCAAACCAGCCCAGCTCATCTCCACCTCCCTAACCTGTTCTTCCTCTCACCTATCCCCTCCTCCCACCTCAAGCCACACCCCCATCTCCTATTTACTAACCTCATCCCGCCGCCTTGACCTGTCCATCCTCCCTGGACTGACCTATCTCCTCCCTACCCCCCACCTACACTCACCTTTACTGGCTCCATCCCCGCCTCTTCGACTTGTCTGCCTCCTCTCCACCTATCCTCTCCTCTATCCATCCTCTATCCGCCTCCCCCTCTCTCCCTATTTATTTCAGAACCCTCTTCCCCTCCCCCATTTCTGATGAAGGGTTTAGGCCCGAAACGTCAAGTTTTCCTGCTCCTATGATGCTGCTTGACCTGCTGTGTTCATCCAGCCCCATGCTTGTTATGTCGGATTCTCCAGCATCTGCAGTACCTTTTATCTCTGATACAATTTGGAAAACAGTGACAGGATTGGACAGAGTTAGCTTGGATTTATGAAAGGGAAATCATGCTTGACAAATCTATTTTTCAAGGTTGTAACTAGTAGAGTTGGTAAATGGGAGGCAGTTGGTGTGGTTTACTTGCACCTTCAGAAGACTTCGGATAAAATGAGAGTAATGTGTAAAATTGAAGCACGCGGGATTGGCGTTAGTGTGTAGACATGGATAGAGAACTGGTTGGCAGACAGGAAGCAAGTGTATAGACATGGATAGAGAACTGGTTGGCAGACAGGAAACAAGGAGTAGAGGGAAATGGATAGATTTCTGTGTGGCAGACAGTGATCATTGGGGTAATGCAGGGACCAGTGCTTGGTCTCCAGCTATTCACAATATAGAATAATGATTTGGATAGGGGAACTGAATGTGATATCTCCAAGTTTGCAGGTGATACAAAGTTTTGATTGACTGAATCATTTATTGTCATGTGTGTTCAATATAAAATACAGTAAAAAGTTTATACCATCAACATGAATTGGTTCCATTCTCATTCACTTAAAACAAAGTAAAAAATGAAGATAGATAACTTAAAGAGAGTCCAACTTTTCATTTTCTGCCACTACAGTCCTGCTCCAGGCTTCACCAGTCCATGCAAGTGCTGCCGGCAGAGTCCCACTCCGAGCTGCCCAGCCCATGCCATACCACTCCAGACTAAACTAGTCCACTCCATGCTGCCCTCAGGATCCCACTCCATGCAGAAGTGAGAGTCCTACTCCAGCCTTCACAGTCCAGCCAACTCCGTAGCCATTCTGGCTCCGAAGATGCCACCGCTCCAGACTCCATCGAATCCTACTGAAGACTCCTCTTTATCAGGTAAGCTTGAGTGAAAACTAATAGAAAATCTGACAAGAGAAGACGTGGGCAAAAGGAAAGGAAAAAGTGTATGAAGGGGACAAGGCAGGGCACAGGAGCCCACATGCTGCCTACTCTGCTGCTGCCATCTGTTTGACCTGATGCTGTGAGAATTCAAGGGGTCCAGAGTCAACATTGAGGTCTCTCAGAGCAACACCCTCCTGACTGTGTGCCACTGTGCCACCACCTTTGTTGTGTGCGTCCTGCCAGTAAGACATGACATACCCAGAATCCACCCAGACTTGTCCTGTCCCCCCAAACGCCACAAAAATCTATCCCGGATGATACCAGATCAATTGAAGTCTTCAACATTAAGATTGACATTTTTCTGTTCAGTAATGGTATCAAAGAACAAGAATGAAAGGCAGATAGTCTGTCTCCATGTAGCAGAATGATAGAATAGGCTTGAGTGGCCTTTTCCTGTTCTTACATTCCTCTGAAATCTTTCTTGAATAACATCAGTCCAACATGCATTGAAAGCAGTGCACTGTGAAAGTTTTGTTCTTTGATTGTAACTATTTTTTTCCATTCAAGGAAAATGCAGCATGTACTGTTGATGGTTTAAATCCAAACATAATTAGGACCTGCCCTCGATTTATTTACCAGCTTTGAATTTCATGTGTAATCTTGCAAAAGTGCTGTCCAACAACACATTACTCAGTGTGTTTACACCCTCTAATTATAGCTGGTTATTGCTTTTTTTCATGTTTTAAAACTTCCTGTTGTGTGGCACTTGAATAACAGGGAACTTGCATCATGTGTTAAGTACAGGGTAGTTCCTGGAGTACGTCCCCTTACAGTTTAACAGCTGGATGGGTGTTGGTTTAATTCAGTTAGATGGACTACCACTTTGTGATGCAAAGTGATGCCAACAATGTGGCTTCATTCATGCAAGAACATGAACATTACTTGCTACTTGTCAGCTCAAACCTGGATATTGTCCAGGTCTTGCTGCATTTGGACATGGAATATGTCACTATCTGAGGAGTTGTGAATGGTGCTGAATGTGGTATCAAGGAGGCCTAGCAAAACTGGAGATGAGAATCAGAAGGCAAAATCTCTGCTGGTTGGAGTCATACGTGGCACGAAGGAAAATGGTTCTGGTTTTCGGAGGTCAATTATCTCCAACCCGAACATTGTGGGAGTTCCTCAGGCTTGTATCCTCGCCCCAACCATCTTTAGCTGCTTCATCAATGACAATCCCTCGATCATAAAGCCAGAATGTTGAGCATCGTTCACAACTCATCAGATACTAAAGCAGAGATAGTAGGAACTGCAGATGCTGGAGAATCTGAGATAACAAGGTGTAGAGCTGGATGAACACAGCAGGCCAAGCAGCATCAGAGGAGCAGGAAGGCTGACGTTTCGGGCGTAGACCTGTCTAAAGCAGTTCATGTTGAAGTGCAGCAAGACCTGGACAATATCCTGCCCTGGGACATAAGGGTCAAGTAAAATTCACACCACACAAGTGCCAGACAGTCTCCAATAAGAGAAAATCTAGCTTTCTACTCCCCATGACATCCAATGCCATCACCATCACTGCAATCAATATCCTGGGAGTTACCAATGACCAGAAACTGAGCTGAACCAACCATGTAAGCACAGTAGCTACAAGAGTAGATCAGAAGCTGAGAATTCTGTGGGGAATAACTGATTCCCGACTTCCCAAAAACTGTTCACCATCTACAAGGCTCAAGTCGGAGTCTGATTGAATACTTCCTACTTGCTTCGATGAGCGTAGCTCCAACAGCACTCAAGGAGATCAACACAATCCAGGCAAAAGCAGTTGTTGAATCAGCACCCCATCCATCACATTAAAACATTCACTTTCTCCATCACCAACGCACAGTGGCAGCAGGCTGCACCATCTCGAAGAAGCACTGCAGGAACTTGCCAAAGCTCTGACTGCAAATTTGCCACCTCTACCGTCTGAAAGCACAACAGCAGGAGATACAGGGCAGCGCCAATGTTCCCTCCATATGATGCACATGCATACACACACAGCCATTCCATTCCCCTCTAAACCCTTCCTATTCGTGTACCCATCCAGATGCCTTTTCAATGCTGTAATTGTACCAGCCTCCACCACTTCCTCTGGCTGCTCATTCCATACATGCACCACCCACTGTGTGAAAAAAGTTGCCCCTCAGGTCCCTTTTAAATCTTTGCCCTCTCACCTTAAACTTATGCCCCACACGTTTTAGAATCCCCTACCCCAGGGAAATGACCTTGACTATTCACCCAATCCATGTCCCTCATGATTCTATGAACCTTTATAAGGTCTCCCCTCAGCCTCCGACGCTCCAGGGAAAATAGCCCCAGTCTGTTCAGCCTCTCCCTACAGCTCAAGCCCTCCTATCTGACAATATCCTTGTAAATCTTTTCTGAACGCTTTCAAATTTAACAACACCTTTCCTAAATTAGGGAGACCAAAATTGAACGCAATATTCTGCAAGTGCCTTCAACAATGTCCTGTATGGCCATAGAGGATAGTGGTGGAGGGTTGCTTTTCAGACTGGAGGCCTGTGACCAGCAGTGTGCCGCAATGACCAGTGCTGGGTCCACTGCTTTTTGTCATTTATCCAAATGATTTGGATATGAACATAGGAGAGGTATGTTTGGTACGTTTGCGGATGACGTTAAAATTGGAGTTGTGGTGGACAGTGAAGAAGGTTACAAAAACAAAGTTGCTGGATAGGCTCAGCAGGTCTGGCAGCATCTGTGGAGGAGAAAACAGAGTTAACGTTTCGGGTCCGGTGACCCTTCCTCAGACCCTTCCAGAGGAAGGTTACCTCAGAGTTCAACAGGATTTTGATGAGATGGGCAAATGGGCCGAGGAGTGGCAGATGGAATTTAATTTGGATAAATGCGACGTGCTGCTTTTGGGAAAGATAAATCAGGGCATGACTTATACATTTAATGGTAAGGTCCTGGCAAGTGTTGTGGAACAGAGACCTTGGAGTGCAGGTTCATAATTCCTTGAAAGTGGAGTCGCAGGTAGATAGGATAGTGAAGAAGGCATTTGGCATGCCTGCCTTTATTGGTTAGGGCATTGGGTATAGGAGTTGAGAGGTCATGTTGTGACTGTACAGGATATTGGTTCAGCCACTTTTGGAATATTGTGTGCAGTTCTGGCCTCCCTCCTATACGAAGGATGTTGTGAAATGAGAAAGGGTTCAGAAATGATTTATGAGCATGTTGCCAGGGTTGGAGGGTTGAGCTATTGGAAAAGGCTGAATATACTGGGGCAATTTGCGCTGGAGTTTGGAGGCTGAGGGGTGACCTTATGGGAGTTTATAAAACCATGAGGGGCATGGATAGGGTAGTGAAGCAAGTTCTTTTCCCCAAGGTTGGGGGGAATCCAAAACTAGAGGGCATAGGTTTAAGGTGAGAGGGGAAAGATATAAAAGGAACCTAAGGGGCAACTTTGTCACACAGAGGGTGGTGCATGCATGGAATGAGCTGCCAGAGCAAGTGGTGGAGGCTGGTACAATTACAACATTTAAAAGGCATCTGGATGGGTATATTAATAGGAAGAGTTTAGAGGGATATGGGCCAAATGGTGGTAAATGGGACTAGATTTATATAGAATATCTGGTCAGCATGGACCAGTTGGACCGAAGGGTCTGTTTCTATTCTGTACATCTCTATGACCCTATGGCTGTATAGTATGACATCCCAAATCCTTTATTCAATGCACTAACCTATGAAGCCAAGCCTGCCAAATGCCTTCTTGGCCACCCTGTCTACCTGCAATTCCACTTTTGAGGAACTATGCTCCTGTACCCTTAGGACTTTATTTGGCAACACTCCCCACAGCCCCACCATTAACTGTATAAGTCCTGTCCTGATTTGCCCTACCAACATGCAACATGTCACATTTATTTAAATTAAACTCCACCTGCTATTCCTCTGTCAATTAGCTCGTCTGATTAAGGTCCTATTGTATTCTGAGATAACCTTCTTCACTCTCCACTACACCACAAATTTTGGCCTTATCTGCAAACTTACTAACCATGTCACCTATATTTACATCCAAATTATTTCTATAAATGCCAAAAAGCAGCGGACCAAGCACCAATCCTTGTGGCACATCGCTGGTCACAGACCTCCAGTCCGAAAAGCAACTCTCCACCGCCACCCTCAATCTCCTGCCTTCAGGCCAATCTTGTATCTAAATGGCTAGTTCTCCCTGTATTTCATGTGATCTAACCTTGCCGAACAGTCTACCATGCGGAACATTGTTGAAAGCCTCAGTGAAGTTCATACAGACAAGAGACAAAAGGTACTGCAGATGCTGGAGAATCCGAGATAACAACATCTCCACCTCCCTAACCTGTTTTTCCTCTCACCTCAAGCCACACCCCCATCTCCTATCTACTAACATCATCCCGCCCCCTTGACCTGTCCGTCCTCCCTGGACTGACCTATCTCCTCCCTCCCCCCCTACCTACACTCACCTTTACTGGCTCCATCCCCGCCTCTTCGACTTGTCTGTCTCCTCTCCACCTATCCTCTCCTCTATCCATCCTCTATCCACCTCCCCCTCTCTCCCTATTTGTTTCAGAACCCTCTTCCCCTCCCCCATTTCTGATGAAGGGTTTAGGCCCGAAACGTCAAGTTTTCCTGCTCCTATGATGCTGCTTGACCTGCTGTGTTCATCCAGCCCCATGCTTGTTATCTCTTCATACAGACAAGGTCTGCCGATCTGCCTTTATCAATCTTCTTTGTCACTTCTTCAAAAATCTCAAAGATCTCAAAAAAATCAGTGAAACTATATCACTATTTCTCCAGTGTAGCTGAGTCAACATCCTGGAACTCTGTTCCTAACAGCACTGAGGGTGCAGATACTTCCCTTCCTCCCCATGGATTGGAGCAGTTCAAGAAGGCAATTCAATATCATTGTCTCAATTAGAGATGGGGAATAAATGCTGCAATAGCTAGTGAGGCCCACGTCCCATTAATGAATTAAAATAAGCTCCTTCATGAAATAAGTCCACAGAGGCTGGTATCTTGTCACCAAGTCGCCCTTTATTTACATGTGGAGAGTCCTTGTCACTGATTCAGCTCCCTCACAGTGAACAGGATGTCTGATACTCTTGCTAATATCTCTCAGCCAGGGCTCCCTGATTGGACCAGGTTAACAGCCCCAATCAGGGAACTCATATTCCACGAGGTCCACCTGGCTAACCACATTACAGTCACTACACCTGGTACTGAGGTTAGATTCTATAAAAAGAATCCGTAAAATTAAATGGAATTACAGAGCAGGGCATTCAGCCCGGTCAGTCTAGAATTTTATGTCCTGCAGGAACCCCATTATCTATCATTGCTTCAACAATTACAACAGCCTACTATTGGCTTCATTCCTCATGTACTTATCTATCCTCCCTTTAAAATGTCCTAACTCTTATAATGGCAACCACTGTCTGGGCAAAGATGTATCTCCCGAACTCCACTTGGATTTATTCTTGACTATCTTACACTGAGACGCCCTATCATGGAGCCTGCTGATAACAGGGATTGTCCAGGAGGGATTATCCCTGGCTTGTTTTGCTGCACAGAACCATTACTGCCTTCTCTGCTGACTATTACCTGTTTTAGCACTGGATTGACATTTTAATCGTGAATTTTAGGATAAGGAACTCACAGGGGAGTCCTTCCCCACTCCCTTTGCTGTGTCAGGTGCACGGGATTGTTGGGAGGGGGGGGTGCAGGATGTACATAGTCACTTGACCTCCAGTGACTTTGGTTACCCCTTGGGTTTTCAGTTATCCTTTATTTTCAGGGGATATAATCTGCAGGTAGAAATGCAGCTTTGATGTCAGTAGGAAGACTGATAAATGTGCTTGTGCTGAGCTGAGTGAGTTGCTGGGAGCTTGGAGGGGGATGGGTTAATGGCTCAGCGAGGCCAACAAATTCCGAGAGGGTGGCTCACCTCACTGCTGCAACAGGAAGTGATGTTAGTGCTGAGTTAATGAACACACCTTGAGCACCTGACCATTAGCAGCTATTACTGAGGATAGGAACAAAGGGAGATATATACAGGCGACAAGTTAGAAGGGAGAAGCAGAGAAAGTTTGTTTTGAGGTGGGAAGAAATCTTTAAACGATGGAGGAACAGGAGAAGTCCTCCTGGAGAATGGGACTGTTAAAGACTTTTGATTCAGATGAGTTTATGAGCTGGGAAAAGATTGGATCTGGTGGATTTGGACAGGTTTACAAGATTCGTCACGTTAACTGGAAAACATGGCTGGCCATCAAATGTCCTCCAAGTCTCCATGTAGACGAGAAGTAAGTTACTGACCTGGGTCTTATATTGAAATTTTGACCATTCCTGTTGTTGGAGTGTGCTGTTTGTTGAACGCGGCTTCGATAATGTGCTCTTCAAAATGGAAATAGTTATCAACTGTTCTTACAGCAACCTGTGAGAATGTTGCTTGTGTACTGCATGGGGAGTGCTAACTTTCAGTTTAACCCTTCTATTGTCTGTTTTATTTTATTGCTGGTCCTATTTCCCCTGCTCTGTGTGTGCGACATATTGGATTTAAGCTGTGGACAATTGTTTCCTCACAAGAATAATCCTTGTGATGATACAGTCACAGAATCATACAGCACAGAAGCGACCCTTCAGCCCATCGAGTCTACACTAGTCTCACCTTCCTGCAGTAGGCCCATAGGCTTAAACGTTGTGACAGTTTTAAGTGCTTGTTCAAATATTTATTCAAGGATGTGGGGTTACCAACCTCCACTACTCTCACAGGCACTGAATTTCAGACCCTCACCACTCTCTGGGTGAAAGAATGTTTTCCTCCAATCCCCTCTAAACCTCCTGCTCTTCAGTTTTTAAAAGTGCACCCACTTGCTCCCTACCCTTTGATTAAGGGGAACAGCTGCGTTCTACTCATGCTGTCTGTGCCCCTTGTAATGTTATACACCCTGTATCAGTTTCCCCCCCTCAACGTTCGCTGTTCCAAAGAAAACAACCCAAGCTTATCCATCCTCTCTTCATAGCTGTGTCCTGGTGAATCTCCAGTGCAGTCACATCCTCCCTATGGTATGGTGGCCAGAACTGTAAACAATACTCCAGCTGTGACCTAGTTCTGTACAGCTCTGACATAACCTGGCTGCTCTTATAACCTATGCCTCAGCTCATAAAGGCAAACATCCATATTCCTTCTTAACCACCCTATTAACCTGTCCTGCCACACCTTCCGTTGACAAACACCCCAAGATCCCTCTGTTTGTCTGAGCTTCCTAGTGTCCTGCCATTCATTGATTACTCCCCTTATCTTGTTATTTCTTCCAAACTGCATCAGCTCAAACTTATCAGAGTTAAATTCCATCCTCCTCTGATCTGCGCCACTTATATCTTTCTGTGTACTAAGATGATTGATCCGATATCTGCAAGTATATCCCCCGGTTAATTAGCTCTCCTTTCTGCAAAATGTTGGTTTTCTTTTCAGATATAATTTTATCTGGCCCAGTTGGTAATCATTACATGTAAGTTAGGATTGTCAATCAGAACTGTAGAGACGGACAAGCCTAATCATGTCCTGACCCAAGGCGATGCATGTATTCATGAAGGGAGTCACGGAATATGACATGCTGACTGTCTCCCAACCCCCACCCCCGGAATTTTATTGTCTACATCACTGGCAGCCATGCAGTCAAACATAACCCAAAAAACTGACATTCCCTTTCTAACATCTCACACTACTGCCTCCCCCAGGACTCTCCCTGAGACAGTAAATAAAAGTGAAGTATTGTGAGTTCTGGACTCTTGAAATAAAAATAGGACATGCTGACAACTCAACAGATCTGGTAGCATCTGTGGAGAGAGAAAACAAATTAATATTTTGAGTCTGTTATGACTTCTCCAGAAACTCTGTTTCTCTCTGCACAGATGCTGCCAGGCTTGCTGAGTTTCTCCAGCTTTTTAACTTCCTCACACCTAACTTGACCAAACAATTGGTCAGCTGCCCGAATATCTCCTGGGTGTTGACCTTTATTGGATTCTGTGAAGTGACTTCGGATGTAATCAGGGTGCTACATAAATGCAGGCTCTTACCTGTATTGTATCAGAGATAAAAGGTACTGCGGATGCTGGAGAATCTGAGATAACAAGGTGCTTAGAAGAGGCTTCGCAGTGGGGTTAAAATTGTATCAGAGATAAAAGGTACTGCAGATGCTGGAGAATCCCTTAGAAGAGGCTTCGCCAGCATCTGCAGTACCTTTTATCTCTGATACAAGATACAATTTTAACCCCACTGCGAAGCCTCTTCCAAGACAACAAGCATGGGGCTGGATGAACACAGCAGGTCAAGCAGCATCATAGGAGCAGGAAAACTTGACGTTTCGGGCCAGCCCCATGCTTGTTATCTCGGATTCTCCAGCATCTGCAGTACCTTTTACCTCTTCTAAGACACCTTGTTATCTCTTACCTGTATTGTGTCAGGCCTTTAAATTTGAGTTGGGTGGGGTTGGGAGTGGGGGGAGAGAGAGAGAGAGAGAGAGTGTTCTTCAAAAACTGACCCTTCAGTTTTTTTGTTCCATTTATCTCTTTCTCTGTCAGTTTGTTTTTCTGGCTGTGTATTGTTCTTCTGTTTTTATGTATTCTCTTTAGTTTGAGCATTACAGCATGAGGGTCATGTTACAGGCTGATGTTGAGCAAGATATTTCATAAATAAGTGTTTGCTTCAACCAGACTGGTCGATTTTTCTCTTCAGTTAATTTTTAACTTGTTGTTATGTATAAATTAATCCGTTACTAGATTCTATCTGGCATGAATGTGAATCACATCTAATGTCACGGGAATGCTGGCAGAGATTTAGCAGTGAAATGGAGAGGCCTTTACTGCCCCAGGCTCCATTTACCACCCTCCCACTCTCTAGATTGGTGAGAACGGTAGGCAATCATCAACAATTAGAATTTGTATAGCATGGACAACTACATCCAGAGGTGATTAACAGGAGCATTGTTAAACAAAATTTGGCAACTTGAGCCACATATGGAGATTTAGAATTAACTTACTGTCACATGAACTCACACGAATACAGTGAAAAGTTTTTACAAGCCACCACTTATGACGCTATCTTAGGTACCAACGTACTGATTCTTAAGTACAAATTCTTTGGGAGAAAAATTAGAAGCGTAAAGAAATAAGTCCAGTGATGAATTAGCAAAATAAGAGAAATTAGAGTTCAGGATAACAGAGATAACAAGGTGTAGAGCAGGATGAACACAGCAGGCCAAGCAGCATCAAGAGGAGCAGGAAAGCTGACATTTTGGGTCTGGACCCTTCTTCAGAAATGTTATTCTTCAGAATAACAGTCCTTTGAACCCAGATTGCACTGGGCTTCACCTCAAGGCCACGAGTCCGAGTCCACGCTGAAGAAAAGAAATGCAACAGGTCAAAGTAAGAGATAACAAGGTGTGGAGCTGGATGAATACAGCAGGCCAAGCAGCATCATAGGAGCAGGAAAGCTTGACGTTTCGGGCCTAGACCCTTCATCAGAAATGGGGGAGGGGAAGAGGGTTCTGAAATAAATAGGGAGAGAGGGGGAGGCGGATAGAAGATGGATAGAGGAGAGGATAGGTGGAGAGGAGGCAGACAAGTCGAAGAGGCGGGGATGGAGCCAGTAAAGGTGAGTGTAGGTAGGGGGGTAGGGAGGAGATAGGTCAGTCCAGGGAGGACAGACAGGTCAAGGGGGCAGGATGAGGTTAGTAGATAGGAGATGGGGGTGCAGCTTGAGGTGGGAGGAGGGGATAGGTGAGAGGAAGAACAGGTTAGGGAGGTGGGGACGAGCTGGGCTGGTTTTGGGATGCGGTTGGGGGAGGGGAGATTTTGAAGCTTGTGAAATTCACATTGATACCATTGGGCTGCAGGGTTCCCAGGCTGAAGGAGTTGCTGTTCCTGCAGCCTTCAGGTGGCATCATTGTGGCATTGCAGGAGGCTCAGGATGGACATGTCGTCTGAGGAATGGGAGGGGGAGTTGAAATGGTTCGCGACTGGGAGGTGCAATTGTTTGTTGCGAACTGAGCACAGGTGTTCTGCAAAGCGGTCCCCAAGCCTCCGCTTGGTTTCCCCAGTGTAGAGGAGGCCACAACAGGTACAGCAGATGCAGTATACCACATTAGCAGATGTGCAGGTGAACATCTGCCTGATGTGGAAAGTCTTCTTGGGGCCTGGGATTGGGGTGAGGGAGGAGGTGTGGGGGCAGGTGTAGCACTTCCTGCGGTTGCAGGGAAAAGTGCCGGGTGTGGTGGGGCTGGAGGGGAGTGTGGAGCAGACAAGGGAGTCACGGAGGGAGTGGTCCCTCCGGAAGGCAGATAAGGGTGGGGAGGGAAAAATGTCTTTGGTGGTGTCGATGGCGGAAGTGTCGGAGGATGATACGTTGGATCCGGAGGTTGGTGTGGTGGTACGTGAGGACGAGGGGGATTTTTTTTCGTTGTTATTGCGGTGACGGGGTGTGAGAAATGAGTTGCGGGAAATGCGGGAGACACAGTCGAGTGTGTTCTTGACCACTGCAGGGGGGAGGTTGCGGTCCTTGAAGAATGAGGACATCTGAGATGTACGGGAGTGGAATGCCTCATCCTGGGAACAGATGCGGCAGAGGCAAAGGAATTGGGAATAGGGGATGACATTTTTGCAGGAAGGTGGGTGGGAGGGGGTGTATTCTACAAGGTGTAGAGCTGGGTGAACACAGCAGGCCAAGCAGCATCAGAGGTAAGGAAGGCTGACGTTTCGGGCCTAGACCCTTCTTCAGAAATTAATATTTGCCTTCCAGTTCAGCATTCAAACTCAACTCAGGCTGAGTTAGGGAGAGGCAGTGGTTTCGTGGTAATGTTATGGGCCTAGTTACCCAGAATGCAAGGCTAACATTCTCTGCTCCCTTTTCCCAGTCCAACCTGTCTCCCTCTAGACTTGTTACTCAAACCTAGCTGTGAGGGCGATGAAGTTGTCGTCTAGCATGGTACCCTCTACCTGGCAGAAGTCAAACTCCAGCCTTCAGACACTCACTCCTCTCTCAATTGATCATGTAAAGTCGTTATATTCCTACCAGACCACTGCGCTGCTCTTCTCATTAGAGAGAGGGAGAGACAAATGATGGCAGTTTAATCTGAGGGTCACCACGCATCAGGTGAGGGATGAGGTTGCAAAAGAGAGTCCTTCATGGCATCCTCAGTTGATGCAGGAATTAAACCCATACTGTTGATATCACTCTGTGTTGTAAACCAGCTGTCCAGCCAACTGAGCTAACTTACCCTGGATCATGACTCCACCACTGAATATTAGTCTAGTTTCCAGCACTGTCACTGACCTCATCTCCTCTGGAGATCTCCCATCCACTACTTCCCACCTCATAGGTCTCAACGCCACATAGCCCGCAATCCAACTCTCTCCCAAACTCCACAAACAGGACTGCCCTGGCAGACTCATTGTTTCAGCCTGTTCCTGCTCCACCGAGCTTATGTCTTGCTATCTTAACTTGATTTTTTTCACCCCCACCCCTTGTCGTTTGTCTCTTCCAACTGAAATTCTTGATTCTTCTGATGCTTAGCGTCAAATCCACAGTATCCTTCTCTTCAGCATGAATGTGCAATCCTCTCCATGTCTATCCCACATCAGGATGATCTGAAGGCTCTCTGCTTCTGCCTTGAAAGAAGTTCAGAGCTGTCCCTATTCTACCACCACCAACCTTCAAACACAAAAGCAGAATTTGCTGGATAAGTTCAGCAGGTCTGGTAGCATGTGGAGAGAAATCAGAGTTAATGTTTCGGGTCAAGTGACCCCTCCTCAGAACCACCCTCCTTCACCTGGCTGAGCTCACTCTCAATTTAAACAACTTCTACTTCTGTTAACTTGTTTCACTTTCTCCATGTTGAAGGTGAAGTTATGGGTGCCTGCCTGGGTCCCAGTTATGCTTGTCTTATTGTGGGGTATATGGAAAAAGAACTGCCGATGTTGGAAATCAGGAACAAAAACCAAAATTGCTGGAAAATATCAACAGATCTGACAGCATCTGTGTAAACAGAGTTATAGGGTTATAGGGTTATGCAGCTTGGAAACAGACCCTTCTGTCCAACTCGTCCACATTGACTGAGTTTCTCAAACTAAACTAGTCCCACTTACCTGCATTTGGCCCCATATCCATCTAAACCTTTCCTATTCATAAACCTTTCCAAATTTTTTTTAAAACATGGTAACTGGGCCTGCATCTACCACTTCCTCTGGCAGTTCATTCCACGTACAAACCACCCTCTCTGTGAAAATGATGCCCCTCAGATCCCTTTTAAATCTTTCTCCTCTCACCTTAAAAATATGCCCCCTAGTTTTGAACTCCCCCACCCTAGGGTAAAGACCTTTGCTATTCACCTTATCTGTGCCCTTAATGATTTTATAAACATCTATAAGGTCACTCCTCAGCATCCTTCAGAATGTCCTGAAGGAAGGTCACTGGACCCAAAACATTAACACTGCTTTCCCTCCACAGATACTGTCTGACCTGCTGAGATTTTCCAGCAATTTTTAGGAGTTTCAGTTCAGAATTTTCTCAAGCTTAACATACAGGTTTAGTTGGCAATTAAGAAAGCAAATGTGATGTTGGTATTCATTTTAAGACTAAAATACAAGACCAGAGATGTACTGATGAGGCTGTAAAAGGCTCTGGTCAGACTGCATTTGGAATATTGTGAGCAGTGTTGAGCTGCATATCTAAGGAAGGATGTACTGGCATTGAAGAGGGCCCAGAGGTAGTTTACAAGTGTGTGGTTTACAAGAATGATCCTGGGAGTAAAGAGCTTGTCAGACAAGGAGCGGTTGAGGACTCTGAGTCTATACTCGATGGAGTTTAGAAGGAGGAGAGGGGGTATCTGATTGATGGAAACTTACAGAATACTGAGAGGCCTGGATAGAGTGGACTTGGAGAAGATGTTTCCACTAGTGGGAGAGATTAGACCCTGAGGGTACAGGCTCAGAATGAAAGGATGACCTTTTTAGAACTGAGATGAGGAGGAATTTCTTCAGTCAGAGTTTAATCTGTGGAACTCACTGCCACAGAAGGCTGTGAAGGCCAAGTCATTAAGTATATATAAGACAGAGATAGATAGGTTCTTGATTAGTAAGGGCATCAAGGGTTCCAGGGGGAAGGCTGGAGAATGGAGTTATGAAGTATGTCAGCCATGATCAAATGGTAGAGTAGACTCGATGGGCCAAATGGCCGAATTCTGCTCCTATATTGTGTAATTCTGTCTCCAATACATGGATAATGGCTTCGCTGTGGCTTCCTGCTCTCATCCAGAATTGGAAAAATTAATGTTCTGCATCCCATTTCCATTCTTCTCTCACCTTCACCTGATCCATCTTTGACTCTTCCAGTCCCTTTCACACCTTGACTTCACCATTCCCATTTCTGGGATAGGCTGTTCACCAATACCTAGTAAAAACCTGCTGACTTGGCTGCACCTCCTCACACCCTGCTCCCTGAAAGGACTCCATTCTGAACTTTGAATCTGTCCAATTCCATCACATCTGCTGGGACAATGCCACCTTCTACTGAGGTGCCTCTGACATGTCCTTGTTTTTCCACAACCAAAGACTTTACTTTCCACCCTCTAGTCTCCATATCCAAAGGGTTATACTCTGCTATTTCCAACAGGATACCCATCATCAAACACGTTTTCTCAACCCTTCTCACTGTCAACATTCCACAGGGGCTGTTCCCTGGACAATTAGGGATGAACAAATAAATGCTGGCCTAGCCAGAGATGCACACATTCCATGAATGAGATGATGAAACACTGAGGGTGAGTTTTCCTTTTAATGTTCTCTTTAAGGATAGCTTTTAAAATCATTGAATAAAGGCAGAAAGGTGTGGTGGAAATCTGAAACAAACACAGAGAATGCTGGAGAAATTCAGCAGGTCTGGCAGCATCTGTGGAGAGAGAACCAGTTTGTTTAAATTTTTATATGACTCAAAATATTGCATGTTTGGTGATGGTATCAATGTGTGAAGTTGCATTGGACTCAACCTTGACTCTTAGATCGAGCTTATTCATCTTTGGCCAGTCATTCATAGATCATAGAATCCCTACAGTGTGGAAACAGGCCCTTCAGCCCAACAAGTCCACACCGTCCCTCAGACATCCCACTCAGACCCATCCCTTATAATCTACATATCCCTGGACACTATGGGCAATTTAGCAAGGCCAATCCACCTAGCCTGCACATCTTTTCACTGTGGGAGGAAACCAGAGCACCTAGAGGAAACCCACACAGACATGGGGAGAACATGCAAACTCCACACAGACAGTCGCCCGAGGGTGGAATCGAACTCAGGTCCCTGGCACTGGGACACAGCAGTGCTAACCACTGAGCCACCATTGTTTGGCCTGTGATGACAATATCTACAAGTTTACAACCATAAAGGTTATTAGTGAATGAGTTGTATCTTTTCCCAACAATCTGTTGCGTGACTGTTGAAGAAATGCAAATAAAATGTGTGGTCAGCCTTTAGTTTTGTTTGACTGGGTGGGTTATCACTGAGTGCAGCATTTTCAGAGCCACAGTGTCCAGCTGGTCACGAGGACAGTTGAACTTACAGCCACTTCATTCTGCTAATCACTACTTTAGTGTTGACTCTACTTTTAAACAGTACCCACGAGCAGAACAGAGAGCTGGGCTATTTTAAGATCAGTGGGTTAATGTACAACTTGGCTATTTCTTTCACCAATATAGGAGAAGAAAGATTTAATTTTTTTTAATTAAAAGAGGTGCTAGTTAAATTGAAAGGGTTGGTGTCTTTAAAACTCCTTGCAGATCTATGAGGTGAAACTTCAGGATTAATGGCAATGCAGGACTGTACCTTGTTTCAATGTGCATAAATAGATTGGGTAGTGTAATTCCATGTATATTTCTGAATCAAGACAGCTGCTAAAATAGGCATCACTTCGGTTCAGTTTGCATTCTGGAAGAAAACTGAAAACTGAGCTGTTCTCACATTAAAATTCTCACAAGAGCTTATCTGGCCATTATCTCACTACTGTTTGTAAGTCCTTGCAGTGCATAGATTGGCAACTGTTTTCTGTATTTAGAGCAGTGACTACAAGTTTCAAAATAGTTCACTGGTTGTACTAAAGCTTGTGAAAAGAAAACCGAGACAAATTTGCATTTCCTTAATACCTTTCATCAGTGATATCTCAAACCACTTTACAGTCGTAGGTTTTTGAAGTGCAGTCACGATTGTAATGTAGGGAATGCAGTAACTGTTTTGCCCGCTGCAAACACAGACCACAATGTGATAAGGCCGTTATGATGTTGACTGTTGAGAAAAAGATAAGGGTGAAGTCCCCTGCTCTTGTTTTAAAATATTAACACTGGATATTTTTACGTCCCACCCAAGTAGCCAGAGGCTTTTGATTTGACAAGAAATCTGAAATATCTGTCACTGTGGAACTCAGTACTGCTCTGCTGCACCAGCCTTCACTTTTATACTCAACCCTGGGATGAAAATTGAACATGGAACCTTGTGATTTTGAGATTTAGGGAGAGAATTTCCGGGTTGGGACATGTGTTTGGTGAACCAACCACAACCAGGTAATGTTTGGGATAGAGTGCAGCCTCCAATCCTCTTTCCTACTTTTTTTTAAAGCCGAGAAAAGGTTTGACATCCCCTGATGGGGCACAATTCTCATTTTCTTTACACTGTCTAAGGGCTGTGTTTGGTTAATGGTGATAGAGACGAGCAGAAATTGCTGCAGGAGATCAGCAGGCCTGGCAGCACGTGTGGAGAGAAAGTGGAATGATCCTTCTTCAGAACAGTGACAGAGAATGATTGTGAATGGTGGCTGAAAAACAGACTTGTCCTATCAATAAGAGATAGTAAGAACTGTCGATGCTAGAGTCAGATAATAGTGTGGAGCTGGAGGAACACAGCAGGCCAGCAGCATCAGAGGAGCAGGAAACTTGATGTTTCGGATCGGGACCCTTCTTCAGAAATAGTTTATTGCATGACAGCAAGTTACTTAGGCAAGTTAATCGTAATGATAAAGATTATCAGGAGGCAGAGATGAAATGTCTGACCCAATCTTGAGTGAGATCCTATCTTCTCCACACAGCACTGTGTGATGCCATCAGATTGGGTGGATCCGAATGCAGTCCCCACCATTAACTCTTTCAGAGTTATTATCTTGTATAACAGCACATAGGCAGTGGATGGTATGGCTGTCAACAGGGTGAGTTGAAAACTGGGATGCTCAAGAAGTTGGAATTGAACAATGCAGAGGCCTCAGACAGTTACAGGGTTGGAGGGGATTACTGAGATACGGAGGGAGGACGAGGAGGAGGAGACGTTGAAAAACCAGATCAAGAAGCAACGAAAGAATGAGGGCTCCAAAGGAAATTCCTCATGAACTTCTCAGCTTTAGTGAAACTTGGCACTTTAACATTTGGCCTTCATTTCCATTGTTGCAATATCGGTGGCTCAACCATCAGGTACCGAGGTCCTGCGCTCTCAAAATCTTTCTTTTGAAACCTCTCTTTCTCTCTCCTCTATTGAAGAAATTTCTTAAAACTTGATCAAACTTTTGGTCAGTTGTGCTAATATCTCCTTACTCTGCACGTTAGACAGACACCAGGATGGTTATCTCCTGGGTAAGGTTTATAATGGCATGTTTGAGGGTTTAATTGTCATGCCCATCACACGATCTGTTGAAGTCTGGGGATTTGGCTAACATACTAAACAAGTGCTGCACAACAATATTTATCAAGGCTTTGCAAAGCTAAATTAGGAAATTTCATGAGATGAAGCACAATAGTGCTGGTGAGGCTGGCAACCCTTGAACAATAGCAACTGATATAGCATCTCTAATGTAATGAGTCATTCCCGGGCATTTCACAAGTGAGTTTTTAAAAGGAACATAAAAGTATTGCACTGATATATATCTAAGGTAACATTAGATCAGATGCGAAGAACAAAGAACGGTACAGCATGAGAGCAGAGGGCTTAGCGGTATTGTTGCTGATGATCCAGAGACGCAGATAATGTTCTGGGCATCCGGGTTTAAATCCCACCATGGCAGATGGTGGAATTTGAATTCAATATTAAGAGTCTAATGATGGCTGTGAATCCATTGTTGGAAAAGTCCATCTGGTTGACTAATGTCCTTGAGTGAAAGAAACTGCCTACCTGTGACTCCAGACCCACAGCAACGTGGTTGACTCTTAACTGCCCTCTGGGCAATTAGGACTCGGCAGTAAATGCTGCCTAGCCAGCGACACCCTCATCCTGTGAATGAGTATATGAGGAAAGAAAAAGTCCTTTGGCCACCAAAACTGTGCCAAACACATGATGCCTTTCCAAACTGAAAACCTTGTGCCTCTACATGGTTTGATTCCCTCTATTCATGTCTGTCAAGATGCCTCTCAAACGTTGCTGTTGTATCTGCCTCCACCATCTCCTCTGCCAGCGCATTCCAGGCACTTATCATTCTATGTTTCTTAAAAAAAAACCTTGCCTCTCACATTTACTTTAAACTTTTACCTTAAACCTATGTCCCTTAGTAACTGACATTTCTACCATGGGGAACGAGCTCTGTCTATCCATTCCACCCATGGCTCTCATAATTTTGTAAACTTTCTATCGAGTTGCCCCTCAGCCTCTGCTGTTCCAGTGAAAACATACCAAATTTATGCAATCTCTCCTCATAGCTAATAATGTCCAAACAAGGGAATAGCCTTGTAAACATTTTCTTATACCCTCACCAAAACCTCCACTTCCTTCAGGCAGTGCGGCGACTAGAACTGTACACAATAAGAGCTTGGGCAAAGTGGTGGGTTTTCCAATGTATCCTCAAGAAGAAGAGTAAAGGTAAAGAAATGAGATAATGAGGTGTAGAACTGGATGAACATGGCAGACCAAGCAGCATCAGAGGAGCAGGAAGGCTGACGTTTCGGGCCTAGACCCTTCTTCAGAAATTTCTGAGCAGAGGTCAGAGCAGAGGGATGATGGAACTGGAGTTGTTGGGAGTTAAGACAAGGACAACGCAATCTTGGTTAACATCCGGTTTATGGAGGATAGAATGTGGGAGACCAGGTAAAAAGGGGTTAGGAACAAAGAAATGAATGAGTCTGGATCTTCATTGCTGAGGGAAATTGCAGAGATAATCAACAGATTGAGACAGATTAGCTGGTCATTAAGTATATTAATCGAGGGAGCTTGCTATGTGCAAATTGGCTGTAACTGTTATAAAGCAAAAGACACACAATGCTTCAAAAAGTGTTTTGGGTATAAAGCGTTTTGGACATCAGGAGGGTGTGAAAATTAATTTAGTGCAAGCTCTTCCTGTTCTTTTTAATGGAGCAGAATTTATTCCCTCTTCCTTGTAAAACCTGTCATGGAAAATAGACCAGCTTCTTTCGATCTATATGGTTCCCAAATAAAGATTTGCCCCCAGTATAACCGAGACGTGGATTGTTGTTGATCCTGTTCCAAAATGAAATTTTAACTTCCTATTTTGCCCAAATTTCCACCTGTTTGGAGGATAAAGTTATACTCACCACGCCTTGTCAGATGTCTGAAAGGAAATCCAAGACATTCAATTCAAGTACAAGCAACTTATGAGCTTAACTTGTGCGCAAGTATTCAATTGACATTTCACTCAGGTTAAATTTCAGTTGTTAAGATAAGTCTCGGTCTGCAATTTTGTCAGCAGAATGGATAAAATTCGCTTCATGGTTTACCATTAACTTTCAACATCATGTTCTTTTCATAACATTATAAACTTTTTGTGATCTGCTTGTGTTATTGGACTAGAACATCAGAACCTGGACTAGTAATCCGGTTTCAAATCTCATAACTGCTGCTGAGGAAATTACATTTGATCAATTACGCTAGATCTAGAAATAAAATCTAACATTTGTAATAAGTCTACTGAATCCATCTGGTTCGCCTAATGTGCTTTTTAAGTAAGGGCATCTGCTGAGCACCCCCTGTCTGATGTGTATGTGAATACAGGTTCATTTGTTACTGTACTCTGAAATAGTTTGAGTCGAGAAGGTGGTTCATCACCACTAATTGGGGATGGTTATTGATGCCCACACTCTGTGAACAAATAATGGTGTAGTGTGACATTGTGGTGTTAACAGGTCTCGGGGTGTATTGTATGTGGTCTCCCCGAACTCAGAAAACTACTGAATAATTGCCTTTATCTTTGCTGGGCAGTGCATTTAGCTATTAGACTGTTAGACAAAATAGACTTGGCAGTCTAAGGGGAGATGATGCTCTGTCTAGGTGGGGTTACTGAGCTCAGCAATATGGAGAAGTTAAATTGGCACGCACACTGGCAATGACCTATTGGATGCTGGAGATGGGTGATGATTCTGCCTGTATTCACACCAGTTCCCCTCCGTTATCTCCGAAGGTCTGGCAGCATCCAGGAAAGAATGCAGAGTTAATGTTTCAACTTCAGTGAACCTTCTTCAGAACGGAACCAAAATGTTAACTTTGCTTTCTCTCCACAGACCTGCTGCCAGACCTGCTGAGTTTCTTGAGTAACTGTTGTTTTTGTTTCAGATTTCCAGCATCTCCAGTTCTGGAGTTATCGGGTCACACAGCACAAAACAGATTCTTCAGTCCAACTTATCCATGCCAACCAGATATTCCAATCAGATCTAGTCCCATTTGGCCCACCTAAAACCTTTCTATTCATGTACCCATCCAGATGCCTGTAAAATGTTGTAATTGTACTCACCTCCACCTCTTCCTTTGGCAGCTCCATTCGGGCACCACCCTCTGCATAAAAAAGTAACTCCTCAGGTCCTTTTAAATCTTTCCACTCTCTCATTAAACCTATGCCCTCTACTTTTGGACTCCCCAACCCTGGGAAAAAGACCTTGGCTATTCACCCTATCTGGATCCCTTGTGATTTTATAAACCTCTATATAAGGTCACCCCTCAGCCTCCGATGCTCCAGGGTGAAGGAAGTCCCAGCCTATTAAGCCTCTCCCTATAACTCAAACCAAACAGTCCTGGCAACATGCTTGTAAATATTTTTCCTGTGACCTCTCAAATTTACCAACATCCTCCCTATACTCTTTGTTTTTGTTTTACCCTAAATTATCTGAGCAGTGACTCATGGCATTCTTTAGGCCATCGGTGCTGACACATAATGCTGCGAATCTGAAACAAAAATTGAGAATTCTGCAAACACTCAACAGGTCAGGCAGCATCTGGGAAGAGAAAAATATTTCAGATTGGCAACCAATCCCCTCCACACCCACTAATTCTATTCCTCTTGAATCAAACATTGTAAAGTTAATCCAAGTTTATTTTTCAATTGTTTCTAATCCCTGATCTCTTGATGTTCTGTTAGTGCGATGCCAATTCTTAGATTCATAGGATCCCTACAATGCAGAAGGAAGCCATTTCGCCCATTGAGTCTGTACCAACCCTTCAAAGAGCATTCCATCCAGAACCATCACTACTGTCCCCCAATCCCCGTAAGTCTTTCCAAAATCTCTACTTTAGATCCAATGCTTATTCTGTTATTATTGTGACTTGCCTATGGTGTTTCTTTTATAAAGTATGTATATATTACAGGAACGGACAATGAATGCAGCTCTTACCAGTGACACCCACATCTTATGAATGAATGAAACAAATACCCAGATGTTAGATCTGCCTGATTAAGCAACACTTAAAACAAAATCAGAATTTTAAAAATTAATCGCGCCTAATCCACCTAGACTGCACATCCCTGCACACTATGGGCAATTTACCATGGCCAATCCACCTAACCTGCACATCTTTGGACTGTGAGAGGAGACCGCTGAGCCCAGAGGCAACCCATACAGAGGCGGGGAGAATGTGCACCCGAGGCTGGAATTTAACCTGTGTTCTGGGTGCTAATTCTTCAAAACACAAAGTTGGAGATAGTATCCAATCAATGCTTGATGCATTTCTCAGGGATGCTCAAATGAACCTCATTGGGCCAGCTGAGAGATCCTGATGGATTGCAGAGTTGGAGGAGGTCACAGAGATGGGGACAGGCACAGCCTTGGAGGGATTTGTGAACAAGAGTTGGAATTTTAAAAATTAGTGCTGCTTAATCAGGCAGAACTAACATATGGATATTTGTTTTATTCATTCACAGGATGTAGGTGTAGCTGGTTAGGGCTGCATTCACTGTTCATTCCTGTAATATATACATACTTAAAAAGAACACCGACAGGCAAGTCACAACAATGACGGAATAAACATTGGATCTAAAGTAGAGATTTTGGAAAGGTGACTAAATATTTGTTCATCGGGGGCGGTTTTAAACAGCATCTAGAGGAAATAATGGGGATACTAAGAGGTTCTAGGCATTGTTTTGAGCTCCTTTAGATTTATTTTGTAGGTCATTGAGCTACTTTTGAAATTGGTAACTTTCCTGAGTTTGCAAATTGTCACATGTCAAATGATGGCAGTCTTATGGCATGGCTGCTCTTGCTTTTCTCAGCGGTACTGGACAGTGCATGATTTGAACTATTGGTCCGCAGGCCTGGCCCAATGCTGTGAGGATGTAGGTTCAAATCCCACCATAATGCCTGCTGGAATTTAAATTTATCTGGAATATAGTTCCTGCTTCTGTAACAGTGACCATTAAAGCATCATCATCATTTTATTTTTAATCAATTGAACGTTAAAGAATGAGGGACGACCTGGGAGAGGTTTACAAACTTAAGAAAGGTATGGATAGAATGGATAGTCAAGTCTTTTTTTTCCAGGGTAGAGAGGCCAATTACTAAAGGACGTAGGTTTAAAAGGGGGTAAGTTTAATGGAAATGAGAGGCAAGTTTTCTATACAGTGTAATAAGTGCTTGGAATGCTCCGCCATAGGAGTTGGAGGCGGATTCAATTGTAAAGTTTCAGAGGCATCTTGACAGATATATGAATAGGCAGGGAATAGAGGGATATGAGCTGTGCAAAGACAAAAAGCCTTTAGTTTGGAAAGATGTCTTATGACTGCGCAGTCTTGGGCTAAAGGACCTGTTCCTGTGCTGTACTATTCTTGCTCTTTATTATCAATTGTCATAAAAGCCCGTCAGTTTTGCTAACACCCTTTATGAAAGGAAGTCAGCCATTCTTACCTAGTCCGGCCTACATGGCACTGCGGACCAACAGTTATGGACAAATGAAAAAGTATAGCACAAGAACAGGCCCTTCGGCCCTCCAAGCTTGTGCCAACCGTCGTGCCCTAATTAATCTAAAAACAAACCTGCCGTTTTTCAATCTGTATCCCTCTATTCCCTCTCTATTCATGTACCTGTCTAGGTGCCTCTTAAATGTCTTCAATGTGCTCACTTCCACCACCTCTTCTGGCAGTGCATTCCAGGCTGCTACCACTCTCTGTGTGAAAAACTTCTCTCACACATCTCCCTTAAACTTTCTCCCTCTGACTTTGAGCCTGTGCTCCCTTGTAATTGAAACTTCAACCGTGGGAAAATGCCTCTGGCTACCCACCCTGCCTATGCCTCTCATAATTTTGTAGACCTCTATCAGGTCTCCTCCCAGCCACCGTCTTTCCAGTGAAAACAATCCTAAGTCTTTTTAACCTTTCCTCATAGTAATATAATGGAGTCTGTAGACCCTCAACTGGCCTCTGAAAATGCCCTAGCAACCCTTCTGTTCTGTGTCAGTTTCAGGGGCTGGGGGGGTGCGGTCAGCAATTGCTTACCTTTGTCAGTGATGTTGTAGTCTACAAAATCCTAATGTCTCACAAAAATTGCTTTTTTCTTCGCATTTAGAAGGTTTGAGAAATGATCTAATTGGGGCCTTTTTTTTTAAAAAAGAAAATGATAAATAGGAAACCAATTTTAAAAGTGTGAGGGAACAAAGAGAATTGAAGATATGGCCAGAGAAGTATTTGAGTGGGGCAGGACAAGTTGTGAAAACCATTTTCAAAAAAGTGTTTACATGATATATGTCAAAATTATAGAAATTGAGTGCAAAAGAGAGGAAGTTGTACTAAAGCTTTCTAAATGGTCAGACCCCAACTGGACTATTGTATCCAATCTGGATCAACACAGTGTGAAGCTGGAGGAACACAGCAGGTCAGGCAGCATCAGAGGAGCAGGAGAAGTCAATGTTTCGGGTCAGGACCCTTCATAGGAGTCGAACAGATTGAAAATACTGTTTATTTGTCCAAAAGAGAACACCCGCGTGTTTACATTAAAATCAATCTGACACAGTATCATCCCTACCTTAATGCTCCTCTCTGCAGTACATCAAGCCCAATATTGATAAATAACAAAATAGAGGGCCATCCACCTAATTAACTAATTTATAAATGAAGAATCATAGAATGGTTGCTGCATTGGACAAGACCATTCAGTCCATCATGTCCATGCTGGCTAAACGCAGCACCATTCCATCATTTTTTTGCAGTAGCCCTGCACATTCTTTCTTTTTCAGATAATTATCTGGTACCTTTTTCAAAGCCTGGTTCACCACACGCTCAGTGCATTCCTGATCATAACCACTTGCTGTTTTTAAAACATTTTTTCCTTCTGTTACCAATGGTTCTTTTGCCATTTGTTGTAAGTCGGTGTTCTCAAGTTCTCAAATTGCACCAATGTTTCTCTATAACTATGTTACGGATACTTTTAAAATCTGTTTTTCTTTCAAATATCCTTTCAACCTTGACTTCTCTAAGTAGAACTGTTCAAACTGCTCCAATCTCTCCCAGTAACTGAAGTCCCTCATTCTTGGAGGCATTCTTGTAGACCTTGACTGCGTCCTTTCTGAAGTATACCATCCAGAATTGTATACAAACTTGAGCTAAGGTCAAATTAGCGTTTTATACAGGTTCACCATAACCTTCTTGCTTTTTGCTCTATAGTTCTACTTGTGAAGCAAATGTGCATTATTAATCTTTCTCAACCTGCCCTGCAACCTTCCACGATTTTTGCACATATATGGGTACTTTGGGTCCTGAATCGCATTTTAGTCTCACACAGTTTATTTATGTTGTCTCTTTCTGCCAAAATGAATTATTTATCAGAGGCTTAGAAGTATTCAACAAGTAAATCACTGATTACCTGACTCCTGAAAGCCTGTCTGACATCTACAAGGCACAAGTCAGGATTTGGTGATGGAATTCTCTCTTGCCTCGGTGGGTGCAGCTCCAACAACACTCAAGAAGCTTGACAGCATCCAGCACAAAGCTAACTGCTTTATTGGTACCACGTCCACAAACAACCCACTCCCTTCACCACCGATGCTCAGTGGCAGCAGTGTGTACAATCTACGAGACGCACTGCAGAAACTCGCCAAAACTCCTCAGACAGCACCTTCCAAACCCATAACCCCTTCTATCTAGAAGGACAACTGTAGCAGATACAGGGGAACACCATCACCTGCTGGTTCTCCTCCAAGACACGCCATCTTGACTCAAAAATATATCGCTGTTCCTCCACTGGGTCAAAATCCTGGAATTTCTTCCTTAAGGGCAATGTGGGTCAATCCACAGCATAAAAAACTGTAGCACTTCATAAAGGCAGCTCATGATTGCCTTCACCAGCAAGTAGGGATAGGCAACAACTCCTTGCCTAGCTCGTCCAGTGAATCAATACAATTCAATGTAGAATTTTTTTTTCATATCTGCCACGTATCCATCAATTCCATTTGCCCATTCATGTCATTTTGAAGTCTATCACTATCCCCTGTACATTTTACTACTTCCAAGTTTTCTGAGATTTTCTAAAGTGTGCCCTGCACATATAACCTTAAGTCATTCGAAAGGATTTAAAGGAAGCCAGGGTCCTGAAGGCATTCTGTGGAGAATCCCATATTATACCAGCCTGAAAAACGTCTGTATGCAATTCAGTTCCAGCCACTTGTCAAATTCTTATTAATGTTGCTACTGTCCCTGTTATTCCATGGGTAGTAGTCACAGTTTTGCCTGTCAATCTTGACTTCTGATTTACCTATGTCAGATTTATTCGCCGATTGAAATTGACATTCCTCCATTTGGCCTGTATAATGGAGGGATAACCTCCAGTCAATCACTTTCTTCTAATTCAGGTACATGCCCATCTACAATATCCTTTAACTGTCATGTAGGAGTACAATGAAAAACTTTTTACAATATCTGCCTTCTCATGGTGACATCTCAGGTACAAGTACCTCGGTACATTCTTGGATGCAGCAGAGGGATAAAAGTAGTTGCTTAATAACATCGTTGAAAATAAATTTAAAATAGGAATATATGAAGGGGTTAACATTACAATGTTCTAAGGTAAGGATTGTCCCCTCACACCAGCCTTCATCCAGGGCTTGCTGCCTGGGCACTACTCCAGGAGCTCCTTCCCATGTGCTGCTGCGGGGCTTCCTCTTCTCCATGCTGTTCCGGGCTTGTAGCCCATGTGCTGCTCCTGGGCACACTGCTCGTGTGTTCTGAGGCCTATGGGGCGTGCCTGCAGACCCCCAAGTGCAAGACCTTGCTCCGGTCCTCCACAACTCCAAAATCTGGGGGTTAGTTGGGGCGTGGAGGGAAAGGGAAAAAGAGAAGGAAAGGGGATAAAGGGCCTGGCAAGCAGAGGGGCTCCGACCGTAGCGTCCCACTCTGCTGCCACTTAGATCATTCTCAACTGTATTCTCAACTTAACGAAATATTTTCAGGTCTTTAAATCTTTTCAAAAAACAAATTAAAAGAACTGTGGATGCTGGAAATCAGAAACAGATTCAAAAATTGCTGTAAAAGCTCAGCAAGTCTGGCAGCATCTGTGGAGAGAAAACAGAGTGAACGGTTCAGGTCTGATTCTAAAGAAGAGTAACTGGACCTGAAATATTGACAATGATTTCTCTCCACAGAAGTTGTCAGACCTACTGAGATTTTCCAGTAATTTCTGTTATAACTCTTTTAACCACTTTTTTTTTGTTTTTGAAGGTCTTGGTGATGCGGTGTGGTGCATATCACTGAACCAGAAGCTCTGGGTTTGAGTACCACTCCAGGACTTGTTGACTGTGAAAGGGGCTTTTGTAACATGACTAACAGTTTGATTATTGGCCTATAAATCCAGGGGTACCATACCTGGTGATGTGAGTTTGCATCCAGCAGGGTAATTTTGCTAGATGCAGCCCTCATTAACCCTAGTACCATTTAGTCGTTTTGATGGTGTTGGTTTGGATCACACTGTTGCCATCACGATGTGAGTTTGCCTCCAGCATGGGTATTTTATCGGATATGTTAAATCTATGTTTTTTCAACCGTTTTATGGGATTTGGATATCACTGGCTAGGCCAGCATTTATTGCAGAGGGCAGTTAAGAGTTAACAGTAAGGCTGTAGGTCTGGACAGACATATAAAAGCTTCCATAGATGTACCAGATGTTAGGGCTGCTCTCTCATTAGAGAGACACAACTGGTGGTGATTCAACCTGAGGGTCACCATCCGACAAGGAGGGATGTTGAGAATGTAGGGACATTCATGGTAACCTGAGCCAGTGCAGGAATTGAACCTGTGCTGTTAACATCACTTCTATATTGCAATCCAGCCAAATGAGTTAATCAACCACCAGTGACATGTAACACAGTGTGGTGTTGGAGGAACACAGCAGGCCAGGCAGCATCAGAGGAGCAGGAAAGCTGACCTTTCGGGTCGGGACCCTTCTTCAGAAATGTGTCTTTTTCTGAGTGGCAGGCAGTGACAAGTGGTGCATCACGAGCATTCGTGCTTGGTTACTATTCACAATAAATTGAATGACAAGGATGAGGAAACCAAATGCAACATTCCCAAGGTTGGGCAGGATTGCGGTTTGTGAGGAGGATGCCTGAAAGCTTCCCTTTGATTTAGAAAAATTGAATGACGGGGCAAGTACGTGGCAGATGTAGAACAATGTGGTTCATTTTGAAGTTATGCACTTGTGAAAAACAGAGATTTCTTTTAAATGGTGAAAAACTGGCAAGTATGGATGTATGAAGGGTCCCGACCCGAAACGTCAGCCTTCCTGCTCCTCTGATGCTGCTTGGCCTGCTGTGTTCATCCAGCTCTACACCTTGTTATCTCAGATTCTCCAGCATCGGCAGTTCTTACTATCTCCATCAGTGACATATAGGCCAGACCAGTAAAGGATGACAAATTTCATTCCCTAAAGGACATTAGTGAACTGGATGGGTTATCAGCCAGGAGATAATTGAACAGGGGAAGCAAGCTTGATGGGGTGAGACCTACCTGTGTCCTTATGTTTATTCAGCAGCCATTCTGTTGCCATGGAACAAATAGTTGAAACCTTGTATGTGAAAAGACAAAACTGAATGCAGTGAAATCTTTTTTGGGAAAAATCTACACTCCAGGAAAGAAATTTTAAAATCATGGGGCAGTTACATTTGGGTTGGCAAAAGACAGTAGAATATTTTCTTCATGTCTCTGAATAATAAAGGAGCAAATTAGCAGGTATTTCAAAAAGGGCACACTGCTCTTGGTGCTGTCTTCTCTACTGACAAATGTAAGGACATGGCTGATAGTGAGAGACTGTCTTATGTAATTCCAATACTCCATGTATGACTTGACACTCCCCACTCCATCTGTAGCGAGGTAATCACTTGGGACAGACAAATTAGAATCTGTCAAATTGGAAAATGACCCTTACATGATCAGAAATAGCTCATGGAGTCACATTGGCTTACTTTACATAACAGGAGACTTTCCACTGATGTTTAAGGTGATGTCTGCCAGAAACAGAAACTTCTCTCACCTTGGAAGAAATTAAGCACTCCCCACATGAGTTGGCTGCCTCTAAAGAGCCTCTACTCGCTGACGAAAGAACTGGCCAACTGATTTCTGCCCTTGTATAACATGTAAATGTAATGCTTGGGCATCTCTGATCTGTTTAATTACAGTGATTAGATTACATTAATATAACCCAATTGCTGCATGGTAAAATTGACGGCTTTTTGGTTAAGAGTTCTTCAAATGTTCTACAGCCACTTGGTTAAAACTCGAACCTGCCAGTGGTATTTTTGAAATTTATCGATTAATTTATCTAGCCGTTTCTCATTTTTATTTGAAGTTTGGAGATTATTAGTTGTCTTTAAAATGTGAATGGTAACAAATTGAAATATAAGCTGCTGCTGGCTGGCTTTGGTCTACAGAATGGGATTCCTTCAGAATGGTTGTTTACAATGACATACGTGCACTATGCACCTCTCTGAATCGCTTGTGTGCAGATTTTGGGGTGGGGTATGGCTGGAGTTTGGCCGGGTGGCAAGGAGCGATCAGGAGCCGGATTGAAGAATCCTTGACTCAATGACTGGGGTGAGAGAGGTGAGTTCTGGTTTGTGGGGCACTAACACCAGCCGTGGGAGGAAAGGGACTGTCCATGCAGCACAGTCTCCACCTAAACTGTGCTCAGGAAGGTGTTCTTGCAAGCCACATAACGAGTGAAGTGAACAGGATACCAAACTTAAATACTGGAGGCAAGAGATCACATTTAGGAAGGTTAATATTTCAAAGCATTGAGTCCAGGTCAATGGGAAAGATATTGATACAAGACATGATGTTTGGAAGACAGGAAGGATTAGAGTACAAATCTTAAGAGTAAACCAACAGGTAAGACCAGAATTTTTGATGAGATTAAGAGGAATGGAGATGTTCCAGAATGAGGAAAAGTTGGGCAGGTGAAGCTCATTTCTGTTGGAGTTTAGGTAGCTTAATTGAAACACTTACAAGGGTGTTGTCAGGGCTTGAGGGGTTGAAAAATATAGGGAGAGGCTGAATAGGCTGGGGTGTTTTTTCTTTAAGCGTCAGAGGCTGAGGGGTGACCTGATAGAGATTTATAGAATCATGAGGGGCATGGATAGGATGAACAGCCAAGTTCTCTTTCCAGGGTAAGGGAGCCCAAAACTAGAGGGTATAGTTTTAAGCTAAGAGGGAGAAGATTTAACAGGTACCTGAGGTGCAACTTTTACATGCAGAGGGTGGTGCATGTGTAGAATGAACTGCCAGAGGAAGTGGTGGAGGCTAGTACAATTACAACATTTAGAAGGCATCTGGATGGATGTATGAATAGGAGGGTTTAGAGGGATATCGGCCAAATGCTGGCAAATGGGACCAGGTCAGTTTAGGATATCTGGTCAGCGCAGATCTCCTGGCAACATCTTTGTAAATCTTTTCTGCATCCTCTCAAGTTGAACAACATCCTTTCTACAGATTAGAATTGTACACACTATTCTAAAAGTGATCTCACCACTGCAAACGGATGTCCTAGCTCCTGTACTCAGTGCTCTGACCAATGAAGGCAAGCATGCCAAAAGCTTTCTTCACTGCCCTGTCTACCTGCAACTCGATTTTCAAGGAACTATGTCACCGTGGGCTGGTTGGACCGATGGGTCTGTTTCTGTGTTGTATGATACTGTTTACCTTGGAGCAATGTTTGACTTGGTTGGCCAAAGGGCTTTTTCCTGTTCTGTAGACCTCAATGACTTGTACATTAGGGTGAAATCTGGCATAGTTATTTTAATCAACCTATTCAGACAGAGGAGATGGGAACAGGAGTAGGCTGTTCGACTTCTCGAGCCTACTCTGCCATTCAGTATAGTCACGGCTGATCCAGGATTCCTCACACTCGCTTTCTTGCTCTTTCCCCATATTCCTTTTACTAATCAAGAAGTTGTCTCATGCCACAGCTCTGGGAAAGGTGGCGGGGCATGAAACTGAATGTTCTCGCCCAGAGGTAGGGACACCACCGCCGCGCCTTAAAACAAATTTGCCATCGATAGATATTCTCCTATCAACCTGTTCAGAGATGTTATTGCATGGCTCTGGAGCTAGTGGGACTTGAACCTGGGCCTCCTGGTCCAGATGTAGGGACGCTATCACTGCTATCACGAGACTCCCTTCTTTTTTAAAATCTGTTGGTGCTCATTAACTAGACTACTTTGAATTTTGGTGGATAGTAGTTTTTTATTTTAATCGACCTGTTTGGATATGTTGTGACACATCTCCGGGGCAGGTGGGACTTGAACGTGGACCTTCCAGTTCAGAGGTAGGGAAGGTACCCCTGTGCCTCCGAATCTCCTTGGAACTTGGCATATGCTTGCTGCTGAGTGCTTCCCTTCTATGTAGGTGGCTTCTTAATTGAGCCATAGTGGATCTAAGTTTTAACAATGTTAATTCCTGCGTGCAAGTGAACTGGGGCCACTCGAGCAGGTTGAGTTGAGGAACATTAGGCAAAGTTTAATGAGGGAAGAGTGTGAGATTGGGCATGTTGGAACAGGAAGTATATATCATGTACATCTCTGGGTGGCTGTTACTTAGTAAACTAATGTGTGTGACTGCTGTTGATTACCAGCCACACAGCAGTCAAAAGCCAATTCGACATAATCACATCAAGGATTTCTGCAACACTCTTGTTGTGCTAATAGCAATAATTACATGTGGGCAAAATGGTGCCTTTGGCCCAGTGCCGAGATTTAAGTGCTGTTTGAGACGGGGAGATGTTTTTATAAGTACAGAAGTGGAATCGGTGGTTGATGGGAGAGTTTGCTGCTGTCAAGTGTGCTTTTCGAGCCGAAGCAATAGCTGCCAACAATGACTTGCATTTATGTAACACTGTGGGGGAGTGAGTGAGGAGTAAGGTTTTATCTTGTGATGATTCCGGTGGTTAATCAGAAAGATAAAAGCCCACTAGACGGTTAACATGTTTATGGTCCATGTTCCATGGAATGCCAGTTGGATACACCTCTTGAACATATCCAAAGACAAAGAAAATCAAAGTGGAAAACAACTATCTGATGGAAAACATTGAGGAAATTTAAATCAAATGTTATTCATAGACTCATGCAGTTCAGAAAAGGCCATTCGGCCCATCAAGTCTACTCTGATATAACTACCACTAAAAGCGTGCTAGTCCCCAATTTCCTGCACTTGTCCCATGTCCTTGTTTGTGGTGCACACACAACACATTGCCTGAATGTCCCTTAGCATGTTACAATGACTGTCCCAAGAATAATTCAGGCAAATTTCCTGAAATTATGCTGTCTCAAAAAGGGTGCAAAATTAATCCCAGAATTTTAAGTGCAGCAGCTGCAAGAAGAGTCTTGTTACAAATGGTAAAAGTTTCCCAATTTCAAAGGCTTTCTCAAATTCCACATTCTTATACACACTAAAGGCTGACTTTTATTTACAGTTATAGAGATGTACAGCACTGAAATAGAACATTCAGTTCAAATTGTCTTTGCTAAACAGATATCGTAAATTGAGCTAGATCATTTGTCAGCATTTGGCCCACATCCCTCTAAACCCTTCCTATTCATATACCCATCCAGCTGCCTTTTAAATGTTGTATTGTACCAGTCTCCATCACTTCCTCTGCCAGCTCATTCTACACACTCACCACCCTCTCTGTGAAAAATTCGCCCCTTAGGCTCCTTTTAAATCTTTCCCCTCTCACCTTAAACCTATCCTCTCGAATTTTGGCCTCCCCCCACCGTGGGTAAAAGACCTTGTCTATTCACCTTATCCGCACCCCTCATGATTTTATAAACTTTATATAAGGTCACCACTCAGCCTCCGATGCTCCAGGGAAAATAGCCCCAGCCTATTCAACCTCTCTCTGTAGCTCAAACTCTCCAAACCTGGCAGAATCGTTGTAAATGATTGTAGAGCTG
>JAHRHZ010000061.1:18003243-18014200 GCA_024137785.1 Ginglymostoma cirratum | reverse complement strand
TCAGAACCCCCTTCCCCTCCCCCATTTCTGAAGAAGGGTCTAGGACAGAAACGTCAGCTTTCCTGCTCCTATGATGCTGCTTGGCCTGCTGTGTTCATCCAGCTCTACACCTTGTTATCTCAGATTCTCCAGCATCTGCAGTTCCTACTATCTCAGAATCTTTGTAAATCTTTTCTGAACACTTTTAAGCTTCACAACGTCTTGCCTATAGAAGAGTGACCGGAACTGAATGCAGTATTCCAAAAGTGGCCTAACCAATGTCCTGTGCAGCTACAACATGACCTTCCAAGTCCAATTCTTTCTGTAATGGCAACCACAACCTCAGGATGTTCCAATGCTTACAATCAACAAATTACTTTTAAAGTGCAGTCACTGTTGCAAAACAGGATGGACAGAAACTTTATGCAGTGTAAGCTCCCACAAATAATAACATGATAAGCACCAGATAATTTGCTCTATGGGTGCTGGTCAAATAAATATACTTCAAAATATGCCAGGGTATCTTTTATAAGCCAGTTGATGGTAATACCGGCTATGCCGGAGCTCAGAATGAAAGCTGGCTTAATAGATTTATTTTTGCTTAGTTCACTGTCAGTGACTAACCACACTGACTGGTGGCAGGGTAGTTCAGTGGTCAGCATTGTTCAATCACAGCACTAGGGACTCAGGGTTTGTTTCTAGCCTTCTGAGTCTGTCTGTGTGGTGTTTGCACATTCTTCTTGTGTCTGCATGGGTTACCTGGTGCTCCAGTTTCCTCCCACACTCCAAAGATGTGCAGGTTAGGTGGATTGGCCATGCGTCTTTGCCCATAGTGCCCAGGGTCATCAACAAATTACTTTTAAAGGTGTTTTATCCATTGTAAATGTAGGTTACAGGTGTAACAAGGTCAGCCAGGTAGATCTCATAGAATGAGTTCCCCTTTTGGAGATGTTAATCTGGTTCAACCAGAGACCCCTAGCTGACAGATACAAACAGGAGTGTCAGAGGTTCTATAAATGAAGGGTAATTTGGCGATGGGATACCTGCCTCTGCAGAGTCAATTCAGTGGCGATGAGAGCAAAGCAAGCTCCTGAAGAAATTCATTCACTACAGACATCTTTGAGTTGGGGTAAGCATTTCGGGCATCATACCGTTATTTGGGAAGCTTGACTTGTTCAATCCTGCCATCGAAGCCTAGGCCCAGTATATGGAAAGAATGCCTTATTTTTTCCAGGCAAAGGACATTGGGGCAGATGAAAAGCAACGAGTAATTCTCCTTAACAGCTTTTTTTGGTTACTAAGAGCCTAACTTTCTCTGAGGCACTACATACTAAAATCTTTCAAGAGCTGAAGGATTCAATTAAGGAATATTACAGCTCCAAGCCTCCCCTAATTCTGAGATGCTTTCTGTTTTGCTTGCAATTCAAGAACCAGGGGAATCTGTATTGGGATTTTTGACGAGATTAAGACGTCTGGCAGAAGCATGTGACTTTGGTTTAACCCTTAATGAGATGCTGCGAGGTGGTTTGGCATTTGGGATTAATGATGGAACCACGCAAAAGCTCTGAATAGCTGAAGCCCAACAGGACTTCAAACAGGCACTACAACTGGCTTCATCACTGGAAAACATGGCAAGTGGAGTATATCAGTTAAGTGGTATTCCAATGGAAGTGGACACCCTTACCAGTCTGACTGAGCGTGGGGGTCTCCACTTGAGTGAAGGTATTTGCATAGGCTCACTCAGGACACATCCAGAACACAGGGACTCTAGGTCAGCCCAAGGCAAAATCACTAAACAAAGTCAAATGGTTAAAAATTTCTTCAGGATCCGTGCTGGCAAGCCATTGTAGTTGCTGCCAGCATGTGGAGTCAAGATGTCCCACTAGATCTAAATTAAGTAAGAGAACTTGTAGGCTGATATCCAGGACAGTGCACATCCTTGAACGTCCACCTACATCTGCTTTGGAACATTGAAATTGCTTAGCAACATCCAAACCAGAACCAATCAAAATAAACTTCAGATTAAATGGTCACCCGGTTCTCATGGAGGTCAATACCAGGGCGGCTGTATCAGTGATCGCAGAACCAGTCTTTCACAAAATTTGCTCTGGAGTCCAACCCTTAAGTTTGTGCAAGACCTTGGCCAGACTAAGAACCTACACTGGGGAACCTTTTATAGAATAAGGGAACAGCTTCGGTTCTGATCTCTCATGGGAAGCAGCTGGTTCAGTTACCAGTGATTGTTGTAAAAGCCTTGGGCCCAAGCTTGATGGGGCGAAATTGGCTGAAAGTGATTCACCTGGATTGGCTCAACATTTTTCGATTAGAAAATGGCTGCCCAAAATTAAATACCCGAACATTTATTAGAAAGTCTATGGACAATCAAAGGAGACAAGGCCACCTTGCATGTTGAGCAGGAAGCAATTCCATGAATCTGCGAGGCCTGCCCAGTGCCACTTGCCTTGTGGGCAAAAGTAGAGACAGAAATCAGGAGGCTGGAAAACAAAGGAATCATCAAACCAGTTCAGTTTGTGAAATGGGCTGCACCAGTCATACTGATGGTGAAGCCTGACAGGTTGGTTTGTGGAGATTTTAAACAAATGGTAAACAGTTTTTTTTTGCACCTGTACATGTCCCCAATGCCCAGAGGACTTATACACAAAGCTGCCATGGGACACTATCCTCCATGAAGCTGGACATGAGCTTTGCATACTTGCAAAGTTTCACCACTACATTTACAGATGTAAATTTGTAATAATAACAGACCTTAGAGCCATGGTAGGTCTATTTAAAGAGGACCAGGCAGTGCCATTCATAAATTCAGGCTGAATTCAGCAGTGAGATCTAATACTAAGTGCATGTAATTATAAGTTAGAACACCTACTACTTGGGGAGGCCAAGTAGTAAATGTGGATGCATTGAGCTGCCCACCCCCCCGCAACTGGCAGAAACACCCCCGTGGGTACCGCGACTGGAAGAGTCTGTAATGGTTTTAAATTTTCTGGACACACTTATAGTCCCAGCTGACAATATCAGACTCTGGATACAGAAAGATCCGGTCCTGGTGGTGATGGGGGAAACCAAAGGGCCGTCACATCCAGAATTGAAATCTTTTTGGACCCGGAGAGACCAGATCACAGAAGAGGACAGCATATTGTTCTCGTGAGCATGAGAGATTGTCCCAAACAAAGGTCGTCACCGGACACTGGCTGTACTCCACCAGGGTCATCCAGGGATTTCCAAAATGAAGACGTCGGTGACACGTAATGTCTGGTGGCCAGGACTGGATGCTGACGTAGCTGTGTTGGTGGGGCAGTGTCCAGAGAACCAACAAGGATAAAAGTTACTGCCAGCAGCTCCTCCACATGTATGGAAATGGCTGGGTAAACCGTGGACTCATTTACATGTCAACTATGCAGGCCCTTTCATGGGCTCAATGTTCTTGGTCATTGTGAATGCCAATCAAAATAGCTGGATGCGCGTACCGTTCATTCTTAAAACATGGGGACAATTATAGAAAAACTGTGCATCTTTTGCAACATACGGACTCTCAAGTGTTAGTCACAGACAACAGGCCACTGTTTGTCAGCAGGGAGTTTGAGAATTTCTTAAAGTTGAATGGTATTTTTCATATAGGGACACTTCCATATCATCCATCACCTAATGGTCTGGCAGAAAGAGCAATCGAAACTTTGAAGGCAGGCTTAATGAAACAGCTTACAGCTGATGCTAGTAAAATGAAGGGTACAGGGTAGTTTGATCTTAAGGTAGGATAATAGGTCGGCACAACATCGTGGGCCAAAGGGGCTGTACAGTTCTATGTTCTATGTTCACTCAACACCAAACTTTCCTGGTTCCTATTTGATTGTAACACCACTCCTCCAGCAGAGTTGTTAATGGGGAGAACCCTCCACACCAGACTGATCTTTGCAGACATTGGTGGGGAGGATGGAGGGTGAAGCGGTATTAGAAATGTCAATATCGGACGCAAGACTTTGTTAAGTGAGAGAGACGGTTTACTTCAGGGGAAGAAATTTAGTGTAGGAACCACCAGAATGGCCCTGCATGGGTAAGAGGCATGGCCGACACAAGGTCAGGTCCAGTGATGTATGAGGTTTGGATAGGTGCGATGGTCCTGGACAAGCAGGTGGACCATATGAAAGCTGCAAATGGTGCAGGGAACAGAACATGCCTGGGTCCTCCACTGCATTTCTGACTGTTCTGGAACCTGTGGGTTTTCACTCCAAGTGTTGAAGATACCTTGGAATCTGAGATGGACTTGGCTGATGTCACTGCTTCAATGCCTTTGCCTCATGAAGTGGAGAATGAATTTCTTCAATGCTCCAGGTGCAAGAGATGAGCTACTGTGCATTGCATGCCGCCCATATCAGAGGCAGAGTTGGAGAAACCTGACCTGGTACTAAAATGCCCCATGAGGAGCTACAAAAAAAAAGAATCTGCCTCCGTCCTCAGACTGAAAGGGGGAGGGATGTAGTGATTGAAAAGAGGTCAGCCAGGTGGACCTCATAGAATGAGTTCCCTGATTGGGGCTGTTAACCCGATCCAATCAGGGAGCCCTGACTAACAGATATAAACAGGGGTGTCTAAACACAGGATTCAGAGTCCCCTGACTTAAGGGACTGACTCTGAGCTGGCTGGTCACAGACAGTATACTGTGCACATGTAAATAAAGGTTGACTTGGTGATGGGGGAGAAATAACAACAGTAATGTCAGAGTTTGTGCTCACTGGTTCTGAGGATACTGGATCAATGTGTAGGACTCCATGTGTAAATAAAGGGTGATTTGGTGATGGGATACTGGTCTCTGTGAAGTCGTTTCAACAGTGATAGGGTGCGGAGCTGGGTCTGGGTGGGGTGTTCTTTGGAGGGTCAGTGCAGACTTGATGGGCCAAATAGCTTGTTTCCGTACTGTAGGGATTCTATGAAACATTCACATGAGGCTACAGTTGTCTTTCTACAAAAGGATGTAGATTGTGTTTTCTTGGGAAACAACCTTAAGCTCTATATGATGTATACCTTAACGCAAATATTTAAACAAATTTTCAACCTATTTCCCAAAACTATCCATGACTCCAGAGAAATTATTCTCCTATTTCAACTCTTTAAATTTCTATTTAACTGACTCCATCTCCTTTCTTTGTCTTAAGCTGTCAGGACAATTTTCAATTCTGCTTGAGTCTAACAGTGTGAACCTTTCACAATTCTGAACTTTTTATTTCTAATAACCTGAAGATCTACTAAAAGTTGCACAAACTTAAAAGAAAAAATGCTGTTCCTGCAGTGATTTCTTTCCATTGAATTGAACTAAACTCTGGTGGAGAAAACTAAAACTTACATTGTACTCTACCCTTGATCCTTCTCAAATAAAGCCCTTTTTTTTCTGAAATTAACTGAAAGCAAAACTAATGGCTTGATGTGTTTACACTGTCTGTCATAAGCCCAAATGTATAAACCCTTTATACGTTCTGTGGATTTCCCAAGACTTGAAGGCAGTCACATGTCTTCTCGGAACTGATATATTAATGTGACTATTCCAGAATGACTCTCTGACCTGTTAGTTTAAAACTAAGCGCAACACCTTCGTCATATGTTATATATACCTTCTTTTTCACAACAATCCAAATTTCAAAAATGATCACAGATTTTATTTATCTTTCAGTTTAATGACTTGCCTAAAAGATAATACTGTAAATGGTGCAGCACTTCCTGTAGCAGCTCCCTTAGCTTTTCTGCTTAATTCATTTGGAGTTGAACTTAAACCCAGGATCTCTGACACTGAGATATGGAGGCTACTAACTGTGGGCACTGGTTGGACATTAATGTTGATTTGATGGTTTGAAATTTTAATTTTCTTGATCTAACAAAGGAATCTGTAATATAGAATCTATAATACCAACTCATTGACTCATTACCACTGAGCAACATTGGTTCCTGTTTAAGCAATCCCTAGATTTTTAAAATTTAGATCCTTGTTTTTAAGTTACTTTCTGACCCAGCCTGTCCCTAGCTTTATAACATCCTTCAGACCAACACCTTTTTTGAGGCTTCTGTGATCTTCTGAATTCAAGCAATTTAACACCTGCTGATTTTAATTGGTGTACTGTTGGTAACATGCCCTCAGCTGACTAGGTGGTTATATGCTGAAATTCCCATCTAAGCAGCATCACCCCTGCTTTCCCTTTTAAGGCCCTCTTCAAAATCCACCTCTTGGATCAAGCTTTTGTTTGTCTGCTTTTATTAATCTTCTTGTGTGAGTTGATGTCAAATCTTGTTTGTCGGCGCACCTGTGAATTTTGTTTTAGTTCAATTAAAGGTGCTCTGTGAATACTTGCTGTGTTCTATGGAGTATGCTAAGAAATTGGTGGGAAAGCTGACACCGGCAAAATCACATTTTACACAGCAAAACACTTGGTGGAAAGTGCTGGTTAAAGACTGCTGCTTACCAAATGTCACCATGATGGCTCAATGGTTAGCATTGCTGCCTCATAGCACCAGACACTCTGGTTCAATTCCACTCCTGAGTGACTGTCTGTGTGGAGTTTGCACATTCTACCAGTGTCTGTGTGGGACTTCTTCTCCCACAGTCCAAAGATGTGTATGTCAGGTGGATTAGCCATCAGGAAATATCGAGTTACAGGGATTGGGTGGAATCCTCTTCAGCTTTGGTGTGGACTCAATTGGCCAAATCTATGATGGTTACCAAAATAGAGGTTAGTGACTAAAACCACAACAAGTATATGTTAAGCTGCATACATTCCTTGTGTCGTCCAGATAGGTGCAGTTTCAAAAGCAAGGTGTCACTATTCCAATTCAATTGCCACTATCCAATAGCTTAAATTGACCCTGATGAAGGGTCCGGACCTGAAATGTCGACTTTCCGGCTCCTCCGATGCTGTCTGACCTGCTGTGCTCCTCCAGCTTCACATTTTATCGACTCTGACTCCAGCATTTGCAGTCCTTACTATCGCCTAGCGTTATATAAAATGGCCCAGTGCCATTAAAAATACTGAGTTGTGCAACATTGTATAGCTGTTCCTCTTGGTGATGTACTACATGATTTCACAAATTAGGCAAAGCTGGGAAAAACAACAATTCATTTGCTGTATTACTGGAACAATGGCGTGTTTCCCAGGTCACAGCTTCCCAACAATAATTGTCCGAACCGATTAATAGCATTGATGCCCCTCACCATCAAAGAGCCAATGTGGAATCGTAAACTTCCTAGTAGTGAGAGGAGGATTGAAAAAAAAATTATAAGGAGGGTGCCTGGGAGGCAGAGATTTGGATTTATAATACCATTTTTAATGATATTGATATATGCTAGTTTTGGCACTCTCTTCCCATGTGCAAATACAATGTGTGATGCCTGAAATATACAAATAGCATCATCTCTGCATACAAAATAGGGCATACAAGCAGGTTAGACACAGAACAGGGTGGGTTGAACTTGGGTTTCGTTCTGGTTGAATTTTGTAATATCCTGTGTGGTTGAGAAGCAGCTTATTGTCCATCTCTAACTGCCCTAAGAGGAGCGCTGATGGGGCATTACCTTGAACCAATAGAGTCCTTGTGTACGAAATGGCAAACTGTTCTCCAGCTTTGAAGAGGGAATGGTGATACTCCTGGAAGAAGACACATTTTTGTTGAATCTTTTTATCTCTCACTTGTCAGGATAATTAACAAGAATATCAGTTTAAGGGGAAAACAGGCATTTTGTATGATGTGAGAGGAGAATGCTGATAGGCTGGTTGACCAGTGAATGCTGACTAGTAAAGACATTGCCATGGAGAATGCAGCAATTATTGCTAATTGAGAGTTAACTGCCAAGATTATTTAGGATGTGGAGATGCTGGTGTTGGACAGGGATGGATAAGGTCAGAAATCACATGACACCAGGTTATAGTCCAACAGATTTATTTGAAAATACAAGCTTTTGGAGTCTTACTCCTGAAGAAGGAATAAGACTCCGAAAGCTTGTGTTTTCAAATAAACCTGTTGGACTATAACCTTGTATCAGAGATAATAGGAACTGCAGATGCTGGAGAATCCAAGATAACAAGGTGTAGAGCTGGATAAACACAGCAGGCCAAGCAGCATCAGAGGAGTAGGAAGGCTGACGTTTCGGGCCTAGATGCTTCATCAGAAATGGGGGAGGGGAAGGGGGCTCTGAAATAAATAGGGAGGGGGGGAGGCTGGTAGAAGATGGATAGAGGAGAAGATAGGAGGAGAGGAGACAGACAAGTCAAAGAGGCGAGGATGGAGCCAGTAAAGGTTAGTGTGGGTGGGGAGTTAGGGAGGAGATAGGTCAGTCCAGGGAGGACGGACAGGTCAAGGGGGCGGGATGAGGTTAGTAGGTAGGAAATGGGGGTGTGGCTTGAGGTGGGAGGAGGGGATAGGTGAGAGGAAGAACAGCTTAGGGAGGAGGGGACGAGCTGGGCTGGTTTTGGGATGCGGTTGGGGGAGGGCAGATTTTTAGCTTGTGAAGTCCACATTGATACCATTGGGCTGCAGGGTTCCCAAGCGGAATATGAGTTGCTGTTCCTGCAACCTTCAGGTGGCATCGTTATGACACTGCAGGAGGCCCAGGATGGACATGTTGTCTGAGGAATGGGAGGGGGAGTTGAAATGGTTCGCGACTGGGAGGTGCAGTTGTTTATTGTGAACCGAACGTAGGTGTTCTGCAAAGTGGTCCCCAAGCCTCTGCTTGGTTTCCCCAATGTAGAGGAGGCCACAGCGGATGCAATATACCACATAAGCAGATGTGCAGGTGAACATCTGCTTGATGTGGAAAGTCTTCTTGGGGCCTGGGATGGGGGTGAGGGGGGAGGTGTCGGGGCAGGTGTAGCACTTTGTGCGGTTGCAGGGAAAAGTGCCGGGTGTGGTGGAGCTGGAGGGGAGTGTGGAGCGGACAAGGAGTCAGAGAGAGAGTGGTCCCTCCGGAAAGCAGACAAGGGTGGGGAGGGAAACCGCCTCCCCCTCTCTCCCTATTTCTTTCAGAACCCCCTTCCCCTCCCCCATTTCTGATGAAGGGTCTAGGCCCGAAATGTCGGCCTTCCTGCTCCTATGATGCTGCTTGGCCTGCCGTGGTCATCCAGCTCCACACCTTGTTATCTCGGACTATAACTTTGTGTCGTGTGATTTCTGACCTTAAGATTATTTGGGGTTTATACAAAGAAAAAAAACAATGAATGGTCTTACATGTTTTGTTGAGTTGGAACATGGATAATGCATGTACAAGTTCAATGTTCCTCCAAAGAACATGACACTAAGTACACTGAGCCCAACTGACAATCCAAAAGTGGTTGGCCATGTGACCCTCTGCATTCTCAGGTCTATTTGAATGGCGATTGTATATTCAAGATAGGATGGTGTGTGGCTCGGAGGTGATGATGCTCCTATGGTATTTATCGTCGTGTTAGATCCTTATACTGGAATCTAAAAGTGGCCCATGTGAAGAAAGTCTTGTATTGGTCAGTTCCTGGATTGAACCATTTTCTTTTCATTTTCCTCCCTCTGGATTACACTGTTGATTCTTGATTTGTAACGTTTTCCTAGGTGCTGGCAATTAGACTGTGTGCACTCTTCGAATGTGATTTTCTTGTATTATTTCACCCCACAGTGATCAAATTCTTGTCATCTTGACCTGAATAAGAGCACAAGCAGTGCAATTTCTTTGAGAGTGGTAAAGTTGTTGTAACCTGCAATGGTAGACCTATCATTCTCACACAACTGGGTTTTCAGTGTATTGTGCGTGCATAATGTTTAAACATTGCATGATGCCAATAAAGGGAAAGATTTCTCATCATGAGACAATTAATCCAGGCACCCCAGAGCTGGATTCGAAGCCTGTCATGGCAGATAGTAGATAAAAACTGAAAGAGCTGCAGATGCTGTAAATCAGGACGAAAAAACAAGTTGCTGGAAAAGCTCAGCAAGTCTGGCAGCATCTGTGAAAGAAAAAACAGATTTAACGTTTCAGGTCCAGTGACCCTTCCTCAGATAGTGGAATTTGAATTAATTAAAAAAAGTTGGAATTTATTTTTCTGATGAAGGGTCTAGGCCTGAAACGTCAAACTTTCCTGCTCCTATGATGCTGCTTGGCCTGCTGTGTTCATCCAGCTCCACACCTTGTTATCTCGGATTCTCCAGCATCTGCAGTACCTATTATCTCTGTTGGAATTTACTAACCTGTTCCTCAATTGGGCATGGATAGTAAATGCTGGTCTAGACCAGGATTTGAACCGATGTTGGAATTGCAAACTATTGGTCTACACCTCTTCACTTTCTTCCTTTTGACTCTCCTTTTTTTAAACATACTTTTTAATTATTGGCCCAATTTCTCCTCATGTGGCTTGATATCAAATTCTGCTCCAAAACACTCCTGTGAATTGCCTCAGGACATTATTATGTTAAAGACTTATAAATATCAATACAAGTTGTTGTTTGAAAAACAAAAATTCCTATTGAAAACCAGGTCCTGACGACTTTCATGAGAGCACATTATGGGCAATAATGTGTAACATGAGCATTAAACCTTCTGAAAAGCAGGAAGAAAAATAAACTGGCCTTTGAATAGATGGAGTGGGGATATTGTGTGAACACAATGACTTTCTTTGAGCGAGCATTCACTCTTTGGTACCTAACTGATTCTAAATCTCTACAATTTGTGGTGCAAGTCCTGGGTATCTGAATCAGGCACTCAGACACCTTACAGCTGACATCAATGGATAACTTTCAGGAGGGAGGAAGCCTGGGTTATTTGTCACTCTCCAGCTCAAGGGTTTTGTGGCAGATTCGAGTGAGGTTTGTTAAATAATTACGGAAACAGGGATGGTTCCAGTTAATGAGAGGAGATAGTAGGGACTGCAGATGCTGGAGAATCTGAGATAACAAAGGTGTAGAACTGGATGAACACAGCAGGCCAAGCAGCATCAGAGGAGCAGGAAGGCTGACGTTT
>JAHRHZ010000061.1:17967742-18002843 GCA_024137785.1 Ginglymostoma cirratum | reverse complement strand
TTCCAGTTAATGTTGAATTGAATTCGTCCCCTAATGGCATTGTTGCCAACCTACAGCCGGAGGACTGTGGCAGTTGAAGGAAGCAGCTCACCACCACCTTCCCAAAGGCAACTAGGGATGGGCAATAAATGCTGGCCTAGCCAGCGATGCCCACGCCCCACAAATGAAGAAAAATTGCCCATTACACCTCCATTCCATTCACATGAAAGTCTCATGCCATTGATATAAAAATAGAAGGTGCTCAAAATACTCAGCCAATCATGAAGCATCTGTAGTTAACACCGTGTCAGTGGTCTTTCATGGGAACATTAATCACTTAAAGACCCACTTCGGCTATTACCAACAAAACATATCTATACCTCATGCAATGTTCCTTGATATGCAACATTGCAGGAGATCTATTTCCTGTGGTGGGCAGTCAGCAGCAGGTAAGGGGCTGGCAGGGTAAAAAAGCAAGAGAGCAAGGTTCCCTCAAATTAAAATGGGGAAGTAAAACTCTTTGCGTACTATGAGGGTTCCTTGCAGTGATGTTGTAATGTTGCTTCATATAACCTCAGAACACTAGATCCTATCGCTCCTAAGTGACATCTTCATTACCCACAATGGTCAATTTTGTATTGCTCTCTGAATGCGATCATTATTTTGGCTAATCTATGTTGTGGGCCATGCAGTGTTGACTGGGACCGTAGGCCCAGCAGAAACTGGGTAAGATGATCAACACAAGAGAGAAGAAAATAGAATCTTGCCTACAGATTGTGTTGAGTTAAAATCCTGAAACTGTTTTTGTATATTTTGTTTTGTTTGCAAATGTGATGCACACCCAGTTGAGATTTTGTTGTGGTCTCCTTTTTTCTTAAGGAACAATATGCTTGCTTTGATTGTTCAGAGAAGGTTCATGATGTAGATTCCTGGGATGAAGAGTTAATTTGTGAGGGAATGTTGAGCAGGTTAGACCTAAAACTCATTGGGGGTTATGATCTTCTTGAGGTTTTCAGGACTCTGATGGATGTTGACAGGATGGATGCAAAGTGGATGTTGGCTTTTGGAGGTGTGGGGGGAGGTGGATCTAAAACCATTGGATAGAGTTTCAGAAAAAAGCATCTCCCGCTCGATGGAAATGAGGAGAAATTCCATTTCTGAGGGTCATTAATCATTTGGATTTCCTAACCCAGCGAGCAATGAAGGCTGTTTTTATGGAATGTACTCAAGGAAAAGCTAGACAGGGAATTGAGGGCTATGTTAGGCTGGCAGAAAAGTGGAATTGAGGCCTCAGTTAGATAAGCTGTGTTCATTTTGAAAAGCTCAGGGGGTCAAATAGCCTACTCCCTATTTCGTTAGTCATTCTCCTCTTATGCTGGGCTGTGACATGCTTCCAATATCACATATGTTGCGTCAACATCATGAACCAGGGTCAAGGTCAAGTTAGATAGAAAATAAAGTTCCTTCAGGTTTCGCCCAAACAATGTACTTTATCTCAATCTTCAGAAGGTGCTCGACACTTCTCTGGTTTCCTGCATCAGTCATCTAATAGCCTTTTTGAATAGGGACTGTAAGTTTAATGCCAGATGAGGGTCTGTTTGTTGTGAGGTCCCGTGTTATTTTTGCATAGATGTTAAAACTATACAGGCAGTGCACCATTCAGAAAAAGCACAATGATACAGAATGTCCTGGTATAAATGTATCCACATCTTCTCAGTCACTATCTTGGTGCAATGGAGTCAGCATAGTGTGTTCAGTCAGTCTGTGTATGAAATGTACACCAACATCAGTAAGCACAAACCCCAGTCTATATACATGTTTGCAATGTTATAGCAATATAAATGTTAGTGTTGCTACTAAACTTAAAAAAAAATGCCCGATCTTTGGTTTGAGCCAATATATCAGGAAACAATCAGACTGTATCATGTACTGGCAATGGTATTTGACCCAAAAAACCTATATAGACTGAAAACTAGCCAATGTCATTTCACACAGGACTGACATTGTCAGAGTATCAGAAATCTTTTATTCCAATATTCTCAGCAGGATTCAAACCCAAGCTCTGCAAGTTAAAAAGTAACATTGGGTTAAATGACTTCAAGACATGCTTGGATATATATGATGCATTTGCTCTGGAATGTCATGGTGGTGCGCTTTTGTCACTAGAGGAATGCAACCATAAATATCAACTAGTGACCATAAAAGCTTGCCTGAGCATGTCGGAGACTTCCGTAATTTCCTTCAAAAGAGGGATTGACAAATCTCTGAACTTCACCACAGCTTTTGGTGATCTTGGAAATCGGACACTGGGATCATTGTTTATTTTGCAAGCACAGATTTTGTGAGCTGTTTCAAAGAGCAAGTTGTAAATATTGTTGTGACAGCGATTGGTGGTACCTATTTCTGTATGGAACAAGGTGTTGACATCCCTTTTATCAGCGCTAAATAGCACAACCACTGTTTAAAAATGTACCCACACTGCGGAAAACTACCCGGTTAATGTAACATGGGAATAGATGCAACAAAATTTCCACTATTTCCTAAATGAATAGGCCTGCCAATTCTACAGAACAGGTCAAGTAAAAAATTGCCGAAGGCATGCAGACTTTTTACTGACACACCTGATGATGATGTGATGAGTTTACATTAGACTCCTTTTTGCTGGAGTGTTAAGCTCCAGTTGCTATGGGTGTTTTGTTTCATGTTGCAATCTTGTCTTGGAGATCTAACTTCCATCCCCCTGGCTCCAGTCAGTCTCTGGATTATGTCAACAGAAGACATTGTTCTTGCTCAATAGTTTATCTCTAATATGCCATTTTGGGTGTGAAGATATATTTTGATGGACTCTTTATAAACTTAAGTGTGATTCAGTTCTTGTACAAGAATCTAGTGGGTCCACTTGCCTGGTAACCACTTCACAAGTGCAAACTGTTCCACGATACCATTGCTATTCTTCAAATTTGATCACAGATAGGTTAAGTCAGCAGATTCCAACATTGACTCTCAATTCATTAAGACATAAAGTCATACAGCATGGAACCAGTCCACGTCCAGTCCAGCTCCAACCAGTCCACGTCAACCATGTTCCCAAACTAAACTAGCCCCACCTGCCTGCACTTGGCTCATATCTCTCCAAACCTTTCCTATTCCTGAACTTATCCAAATGGCATTTAAATGTTGTAACTGTACAGCAAAGACCACTTTCTCTAGTTCATTTCACGCGTGAACCACTCTGTTTAAAAAAAAAGTTTCCCCTCACATCCTTTCTAAATCTTTCTCTTCTCACCGTAAAAATATGTCCATCAGTTTTGAACTCCCCACCCTAGGGAAGGACCCTTGTGATTCACCTTATCAATGCCCCTCATGATTTTATAAACCTCAGGTAGAAATGATGAGATACTGATCAGAACCTTGGTGGCTGTCTTTCATTACTTCCTGAACCAGGGATAGAGGATCCAATTGTGATATTGCAGTCAATGCTTGCACCCAGGTCAAAGTTAGCATTCCTCTAGAAGTGTGTCATAACTTGTTCGGACATGTTAATCTAGAAATATCTATGAAACACTTTGTTCTGAATATTTCAGCAATAAACTGAGTGGTACTTTATCCAGTAAAACACTGGTCACATTTATGCAGCAGAACTATTTTTTAACATTTGCCAAAGCCCAGTTCAAAATGTGATGTAGGCTACATTATCTCATTTAGCATGGGGCTTATAGGCTTAGATCACAACTGGCCGAGGCAAATGTGATCAATCTATTATCTTTCTAGTGGCCTTGGCCTGAGCTTGAGTGGGAGTAGACTTTAATTGTGTGGAGCTTGCACATTGGAGCTTGTCTGTGTGGAGTTTGCACATTCTCCCCGTGTCTGCGTGGGTTTCCTTCAGGTGCTCTGGTTTCCTCCCACAGTCGAAAGATGTGCAGGTTGGGTGGATTGGCTATGCTAAATTGCCCGTAGTGTTCAGGGATGTGTAGATTAGGTGGGTTACAAGGGGACAGGCGTGGGTGGGATTCTCTGAGGTTCGATGTGGACTTGTTGGGCCAAAGGGTCTGTTTCCACACTGTAGGGATTCTATGTCTATCAGCTCCATTGCATCGGAGTGAGCTATTTCAGCATTTGAGCCCTCCAGTATTCAATTACATTGTGTATAACTTGTCACATTTTTCTACTTCTCTTAACAGAAAATAAAATCTGCCTTTTGTAATTTTCAGTTGTCATGCAGCCTCTATTGCTTTTTGGGGGAAATTCCATTCACTAAAGATCTGAAGAGGTGCTTCCTGACAGCCATCCTCTCCTTCTGAATGCTTAGCTTGAATTAAAAAAATGGAAACATTTGTTCTGGACTTCCTGACCAGAGGAAATAGCTTGTTCCCAATCCTATCAAGACCTTTAATCAGCTTAAATCATTCAATTGGATAAACCATTAATCTTCATATGAGGAAATACAAGATTTTAAATCCAAACCTGTCTTAAATTAATCCTTTAAGCCTCAAAATTGTTTCATTGAATTTATGCTTCACCAATCTTCAAGCCAAATATGGCATATGAGTTTGATACTTACTGTCGAGGCTTGAGCTTTTTTTTTGACTTATTTGCCAATTAACCAAAACTAGATAAATTGGGAGAAGTACAAATCAAAGTTAATACAGTGTGGAGCCGGAGGAACACAGCAGGTCAGGCAGCATCCGAAGAGTAGGAAAGTCAATGTTTCAGGTTTACGCCTTCCATCAGGACCTGAAACATCGACATTCCTGCTCCTCTACTGCTGCCCGACCTGCTGTGCTCCTCCAGTTCCATACTATATTGACTCTGACTCCAGCCTCTGCAGTTCTTGCTATCTCCAAATCAAAGTAAAACAGCTTATTGATTCCTGTCTGGAGTTGAAATTATGACTTTCCCTCTTTGTTTAAAAGAGGTTTTTAATCACACTTCTTCCAAATGACAGTTGGATGTCAGATCAGAATAGTAGTTTGTTCCTTCTCTGTGTTTTGCAGAGAGAATGCAGAGCTGCTAGACGAGGCTAAGAAGATGGAAATGGCAAAATTCCGCTACATACTCCCAGTGTATGGGATCTGCAAGGATCCAGTGGGGTTAGTCATGGAATATATGGAGACTGGATCTCTGGAAAAACTGTTGGCCTCGGAAGTGTTACCATGGGAACTGCGTTTCCGTATCATCCATGAGACAGCAGTGGGCATGAATTTTCTACACTGCATGTCCCCGCCCTTGTTACATCTTGATCTGAAACCTGCAAACATACTACTGGATGCACACCATCATGTCAAGGTAATTTGAGATCTAACAGAAGAGTTTTATTTTCTGCTTTTGTTTTCCCTTCTCTTGCTGTGTCAAGCAGTCCAATTTTCCCTTCTCTCAGTCCGTAACCCAATCCCATTCTTACTGTTTCCAGCTGTGTAACCCAATCATTTGTGGAACCTAACCTCATATATCATTCAGCAGGTGCTCTATTTGGTTAATCTGAATGTGTCTGACTGCTTGAGATTCACTCTCCTTTGTTCTGGTCTCAGCTCAACACTTTTCCCCAGTGGTAATGTTGAGGTTGAGAAACAGCTCTGTGTGAAATTGTTGGCTATGCTTATTGATAATGAGATGGCCCATTGTGCCTGTGTTGGCTCCTTGACAGGGCTTTCTAAATTAATCTCATTCATTCTGCTCATGTTTCATAAACTGGCACACGTTTTTCCTTATCAAGTAATTTCCAGCTGTGGCTTTCGGAAGGTATTGAATCTGTTTCCAAACAATGGATTCCAGATCATCACAACTCGCTGTATTTCAAGAGAAACGCACTTCTTACCTCCCCAAATCATAGATTTTGAGGGATATGGGCCAAATCCAGGCAAGTGGGATTAGTTCAGTTTAGGATACCTGGTTGTCATTGATGAGTTGGACCAAAGGGTCTGTTTCCATGCTGTATGACTCTATCTCAAATCTGTCTCCTTGGGTTACTGACTCTCCATGGTTCCTCCCTTATTTACTGTCTGTCACAAACCCACATAAATCTAAACATCTCAATTAAATCTCCACACTTCTCTGGGAGGAATAAATGCACATTCTCTAGTTTTGACCGCAGCCTAGAATTCTGCAGCTTACTTTGTTGAGCCACCAACCATTGTCATGTCGGAAAGTCTTCAATGTCTTTTGCTTTTAAAATGTTTGATGACAAAAGTAAAGAGTCTAGCATTTGAGACATTCTTCGTATTAATAATATGATATGACTCTCTCCGTTTTCATATTGACTTTAGAAAAAGGCAACCTGAGCTTTCTTTCGTTGAATTATCAACTAATTTCATTCATCATTCATGGACACGTGAGTGGTTCTTCTCCTGCTGAATCTCTCCATTATTTTGCCTGAATCTATCCCTGCCTCAGCTCATCTGCTGTTGAAACTATTAGGCTTGCCTTCCATACCTTCCAGACCTGACTATTCTAATGCACTCCTGCTGGACTCCTACGTTCTATGCTATGTAGAATTGAGGTTGTCCAAAACACTGTTTCCGCCCCACCCCCATCACTGTCTTGATGCCAAATTCCATTTACCACTCACCCCACTGAACTACGCTGAAGGAGGGTCACTGGACTTGAAATGTTAACTGTGCTTTCTTTCCAAGGATGCTGCCAGACCTGTTGAGTTTCTCTAGCCATTTCTGTTTTTGTCTCCGATTTTCCTCATCCGCAGTTCTTTGGAAATCAGTCTGTGTCAATAAATTAAACAATTAGGCAAGGCCTCAATTCTTAAAATTCTTCTACTTGTTTTCAATTCCCTCCATGGCCTCACTGTGCCCCCCACCCAACACCTCTTTTCTTCTGTCTCTTGTCTCTCTGTCTCTCTGTCTCTCTCTTTACAGTCCTCTGGGTTATCTGTGCTTACCCATCTCTGGCCTATTCAACATCCCTGACTTTAATTGTTCCACCATTAGCGGCTGTGTGTTTAGCTCCCCAGGACCTAAACTCTGAAAATCCCCCTCTAGACCTCTCCATCTTGTTACTTCACTTTCCTGCTTTCAAAGTGCTCCCTGAAACTGACTGACTGCTTTTGACCAAGCATTTGGTCATCTGCTCTAATATCTTGTCTTCATTTGGTGTTATGTTTTGTTTCATAATGTATCTATGAAACACCTAATTTGAAGACACTGTGTAAATACGTACTGATGTTTTTTGTATATTCTCTGCATAGATTTCAGACTTTGGATTAGCGAGATGGAATGGATTGTCTAATACACAAGACATCAGTTTGGATGGCTTCTGTGGTACAATTGCATACCTTCCTCCAGAGCGTCTACGCCAGAAGAAGAATTCTGACATTAAGCATGATGTATACAGGTTAGACCCTTTCCTTCTCCTCCTCTCCCTTAATGAAGTTCTCTAGAATAAGAAATTTAATGTGTGGGGAGTAATTGAAGGTACTTTCTGTTGAAACATCATTGCGTTTTGTAGCTGCATTGTATGGGTTTTCGTCAGGGCCATCTAGTCAAGGTGAAGTCTCTATAGTTCCAGAAGACTCTGTCATTAGGGAGACATGACTAGGGGTGAGTTTAACTGGAGGGGTCCCAAAGTCTCAGGGGAGGTTAAGAAGACAGGATCTTCATGGTAACCTCAGCTGGTGCAGGAATTGAACCCACACCCTTAGCATCACTTTGCATCACAAACCAGCCATCCATCCAACTGACCCCCAATGCATCTACCAACACAATAGACAGAAGAATTTAAATACTGCGTCAGTGATCTGCTTGGGAGTACTTAATTATGTGATATCCAAAGTTTTGATGTAGCTAGCGGAACATGTCAATACGCCCAACTTGGATTACAACAGGAAACTCTCTTCTTAATTTGTTACTTCTTTCACTCTCAGATTTGCCTTTTTAGTTCTTTTTGATTTTACAAAGGTTCACCAATTGCTTATTTGCCTCTTGCAGCTTTTCCATTGTCATCTGGGGAATTCTAACACAGAAGAAGCCTTTTGCAGGTATGCACCAAGAGATACATCTGTGGGAAAAGGGAAACCAAGGTTGAAAGAATTTTACTGACAACAGAAGACGCTTGGTGCTTTAGAAGGCACAAATCTCCACTAAATAAGATATGTTATTCGATCCCTCCTGTGAAAACCAGTTTTCCATCTTTGTGCAAATATGATCCTGTGCTGTGACTGATGACAAACTACTTCTTGCTGTAATCATGGATCAGGGCATTGTTCTGGTTCCTTTGTTTCTCCTCCTTCATAAAAGTGCTTTTCTCCACTCTGTGTTCAATCTGTGTAATGATGCTTTCACTCTGAAGGAATGTAATGTAGGCTACATTTTCTGTGCATTCCTAGCTCTCCTGAGAAGATGGTGGTGGACTGTGTTATGTGTAAATTACCACAAGCTATCTTTAATTCAGGGCTATTTATTGAGAAATCTCACCAGACAGTCAAATACTGCAACAATTACTCAAATCTTTTTGTATCTGACAACCAAAATGAGGCACCTCAAGTAAACAGTTTAAGCCTCACAACTCAACTTAGCTAATATCCAATTATTGGTGGAATTTAGCCACGATTCCAAGTGACTGCCTCTGTCTCTGGATATATCCTTGTTCAATGTGGTTCTCCAGAGTTCTACTGCGAAGAAACCCAAAGTTGAATTCTTATAGAATTTCTTGTCTTGTTAAGCTTGTGGTGTGACATCATTTATGCCACTTCTGAAGTCACCAAGTTTGTAGCTTGCTTTCTTACCAGAAGTGGTTTCTCTGCTCCTTGTTACATTCAGTGTTTGAAACACAGCACATTAACTCTGTCACCTCAAGAAATTCCTTGTGCGGGCTATCTTAATTGCCCATTTGCCACAAGGCAGTAAGTTATCAAGCTGTTATTAAAACAGTTTGTATATGTAGCTTTGACTGACTCATTTTTGTTTACCTCGGCATTGCTAATGGCACTCAATTCCTTGTCCCTTTTATCTCTGGAAAGAGTTTATTCCATTAGGGGTTATTGCTGATTTTTTTTTCAGTCCATGAGCAGTTACTAAAGTTCTGAACATTGTCACACCTGTTTCTTAGTCACAAATGTTTTTACAACCCACTTTAAAGTGGTTGATTCATAATGGCCTTTAGTCTCACATAGAGGGCAGGTGAGACAGATTTCCAAACCATTGAGCTTCGGAGACATTTTGCCAATTTTTGACATTTTTCTTGTTTTTTAATATTATCCCACAAAAGTATCAAATTTCTTAAATTCCAGAAATGTTTATAATCTGAATTGTAGTCTAACATCATAAAAACAAAACTGACAGACTTTCCACATTTTTACAGTATTTTCTGTTAGTGTGCCAAAAAGCGTTACAGAACTGAATGCTTCCCCTGAATCATCAAGATCTTGATCTTCTCGGAATAAGACAAAGCAAGTTCAAAGCAGGGTTAGGACTGTTGATCATGTTGATCAGAATCAACCTCCTTGGTTTAATTTTAAACAAAGCCTGGCAGTTAATTGTCAATCAGCATTGATGTTGCATTCTCCGTGTCAATGCCCCTACCAATCAGATCCCACTTGCCAAACGATTAGCTCTCTCCTCTTGTGCAATATTAATGTTGCTCTTCCCATTGAATTGGTAATCTTGCAAATCTTCCTGATTAGTGCCAAAAAAGAAGCTTCAATTAAAATGTGTTATCTTATTAGCAATACAAAAACTTTTGAAATCCTCATTCTGGCCAATAAAACTAACCATTTTTTTTTGTAACATTGAAAGAAAGCCCTATCTCCCAAATCATGCTATTGCTGAAACCACCCATAGAATTTGTCATCAGTTGACATTCTTAGCTTCATGATCATCTTTTACCAAAGTCAAAACTATTCCTTTTCATATCTGAGATAACAAGGTGTGGAGCTGGATGAACACAGCAGGCCAAGCAGCATCAGAGGAGCAGGAAGGCTGACGTTTCAGGCCTAGACCCTTCAGCTCCAAAAAAAACCCATAGGAACTCATTTTTGTCCTATTTATTTATTTTCTCCTCAGTAGCTCTTGACCCAGCCTCCCCTAAATCCCACTGTTGCCAAAGTGCTATCAAACTTTTGGGTAATACTTTCGTACCTGAAAGACCATGGCATTGTTCAGCACACTCGAGCAGTGTGGAAAAAATAAATCATTGTCCGAAGGTCATCTCCTGCTCCTGGTATGATCTCACTCTTTCACACAATTCCCCTTTAGCTCACTCTCATGTACTTCCTTGCTTTCAATATTACCCTTTTATGCTAACTCTATCTTTTACTGCTGGATAGCCCCCTGTTCTTCTGACATTACTTCACATTTTGTAATCATGTTATCCTACAGTCACTCATAAATGGCCATACGTGCACACTTACTACGCATACTATTCTCAATTTTTCCCCTTTTCTCTGTAGGAATTAGGAACTATCCTACTTGAATTCATATTTTTTCTCGGGAATTGGCACTATGAAACTCTTTAACATCTCCTAAAAATTTCATACACTTAAAATAACACTGCAGCTGGCAGAATGACCTTACCTCTAATTTTTTTTACACTACTTTAGATGCTGTCCTGTGTTTGGACTATGATCTTTCATCTATACTTCATGGGGAAAAATTCAAAATGCAGTTAGTCTTGAAATTGACAAATTACTTTTCATCTGCAATGAATAACCATTAGTTCATCACTGATTAATGGTAACATTGCAAGACATGTGATGTGTCATTTCTGTGGACTCTATTCTCTATCTCGAGGTGGGGGAGAAAGCTTCTTTGAAATTTAACTCTAAATTCCATTTTTAATATTGATTAAAGGATTGAGGAGGGGAAATTTTTGAAAAAGATTTTGACAGTTACACGTTACATAGTCAAGTTAAGTTCCTTCCACACTCCCCGCCACCCCCCCCCACCTCCCCACAACCAATATGCCCAGCTATGATCTCGGGCAAATGTCTGCGCTATCAGAGTATGATGGTTTACATGCTGCACATCCCAATAATTAGATTGTTGTGAATTCACTTATAATAGCACTGTACAGTATGCCTTAACTAACTTAATGTGGGATCCTTTTACAGGCAAAGGAGACTTTCATCCTATAAATCTTAACCAGGCTTGAATATACGAGCAAAATCCGACAGAACTGCAGTTCAGAAACAAAACTTGAAATTGCTGGAAAAGGTCAGCAGAACTGAACCTCCCTTCTGAGGAAGGGTCACTCGACCCGAAGCGTTAACTCTGATTTCTCTTCACAGGTGCTGCCAGACCTGCTGAGCTTTTCCAGCAATTTCTGTTGAATATACGAACATTAGGTGCAGGTTGTTTCCGAATAGGAATTCAATGTCAAATTTCTGGCTGCAACAACTTGTTGCAATTCTGTTAACTTCACCAAGATTAACGCCTGTGTTGACATGCATCATCAAGCATTCGATTTTAATTACATCTGTTCAACCCCGTTGATTAAAACCCCTACTTTCATGGATGAATTCTTCTTCTTTGGGGACGAAAACCTGCCATCCTTACTTGGTTTAGACAATATGTGTCTCCAGATCCACAGCAATGAGGTTGGCTCTCAACAGCCCTTTGAAATGGCCAAACAAGTCACTCAACTCATAGAAATTAGAGATTTGATGACCGGTGATGGCCTTACCAGTGATGCCATTCCGTACAAGAAAAAAAAACCTCAGTCACATATCTTCTCAACCTTCCTTTCAAGATTTTGAAATATCTTTTCTAATTGAGCTACATAACCAAGGCTCCTCATCTCTGCAATCATTTTTTGTGAATCTTGTCCTCAACCTTTACAATGCTTTTATGCTTTAATTGGAAGTCTTACCGGTGCTATGGCCAAGCTTTGTCCTTGGTGCTGTTTATCAAGTGGCTGACTTGTAAAAATGGATGCAGAATGTCTCTTGTTCCTCCACATAAGTCACTGTACTTCAATTCAAACACTTCGAGATGTGATAAACAACCTGTTCAATGTAAGGGTTATGCTTTATTAAAGACGATTCCAATTTATTTGTTTTCCAATTATAGCTGAAACAAATATTCTACATATTATGGTCAAAGTAGTGAGCGGTCTTCGTCCTGATCTGTCTGCAATTCCTAAATCAAGGCCACCAGCATGCAAGGGCCTGCTAAAGTTAATGCAGCGATGTTGGAAGGAGGCTCCCAGTGACCGCCCAACATTTCAAGGTGAACACTACTTTAGAATTGGATTGATAGGGTATTGTTGTTATTATTAACCATAAATCGTACACCAACAGGAAATAATCTCTATCCCATTATGGCCACAACCTATTTTGAACAAGCTTCAGATAATCTCTTCTTACTGAACTGGTGTTTTGTTTCTTTTCTGATGCCAACCCTTCATCTCTCCTCTGTGACCTGGGCTCAGTGCCAATTAAGGCAGTTGTTGTACTGCACATTTGTGCCTGTAAGAACTGCACTGAAGTTAAAGCATAATGTTCAATTGTGTATTGTGAGGAATTTCAAGCCAATGAGTTTGGTCTTGGCTCTATGTTAGGGTACTGCCCTTTTACACAGAGCATTGTCCCAACCTATCCTAATGAACCACTGCTTTGATTTCTCCCTCCCTCTCTCTGTCCCTCTCTCTCTCTCTCTCTCTCTCCATCCTCCCCCTCTGTCCCTCTCTCTCACCCCAAATCAATTTGTCTAATTACTGCATGTTTGAAAACAACTGTTACAATCTAAAGGGATAATATGCAAAGAAGACTGATATCCTTCATTTTGCTTTGAAAGAGATCACTTCAGAAACTGAAGAACTTAGCACCAAGCCGCAAGAGATAGCACAAGAGAAACCACAAGAGCAGCCTGTGAGTTCTGGCCAGTCTCATGAGGCAAGCAAAAAGGTAAAACATACTCGAGTTTTTGCTTCAAAGAGAATAACTGAATCAAGTTAGTACAGCTCAGAGAAATGCTAGCCAGGATTTGGTTCTTGAGACATGAAAGCAAATGTGATACACCTCTTTACCACAACGCAATCGTTTACTTTCAGTGTCACTGGACAAGACCAGATCTGAGAACATGGATTCAAATCGAATCATAGAAACCAGCTGTAATTAAATTTGTTTATTGAATCTGAAACATTTGAATAATTGTTGTGAAAAACCTTCTGGTTTATGAATGGTCTTTAGGGAAGCAACTTTGCCCAGTTTTGCCTGTGGCTGTGCTTAAACAATGAGATTGACCCTTAACTCTCAATTCACAGGCAGTTGGGATGGTGAGCAAATGCTTGCATATACCATGAAAGAATAAAGAAAGCAAAACCAGCCTCGATTGGGAAATGTTACTTCCTGCTCAGTCAAAAGTAATAAAACAATTTGTACATAAAATATCTGAGGTCATCATTGATGTTGCTGAAGACATTTAGAAGCATGGAAAATAGTGACAGGAGTAGGCCATTCAGCTGTTTGATCTTGCTCTGCCATTCAATATAATCGATGTAATAAATTTCAGAAGTAATTATAAGGTGGGTCTCACTCCCAATTTTCTGCCCCTTTTGCTCAAGGCATTGCCTCTTGCAGGATTAGTGATGCCCCAAGAGTCCTCTAATTTCTCACCTGTGCAGTTGTTCTTTGTGTGAAAGTCTAGACAACCAAGCTGATGATACATGCCAATGTTGTGCTCTATCTCACTGCAAAACAATTACAAAGGCTGATTAATGCACGGATTGGGACACTGTTTCTCCCAAGTAATCAAATTTACTAACATTGTAATGTAGACATCAAAGTAGTATAGGCAAATACTGCGTTCTATCTGTATGATATTTAACTGATTATAGGAAATCCACGACAGGGATCAGTCAGAATGATATGTTGGGTTTCAACAAAAGATTGTATGCAAAGGAACCTTCATGATCTGAGATTTCAGAGAGAATGAATCCCCCACAAATAAATAGTAGAAATTTGGGAGTGAGGTTCTCAACTTTTGGGCTTAATACCAAAGTATGGTATTAGATCAATCTAAGTACTAAATTGAGGAAGTACAGGACAATAAAATGACAGTGAATCTAATTTCTCTTCAGGCTATGAGATTAGACAAGATTTACTGTGCAATGAAGTAACATTCCTAGTAAAATTCTGTTGGATCACCAGGATGGTGGACAAGTAGAATTACAGAATTACAGAATCCCTACAGTGCAGAAAGAGGCCATTGAGTCTGTGCTGACCCTCCCCACCCTATTCTCTTAACCTGGCATTTACCGTGACTACCCCATCTGGCCTACACATCCCTGGACTCTGAGGGGCAACTTGACATGGTCAATCCATCTAACCTGCACATTTTTGGACTGTGGGAGGAAATTGGAATACCTGGAGGAAACCAATGCAGATACTGGGAGAACGTGCAAACTCCACACTGTCAGCCACCTGAGGGTGGAATTGAACCCGGGTTCCTGGCACAGTGAGGCTGCAGTGCTAACCAATGGTCCACCGTGCCACCCCAAGTACCCAGATGATCGACATTTGGTCCATGTATTTCCTGCTTGCAACATGCTAACTCTCTCAGGAATTAGAATGCTATGGGAGAATAATTTTCCCACAAAACGTGTCACCCCATAGGAGGTGTTGAGGGGAGACCTCATTGCCTGATGGAATAAGGGAAAATCAGAGACCTGGTTAGCTCCAAATGGCTTCTGGTAGAAATACACTGCCAATTTTCAGCTGAAGGAAGTGTGTGCTACATGCATGTTCCAGAGGCAGGGACAATGAAGTAGATGATATTTAAGATGGTCTCTCATCTTTATCTTAAGACCATAAGACATAGGAGTGGAAGTAAGGCCATTCGGCCCATCGAGTCCACTCGCCATTTAATCATGGCTAATGGGCATTTCAACTCCACTTACCCGCACTCTCCCCGTAGCCCTTGATTCCTTGCGAGATCAAGAATTTATCAATCTCTGCCTTGAAGACTTTCAACGTCCCAGCCTCCACTGCGGTCCGTGGCAATGAATTCCACAGGCCCACCACTCTCTGGCTGAAGAAATGTCTCCTCATTTCCGTTCTAAATTGACCCCCTCTAATTCTAAGGCTGTGCCCACGGGTCCTAGTATCCCCACCTAACGGAAACAACTTCCCAGCGTCCACCCTTTCTAAGCCATGCATTATCTTGTAAGTTTCTATTAGATCTCCCCTCAACATTCTAAGCTCTAATGAATACAATCCCAGGATCCTCAGCCGTTCATCGCATGTTAGGCCTACCATTCCAGGGATCATCCGTGTGAATCTCTGCTGGACACGCTCCAGTGCCAGTATGTCCTTCCTGAGGTGTGGGGCCCATTTAGCCCATGAGAAATATGTTTATGTACAGTGTACCTTCAAATCATGTTTCGGAATGGTCTTGATATTGGAAGTTTTTCTTAGCTCGTGGGATGAATATTTGTTGCCCACCCATAAGTGTTCTTGAAAACATGGTGGTGAGCTGCCACCTTGAACGAGAGGTCCCTGTGAAGCAAATACTTTTAGAGGGGGAATTCCAGGATTTTGACTGAAACGGCGACATAGTTTCAAGTCAGGATGGTGTGTGGCTTGGCGGGGATGTTGAGGGTGGGAATGTTTCCATGTATTATTGCACTTGCTCTTATTGAATACTAAGGATTTGGAAGATGTTATTGAAGAAGAGTTGATGGATTGTCTGCAGTGCTTCTTGTAGGTGGTACACACTAATGTCAGCGTGCACTGGTAGTTGTGGTGATGAATGTTGAAGGTGGTGATGAGCTATCAATCCAAGATTTGTTTTAAACCTACCTCAATGGAATTGAGCTTGTATTGTTGGCATTGTATTCACCCAGGGAGGTGGAGATCAATCCATTACGCTCCTGACTTTTGCCTTGTAAATAGTGGCAGTCATTGGGGAACAAGAGGTGAGTTATTTGCGACAGAATTCCCAGCCTCTGACCTTTTCTTGCAGTGACAGTATGTATTGGTCTGGTCCAGTTCATTTTCTGGTCAATGGTGACTTCCAAAATGCTGATGGCGATCAGCAATGGTTGTGAATGTTATGAGGAGATGGTTGGAGATGGTCATAGAATTATAAAGTACAGAAGAGGCCCTTCAGCCCATTAAGTCTGTCCTACCAAAATTTGATTCATATGCCAGACACTGAACCAATGTCAAAAGTTGCCTTTTAGTTAGTACCCTCAACTCTATCTCATTAGAGTAGCTGGCCGAGGTCAAGGAAGGTCACACTAATGAAATGGAAAGCCCCTCACCTGGAATTAAGAATGGATTGCAATAATGCAGAGATTGTTGGAGATTTGAAATAAAAGCATAAAAAGCTGCAAGTACTCAACAAGTGGTGAGAATGAGAATTAATCTTTTAGATCAAGATGATTGTTCTAATGAAAGACCATCCACTGACGCTGCTTAAAGCTGCTGAGTAATCACAGCATTTTTTTTTTTGCTTTCTGTTATAGTGTTGAATTTTAGTGCAGAAAGCTTTATTCTGCATCTAATTTATTCTGCAGTTGATCCTGTCAGTCGTTTGTATAAGTGGGAAAGGATACTCACCACATCCCCCATTCTTAAGATATCCCTTCTCTTCGTTGAACATGGGATTGAGGGAAAGAAACAGGATTTGTACTAATCCAGTATTTCAGCACTTGCCTGGACTGACACTGCTCCAGTAGTGAAGTCATGCTGCATTGTCAGAGATTCGGCATTTTGGAGGTTGTGTTTCAATGAGAATGCTTTGGCCCAATTTGAAGGGCAGGGAATTCTTGCAGTTTTGTGACAGGCATTTTTCCCTTGACCAAGCCCTTTATAATTCATTATCTGTTAACTGATAATTTTCCAAACCTATGACCTTATACCACCTAGAAAGATAAGGGCATCGTGGGAAAACCACCAAGTTCCCCTCCAAGTCACACACCATCCTGACTTATAGATATATCACAGTTCCTTCACTGCCACTGGATCAAAAGACTGGAATTTCCTTCTCAACAACACCCCAAGTGGTTCAACAAGGTAGATTACTATCACTTACCATAATAAACACCGATTTGCCAGTGACACACTCGTCTCCTGAATGAATACGAAGTTGTAAGAGTTTCCTGTGAAGTAAGTGGCTGCTTTGTTTTACCAACATAGTCAGGGCTATTTGTACTTTTTTTAAAAAACGCAATTCATTCATCTTGAATTAATCTACAACTGCTTGAGGATGGGAAGGGCATAACATAAATGTAGGTTTGATGGAGATATTAAAGTGGCCATACTAGCACACCATTATCCATCACATAATACAAGGTGACTGAGAATACATTGGCCGTTTAACGGGTTATCAATCTTCAAGAATTGAAGATTAATCTCCAGGCTTATTTTCAGCAATAATAACATATGAACATTGAAAAGGTTAGCATTTTTTTTGTTCTGTGAGAGATTCTTTTGTTCATTTATAAATACTTTGGAGATTTATGCGAGAGGTGGTGAAGAAAATGTTGCTTGATTGCCATTCGGGAATTGACTGACTGATTTACTGATGATTCCTCTTTACGTCCTGCCTTAGCAGCGTCCTCCCCAAATCACCTGTGAAAGCAATGTGATGAAATCTCCAAGAATGCATTCACTAGAGTTGGTAACCCAACCTCCGATTGTCCCCAGGCTGGGTTTAGACAAACACTGCACCGTAGAATAAAAGGTGCACAAGCAAATCTGAATAGGGAGTCTGAGCACCCATTTCTGGATTCTCTGGAAACCAAAAGCAATCTCTGTGCCTGCCATATCAAGCCCATTCAGAATCTTGTAGATTGCAATGTATGACATGATGTTTTTTGTTTAATGTCAGGATCGACCGGTGGCAGTTGAGCAGCCAGTTCAGAATCAGCAATACAAACGGACCTCTGACTGTGACGAATGCAGCCTTTCGCAGTTACTGTCTCAGCTGGACTCGGGCTTTGAATCAGCTGGGAACGAATGTCCAGCAAATGGTGAAATAGCTGACAGCAAGAAGAGACTGTCAGGGATCTCATCCATTGACTCTGCGTTCTCATCCCAAGGATCCATATCATTGTCTTTTGGAAAGGAAGCTGGAGGGATTGGTAAGTTGATTAAACTTTGCAACATGGTGATGCTTACTTAGCCTTGTTATTAGTCATCAATTGTGTTAGTTTCCATCATGCTATATTCCCTATATGTGCTAGCGCATGACTGTAGGAGGTACCAGTTTTCCTCTGCCATATGAGTCTGAGCTCTGAGTATTGACAGGGAACTTGACCATTGGAGAGATCCCTGTCATCTTGCCTTGTCCAAGCACGCTTTGTCCATGGAAGGGGGTCACGATTCAGGACACTTTTAAAAATAGTTTTCATTCATTCATGGCATGAGGTGTTGCTGACTGGGCCAACATTTTTTACCCATCCTTAATTGCCTTTGTGAAGATGGTGGTGAGCTGCCTTCTTGAACCGCTGTAGATAGACCTATATTAGGGAGTGAGTCCTAGAATTTTGACCCAGCAACCCTGAAGGAGCAGTAGTGTATTTCCATGTCAGGACAGTGAGTGACTTGGAGGCAACCTTCAGATGGTGATGTCTATGTCCTTCTAACTAATAGTAGTTGTGGGCTTGGAAGGTGCTGTCTAAGGCGCCTTGATGAATTTCTGCAATGCATCTTGTCGAATGTACACACTGCTGCGACTGAGTGTAAGTGGTAGAGGGAAGGAATGTTGTGAATGTGGTGCTGGTCAAGCAAGTTGTTTCTGTCCTGATGGTGTCAAGCTTCATAAGTGTTACTGGAACTGCAGTCATCCAGGCAAGTGGGGAGTATTCCCTCAGACTCCTGACTTGAGCTTTGTAGATGGTTGACAGGCTTTGAGGAGCCAGAAGGTGTTACTTGCTGCAGTATTCCAACCTTTGACCTGCATTTGTAGCCACTGTGTTTATATGGCTGGTCCAGTTCAGTTTCTGGCCAATGGTAATCCCAGGATGTCAATACTGGAAGATTCAGTGATGATAATGCCAGTGCAAGTGGGAACATCCAATTTTCTTTTCCCCCTCTTTCCCTAGCCTGAAAGTTTCTGGAGCCATACTTAGCACCAAATCTACCTGAAAAACCAAATATAAATTTAGAATCTTCTGGTAATGTACGGTTTAGCAGCACACCTTTGGGGAACATTTACCCCCAAGACATTGTGGGTGCCTTTAGTTACAACCAGAATGATATCCAGGGTTAGCAAGTTCTTTTTCCTGATTGGTAACATGAAAACACTTTGGTATTAAGCTCTCATTGTACTTGTAGCCATGGTCATCAATTTATATCATCAATAACAGTTTCAGCTGTCTTTTCATACTATTCTCAATGATGGGTTCATACTAAATGACCAACTCTGCATGGCTTTGCTGGGAGCAGCTTGCCACTGAATTTTGCAAGTCAAAACGTATAGTCTGTTCAAATTACTGTCACAGTTTATTCATCAGAGCTGACTATCCATAGCAATAAGCTCTTTATTGTTGAACACTTACACTGTGATCCAATGGATTGCGTTCTGAAGTGTACTATTGAAAATGTGGAACATCAAGTTGAAGGGTCTAGGCCCGAAATGTTGACTCTCCTGCTCCGTGATGCTGCCTGATCTACTGTGTCCTCCCAGTTCCACACTGTATTGACTCCGACTCCAGTGCCTGCAGTTCTTGTTATCTCCCAACATCAAGTTGCTGCGGTTTTCTAAACTTTGATGATTATTAATCTCCCAGTTAAAACTGCAGCAATGATCTATTTCTATCCCATTACTCCATAGTTAAAATCAAAGTTCACTGCGTGCAGATTTTGGGAAGAATTTTGCTCTCTGGGAGTGGGTTTGTGGTTTGCGAGAGAATTCTGTGGGTAACTTTCCTACTGCCTACCACTTACCAATTCTATTGGTTACTTTCTACTTGCCCACAATCTTACGCGGCTGCTTTCTGTGTTGGTCACAATCTTTCTGCCCCAGTGGGGTTGGATAAAGTGTGACATGGCGGCAGTGTGCGGGGGTGTGGGGGCTGGGGATGGTGCGGGAGGGGGTGCGGGAGTGTGGGGGAAGTGTTGTTTGACAAGGCCTTGATTGGGGATGAAAGCATTTCTCCCCTGACCATTGCATCCACCTGGGAATGGATGCAGTCCCTGCAGTAGCAACTTCTCCTGGTACTTTGTTGACCAATCAGATGCCTGGCTGTTCTTGGAATTGGGTCACCCTCTCCAAATTGGTTGGATATGGGCTTTCTGCCCTAATTGGGAGCAGGACTGGGTGAGAGTTCCCTGTTGATGCTTTGGACATGTTAAATTTCTGCTCAAAATCGCAACACAGTTGCGTCTCGTCAGGTTGTTCCATTTTGTTTTTGCTGTCTGTATTTCATCAATGGATGGACGATAGATCCTCATGTTACTACTTTTCGTTTTGTTTGTGTTATGAAGAAAGAGTTACTATGTTATCCGTGCGCTTGAGGTGCAAGAACTAATTGGCTTCCATTTTCCTTTTCCTCCCAGAACAATCCATGTCGGATGTTCCAAAGAAGAAGCTCTATGAAGCCATTGTGTCTGGGGACATTGGAAAGTTGATGAAGCTCCTGCAGCCTCAAGATGTGGACCTGATCTTGGACGATGGCATGAGCCTCCTGCACTATGCCGTTCAACTGGGCAATGAGGAAGCTGTGCGGTTGTTGCTTCTGTACAACGCCAACCCGAATGTACCTAACAAACGGGGGTCCACGCCACTTCACCTGGCTGCAGAAAAGAACTTGAAGGTTATCGCCGAGCTGCTTCTGGGAAAGAAGGCAAACATAAACGCCAAGGATGAAGACCAGTGGACTCCCCTCCACTTTGTCGCGCAGAGCGGTGAAGAAACCCTTTTGCGGCTGCTACTGGACAGGAGTGCTTCAACTAATGAAGTGGACTTTGAAGGCCGAACAGCACTGCATGTTGCTTGCCAGCACAGCCATGAAAATGTAGTCCGAGTTCTTTTGAGCCGCGGGGCTAACGCCCAAGCCAAAGGGAAGGACAACTGGACGCCTTTGCATTTTGCTGCATGGCAAGGCCACCACATCATCACAAAGCTTCTCATCAAACAGGCTGGGGCAAGTGGGGATGTGCTGACAGCTGACGGAAGGACCCCACTACATCTTGCAGCCCAGAGAGGGCAATACCGAGCAGCTCGTATCCTCTTGGAGTTTAAGAGCACTGTGAATTGGAAAACCTTGAGCCGCCACACGCCCCTTCACCTGGCAGCCGAGGGTGGGCACACCAGCACTTCCAGGCTTCTTATCAAGCACGGTGTGGACATCAACGCAGTGACTAAGGATGGTTGGACTGCCCTCCACCTGGCATCCAATTGCGGTCATCTCCAGACTGTGAAAATGTTGGTGGAAGAGCAGGCCAACGCTGAGATCACTGGTTCCCTCCAGAGAACAGCTCTCCACCTTGCTGCAGAGAAAGGGCACAGTGAAGTGGTCAGGGAGCTACTCAACTGCACAGAAAATATCATTAACATTGCCGATGACGAAGGTCTAACACCTCTGCATTTGGCAGCCAAGTGTGGGCATCTAAAATGTATTGACATCCTCCTTGCTCATGGCGCTGATGTTAATTTACACAACTCAAAATTTCAGACACCTTTAAGTCTGGCTGAAGAATCTGGCAATGGCTTGGTCATTGATGCTCTTCGGTACCTGACAGACTCTGAAATAGAAATCTTGTGAGGTGGTGACTGGTGACAACAAGGAAAGGCCTCCAGAACCTGTTGAGTCATTGCACAAGATTAACAAAAACTCGAGGGTTGTTTGAACTGAAAACTGTGCGTTTGGTTTCGTTTAATGGAACAGTCCGTTTTGATGGGCGTGGATAGAAAATTACCTGACAGATTCCCATCAACATCTCAAGATTGTGAAGGAGGTGCTTTGTATTTGGATTTCAGAGAGCTTCACAATATAGAATATGCCTCAGCATTGTCAAATCCCTCTACATTTAAACATCTGCATTGCCCTCTTATGATAACTGCTTTGAAGACAATATTACATGATGGAATAGCTTAAAAACACAGATTTCCAGAACTCTAAATATGCAATTGCTTGACTATCCTACCTGGGTTCCATGTTTGTGCCATAAGAGACGTTACCTTCGTGTTGGACAATAAACTTGGCAGATTCATTTTTATTTTGGAAATCATTTTTGCAGACATGATGGGCTGAAAGGCTTCCTCTTGATCTGTGTATTGTGCTATGACCTTATTACTGAGGAGGTTGCCTACTCTCTCACCCTTTGAGGCAAAAATGCAAAACAACATTTGGGTGACGGCCTGCACACACACTGCATTGTAAAGGACATTGAGGGATTACGTAAACTATCAGCCTCCATTACGCACATTTGTACTGGTTTTATTATTTCTTTGATGTAGCATTGTTGTTGATTCGAATGTGCAGGAACTTGTCTGACTGAGTCCGAATGCAATTTGAATAAGTTCTGTTTCCTTATACCATGAGGGAATTATTTGTGTGGTAGCATAAAGGTGAGGAGTGCTTTATATTCCTTGGACCAATTGTTATGTAACTAGCAAGCTTGTTGTACCTATCCATCTTCAGTGATTTAGTCTTGCATTATTGCTAGGGGGTCATGAATTCAAATGCCATATTTGCCAGTAATGTATTATTAACCTTCATGTTTGTGCAAAATTCAATTCCAGTCTTTCCCCTTTTATGTTACATTCGACATGTTCGCGTGCAAAGTAATGCAATTGTATATTTCATAAGTTAAAAAGAAAATGATATCCAAGTAGATCTTGGCAAAAACATTACAAGAATAAAATGAATAATTTTCATTTTTTCTTGCCGCAATATTAGTATAAAGTCGGTCCAAAAAAAAGTTTTACTTTAAAACAAAAATTACACACTATAGACTCTTCTTCTTTATTTTGTATTAATGACCTTTTAAAAGTTTTTTTCCTTTTATCTGGGTGAGCATCGGGGTTGGTAGAGTTTTTTTTTCCCATCACTCCTCCGATTCAAAAACTGGGAGCAAATAATCAAGAACATTGTGGCAGCTTCTTTCTGCAGTGATCCTAATTAGGAAATGTGGATGTACAGGTTTGGTTTTGGCTATGATGCGCTCAGACAAATGTTTCTCTGTCCCTTAATTTAAATTTAACGACTAGCTACTTGGGGTGAGATGCTGAAACAGCACCAGGAGTTGCATTGTATGGAAGAAGGAAATGCCTCACTAAAAATGATTTGCTGTTACCACAAGGATGAGCGATCACATTTGCATCACTTTAAATTTCCCCAGTGCAGCACAGTGTGTAAAAAAAAAAAAAAAAAAAAAATTTAAAATCCAATGTATATCCAAAATTTCAGATCATTAGTCGTATACATTTTTTTAAAATCATGTTTACTACTGAACTGTAAATTTGTAAACACCTGCCAATTTGTAAACTTTCCTCGCCATTAACAATTTACATGTGGGCTGTTTACACCAATCTAACTGTGTTGCCTTAATGGAGCGAAATACCTTCACCTTTGTATCACCTCCCAACGTGCTGGTAGGCATAGACCCACCTTACAAGCAGAATAAAACCTTGCGCATCGCACGGTGTAATTCTGGTATCTTGAACTAATATTAGGAAGTTGGCCTGTTCCAAAACCTTTTTGGAAAGCCATCTGCGCCATTTTAAGGTGAAGTTCAATCTGAACATTTCAGCATCGGCGATAATTAGATGTATTGTGCATTAGCATGAGTAAATGGAGAGGGACTCTCCTTTTGGTTAAGGCTGATAGTCTCCTTTTTGGCTGCCACTTATTTAGAGAACTCTTGCTGCATGTAGCTATGATACAGTAAAAGAAGCACAGGGACTGAATGTTTCTCATTGCTCCCTTGCTAGTGCTGATGGAGGTTAGCTGGCTAGGAAGGGTATATTATTGAGGTGTAAATAGTATTTCAACACATCAGTATGTGGGCCATCATGTATAACATTTTAACGTGTCTCAGGTGGTAGTGCTGATTTTTCATCTTAAGTTTTCACTTATCTAAATTGCTATGCGATTATTGGAAATATGTACGCTTTAGTACATCTCATAAAAGGCAATGTTTGCTTTGTCCTTTCATAGATTACTGATCCTTATTGTAACTAACACTGTTAATTACACTAATAATAAAAAAAAGACATTTGTCCATATTTAAGTGTTGTGAGTTTTCATTCTTGCCTGTTTGGCACTAAGTATCATTTGAAGGGCTCTGGTGCCACAGTGGGTGAAATCAAATGGGTATGTTACCAATCTGATGAAACATCACAAACAGAAATGTTAATTTTGTTTCTCTCTCCATCGATGCTGCCAGACCTTTTAAATATTTTGAGCATTTTCTGGTTTCATATTTGATTTTGGGCATCTGCAGTATTTTCATTTTGTAATAGTTCCTGAGCTAGATCTGGGATAAAGTATCATTTCCTTCGGAGATGCAGGGCGTTACATCTTCCTCCATTTCAACCAGACAGATGTGAAAATTAAAAGTTGCCACTTCTGATCAAGACTGGACCTTAGTTGCGAACAAAGCAAAGCTCAGTTAAAATGGCCTGTTGACATTCACTGACTTGTCACTTATCTGAAGGGTGATCACTGAGGATGGTGATTTTGGATGGCTTTGAGGAAGGATGTTTCACTGGGGAAATGTACTTAACTGTGTTTAATGGAGAGATGTTGTCAAATCTGCCTAACCTGGAGGTGACATCATACAAAGAACAAAGAAAATTACAGCACAGGAACAGGCCCTTTGGCCCTCCAAGCCTGCACCGATCCAGATCCTCTATCTAAACCTGTCGCCTATTTTCCAAGGATCTGTTTCCCTCTGCTCCCTGCCCATCCATGTATCTGTCTAGATACATCTTAAGTGATGCTTTCGTGCCCGACTCTACCACCTCCGCTGGCAACACGTTCCAGGCAACCACCACCCTCTGCGTAAAGAACTTTCCACGCATATCTCCCTTAAACTTTTCCCCTCTCACCTTGAAATCGTGACCCTTTGTAACTGAGTCCTCCAGTCTGGGAAAAGACTTCTTGCCATCCACCCTGTCTATACCTCTGATGATTTTATAGACCTCAATCAGGTCCCCCTTCAACCTTCGTCTTTCTAATGTAAATAATCCTAATCTTCTCAACCTCTCTTCATAGCTAGCACCCTCCATACCAGGCAACATCCTGGAGAACCTCCTCTGCACCCTCTCCAAAGCATCCACATCCTTTTGGTAATGTGGCGACCAGAACTGTACGCAGTATTCCAAATGTGGTCGAACCAAAGTCCTATACAACTGTAACATGACCTGCCATGACTCTTGTACTCAATATCCCGTCCGATGAATGAAAGCATGCCGTGTGCCGTCTTGACCACTCTATGGACCTGCGTTGCCACCTTCAGGGTACAATGGACCTGAACACCCAGATCTCTCTGTGCATCAATTTTCCCCAGGGCTTTTCCATTTACCGTAATAGTTCGCTCTTGAATTGGATCTTCCAAAATGCATCACCACCTTGCATTTGCCTGGATTGAACCCCATCTGCCATTTCTCCGCCCAACTCTCCAATCTATCAATATTCTGCTGCATTCTCCGACAGTCCCCTTCACTATCTGCTACTCCACCAAACTTAGTGTCATCTGCAAACTTGCTAATCAGACCATCTATACCCTTCTTCAGATCATTTATGTATATCACAAACAACAGTGGTCCCAACACAGATCCCTATGGAACACCACTGGCCGCAGCTCTCCATTTTGAGAAACTCCCTTCCACTACAACCCTCCATCTCCTGTTGCCCAGCCAGTTCTCTATCCATCTAGCTAGTATACCCTGGACCCCATGCGACTTCACTTTCTCCATCAGCCTACCATGGGGAACCTTATCAAACGCCTTACTGAAGTCCATGTATATGACATCTACAGCCCTTCTCTCATCTATCAACTTTGTCACTTCCTCAAAGAATTCAATCAAGTTGGTAAGACATGACCTTCCCTGCACAAAACCATGCTGCCTATCACTAATAAACCCATTTTCTTCCAAATGTAAATAGATCCTATCCCTCAGTATCTTCCCCAGCAGCTTCCCCACCACTGACGTCAGGCTCACCAGTCTATAATTTCTTGGATTATCCTTGCTACCCTTCTTCATCTGATGGATCCCACCATCCCTGTGCCCAATTACTTCAGAAACTTGTAAGGTTTTAGCAAAGATCTGTAGCTCGGGTTGTGGGTGAAGTTGTTGACTTGCTCGCTGAGCTGGCTTGGTCCCGTTCAGACTTTTCGTCACCGTGCTAGGTAACATCATCAGTGAGGCCTCCAATGAAGCGATGTATTATTCTACCCTGCTTGGAATTTATACTGTCTGGTCTGTTATGGTGAGTACTGTAACTTCCGATTTATATGGGTTTGCATACATATACCCCCATATACAAACCCATACAGAACAAAACCAGAAATGACACTACTCATTGTAATGGACCAGGCAGTATAAATTCCAAGCAGAGTAGAATAACATCGCTTCATTGGAGGCCGCACTGATGTTACCTAGCACGGTGACGAAAAGTCTGAGCGAGAACAAGCCAGCTCAGCGAGCAAGTCAACAATGTCACGTCTTCAGAAACTCGCTAGTTCTTTGTCATAATTCTTTCCTAATCATATAGTACAGAAAAGGTTCTTCACCCCATTGAGTCTGTACTGCCAAAAAATACACTACTATCTACAATAATCCCACTTTCCAGTACTAGGCCAACCGCTTGAATATTCTGACACCAGTCTTCAGCCAATTCAATTCACTCCATGTGAAATCAAGAAACTGTTGGAGGCAAAAACAAAGTTGCTGGAAAAGCTCAGCAGGTCTGGCAGCATTGTGAAGGAAAAAAAGAGTTAATGTTTCGGGTCCTGTGACCCTTCCTCAGAACAGAGGTAGTTCTGTTCAGTTCATTTCAGTTCAAAAAAACTTGGAGATTTCTATTTAAACTTCCCTGGCTTAGAAACCCCACAAAATTAAAAGATATCAGCTAGATCAATGGGATCCCCACAACTATTATATGATTCTTACGTTAGAAGAAATCTTTTCTCCTTTCTAACTGAACTCTGGCTTCTTCTGGACTAACACCTTGAACTGTCAGATCTGAACTTGAACTCTGATTTAGTTCAGTGCTAAACTCAACTAAAATAAAGGTGTTTACTCTATCTGTCAAAAACAACGGTATGAACATTTTATCCATTAATACCACAGGACCCCTTCTACACATTTGACCACAGTCACAGATTTTCTGGGAATTAATGCACTTAGACTCCTGATTTAAAATACTTTCTGACCTGTTTACAAAAGAACTACCTTCACAGAAATGGCACACCACCTCTTGCCTTTATTTTACATCCAAATTATTTTAAAATATTAAACAACATCACATTGGCCACCATTGGGCTCTCCACAGTGTTCAGGTCTGTAATGGTGGAGATATTGCTTGTTAAGAATTCCTTGACAATCAGAAGCTGGATATCTCTCATTCCCTTGTAAATGCCACCTGGAGCATTAGCAGCTGCCAGGAGTGTCCTCACCAGAGATCCAGGAATTACAAGGGGCACAGGGCTAATGGCGAGTAGGAGATTGGAAGTGAGAGCAGGGGTGTGGCTCTCAATGGGTCTGTCCTCACTGAGCCCCTTCCCTTTCCTGATGTGGGATGCCTCGTGCTGAATATCTTTGAATGAACAACCTCTTTGGGAGACCACAACAGGTCTGACAGTGTTTGCTTCTCAGGTTTCCGAAGCAGCAAATGGATAAACCCCAGCATTGGAATGATGTGTATAGAATGGCTAATTTAGGGCTTCAAATTGCTCCTGGGCAAGTAAACCACTCATTAATCTTCCTGTCCCAGATTTAGTTGAGACAGGGGTAGAATGGCAGAGACCCTACCCATTGCCTTCTCAACCAATTATATATCCCTCAGCTCCAACCTCACCAAAGTGGAGGGAATTAAATTCCGCTCATATCATGACACTGCACAAAAACAGGCCATTCAATCAATCATGCCTGTTCTGACCCTTTGTAGCTGCTTTTCTCTTCACTTACCCTTTGAAATTTTGCCATTTGCCTTCACTGCCCTTTTAGGTTGTTTTATCCAGACCACAGCTTCTTGATCTCCTCATTGCCTCAGGTTCTTTTATTAAATAATTCTGGGCCTTCACACTGAATATTGCCAGCAGGGTGGGTTAACGAGGAACCTGCTTGAAGTAAATCTAAGGTTTGTTGTAAGTTTACAGCACAGTGGCAAGCTGTCTCCATTCTGGCACTTCACTAAGCACTCAGTTATGTTCTGACATGTCTGCGTCTTTTTCCACTGTGAATTCTGTGTTTATAGTCATTGCTTTCAGAGCAGCATCTGATCAGGGTTATAAGTTTCTACTACAGATCCTCACATGACTAATGAGGCAGATTCTTAGCTCAGAGGTCTCTTGGACACACAGTGCAGGACATAGTAATGGGCCACAGAACATAGGATTTACTTCCTTTTTCTTTTCTTCTTTGCTGTTACACTGCCCTCATCATTTGGAAGCGAAGCTTGATTGAGATTAATCAAATGATTGGTAGCAAGCTCCTAGGAAATCTTTACAGGATAGAATAGAATCTTTCCCTCTTGTTGAATTATTTTCCACCCCTGGAAATGTTACTTTGTACCATTTGTTTTTCCAACCATTTTCCTCATCTCAATCACAGCCTTCAATGGTACTCCATAGAGAATTTATCCCTGTTTGAGGTGCTGGGAAGGAAACCATGAGGAAGTGTTTAGAGGGATACGGGCTAAATGCTGGCAAATGGGACTAGATTTATATAGGATATCTGGTCGACATGGGTGAGTTGGACCAAAGGGTCTGTTTCCATGCTGTGTATCTATGACTGCGACTTGGGATGACTTGGGATGGGCACTATATACACTTCTAGCTTTGATCTCTTTCCTTAGGCAAATGATAAGATGGAATTCAGTGTTTTAAGAGTTTCTATTTTTCCAGGTCTAACTTTTCTGATTTAGAACCTTTTGTGGTTTCTCGGAATGATTTTTATCAATTGGCATTAATTGTTCCAGAACTGGAGGAAGTTCTGAAGTTTGGAGTCTCAAACATGTGGGACCTGGGTTCAGCACAGCCCATTTTCCTTCAATAAAGGTTAAAAAGATGCTCTGAGATGCCTTGATTGTTCTTGTGCAGCTGGAAGAACAATACTCTGTCATCCTTATGCATTATGTTGCTTCATTTAAGTAAAGTCACCATGAGACTGTTCTCTCATTAGGAAAAGAGAGACAACTGGTGGTGGTTTAACCTGTAGGTCACCACACTTCAGGCAAGCGGGCAAGGTCAAGATGTCAGGACCTTCATGACAACCTCAACCAGTGTGGGAATTGAACTTACACTGTTCATATCACTCTACATCAAAAACCAGGCCTGCAGCTAACCAACCAGCTCAACACAGCCTTATTAATGCAGGTAAGTACATCAGCTCTGAGGAAACATGTAGAAGTCAAACTGAAGACAATCATTCAGTTTGTACTCACTGAACTTAGACAAGTTAACAGAGGACCATGTTTGTCAAGCATACGGTTGACATTGTGTGCGCAGAAGAAGAATGTACGCCCATGGACAATTGCTTTCTCTGTCATTTGTGTGTCTAATCGCAGTGCCTGTAGCAGCCTTTGTAAGAAAAACAACTTGAGGGGAAAGAAAATAGCACAGCAAGTCTGTGTTTGTCAAACCGGGAGAGCAGCATATGAAAAACAATCCTCAGTCTGTGATTATTTTAAATGCATGCCTTTATTCATTTGGGAAGGGGATTACATGAACACCCAATGCATCGATAAATGAGCAAGGCTCTGACATAGCTCATTTTGGTTGCAAACCACGAAGTTCAATTCTAAAACTTAACATTGATAATAATATACATTCCATATGCTATGTGGTTTTCTTTGCGTCACTAATATCCTTTTTTGTGAACATATCTGCTTTTCGTTTTAACTATTTTGTGTCAGACATGGTTCAGTGGCAGTGCTTTTGACTGTAAGTCTACTGAATGCTTGTAACCGTGCTGTAAATACAGAGGTCATTTTAGTTGGACGGATGGTTGGTTTGCAAAGCAGCATGAAGCTAACAGTGTGGGTTCAATTCCTATCACCAGCTGAGGTTCCCGGAAGGACTCTCTTCCCTCAAGCTTTCCCCTTGCCTGAAGTATGGTGGCCTTCAGTTTAAATCATCACCAGTTGACTCTCTCTAATGAAAGAGCAGCCCCATGGTCGAGTAAGTCTGTGGCAACACAATAGGTTGTAAATACAGTGTTGATAGCATGCAATTCCAAATTAAAAGATCATGTAAATAAAACACATTTTCTCCAGAGTTGCTCAGACAATTGCCCAAGAGGTTAATCCGCAGTCTCTGGGGTCTCTATTTAACCTAGCTCACATACAAAGTGGAACTGCAGGGTCCTGGGGATAAGGATTTGTGGTGATGAGTGGCTGATTTCGGTTCTGATACGTCTTTCCCTTGTGGTGTTCCTAGAATCTAGTCAGCCTTTGACTGACTGCCCCAAGTCACCAATTGTCCCTCGGTCTCCCAAAAATAACTGACTCTTTAGAACGCTGCATCCTCTGCCCAGAAAGAACTGGCCCTCAGTCCCTTCAACTGTAGAGGAAGGGGTTAATTATACATTTACTCCCAGGATTGGTACTGAGCGTCTGCGAATGGAGCTATGTCACAGGAACATCAGGTCACCGGGAACTGGAATATGAGCTTGTAGGGTTCCAGCCAGATGTCCTCTCTCATTGTGCCTTGTGAATAGCCACATTTACAAAAGTCTGTTATTCTTTACTTGAAAGAGTGTAAACCTTGCATTAGTCCATGGCAACAGACTCACAAACTGGAGGTAGCTGGCAATAAGTGTTCGAAGTGAGCCCTTGTGACAATACAATATTATGGTAAACACCGAGGCCAGCTCCGTGATCTGATCCCAGAAGTGAAGGAAATAGCTGAAGGGAAGATCAGTGGCAATGGAGAGCAGCGAACTATAAGACTGCCCAGACACTGCATCATGGAAGCATTGTAAACTGTGAGGAGAATAGCGTAGAACTTGACATTGACAAGTTGGTAAAGTAGGCTGATTGGTGTCAGATGAATTTACATGCAAAGAAGTGAGGATTAGAACTAGAATTACCTTTATTGTCACATGCTTGCGACCGTATTGGGCCTCCAGACCACACCGAGCTTCAATACCTTGCCTCCCCGCACTGGCCCCCGGTTCGGGACTCACCTCCCCATGCTGGGCCCCGATCTGGGACTCACGTCCCTGCGCTGGCCCCCAGGACTCGCTGCCCTGCACTGGCTCCCGGTCCAGGACTCACCTTTCCGCACTGGGCCTCTGTCTGGGACTCACCTCCCTGCGCTGGGCCCTGGTCTGGCACTGGCCTCCTCCATTCCCCTCTGAGTAAGTTTAAAAAGTTAAAAATTGAAAACAAAACTCAAGAAAAGAGAAAATGAAAACAGCAAAAGAAAAAGAACGGGCAGAGCAGAGGAGCCACCATCTTGGGTAATGAGGTGATGAACTTTGATTAGAAGAATATAGGCAGACAATATAAAATAAGAAGCACCACTTGAGAGGGAGTGCAGGACCATGTGAGTGTGTGTGCACAGATCATTAAAGGTGGAAAGACACTTGGGGAGTGGCTAATAACACAATCAGTATCCTGGGCTTTATTAATAGGGGCATTAATTATAAAAGCAAAGAGGTAATTTTGCACTAGTATGAAACATTTATTAGACCTCAGCAGGAGTATTAAGGACGGCACTGGCCCCAACACTAACTGGGGATGTGAATGCCTTGGAGAGAATGCAGAAGAGATTTGCAGGAATGGCCCCAAGGATGAGAAATTGCGGTTATGAGAATAGATTGGAAAAGTTGTGACTGTTCTCAATTCATAAAAGAATCATCCTCCCAGCAGATCCTCTTCCCTTCCTAACCCCAATCCCTATCAGAATCCATCATCGGATGCAGACTATAATCTCGAATCACTGTCTCTCAGCATCTGGGACTGCTGCCCACATGAGGCAGCTAACGATTACTGAGCCACTGAATACAGAGCTGCTGCCGTGACTGTGATTTAAACAAATGGCCTGAGGCCGGTGGAAATCCTCATCTGAAAAAGGAGCTCCAGGTTGCTGCCCCTCATCCCAGGCAAAGTCCATCGGTCCAATTAGAAAACAGTGTAAAGATCAAAACGATGATGCCACTTTAATCTCACACGTGTTTTGAGGAAGAATCCAGTGATTTTCAGATCCCTCTGGCCAGGTCATGGACAATCCTTAATTTCACTGAGAAATTGTGTTGATCACCATTTGAACAAGTCTGCAGAAACTTATTCACCATCAACTGCTTTCAAGCTGCTGACTAGGTTTGCTAAGGTACTTAATCAGCAATAGGTTACCATAACTTGCCTGTGAATAAAAAACACAGCTTATCTAGCGGGGTGGGCCATTGCATGAATGTGCACAGAATGCTAACAGTACCATTCACTCAGAATGCAGAGTTTATTGTTTGAAAAAATGCCTCTTGAGGTCTCAATTGCATTCATGTGTCTGCTTCATGTTTGCTCTATTGGGAGCATTTAAATGAAACTTCACTTGCAGACTGTGGCAGAACCATTGGACTTTGTTGCATCTGTTTCTTGGGGCCACTATGGAAATGTATCTGATAACACAAGCATTTAATTGTTATTCAGGCATCCTTGGCAGTCACCTGAAACAGGCTTAGGACTCCTTTGCCCTAAATTCCAGGCAGATGCTCACAGTTTGTTGAAACTTTTAAGACTTTCGAGAAGATTTGTAGCTTGGGTTGTAGATTGAGGTTGTAGACTTGCTCGCTGAGCCGGTGGGTTTGGTTACAGATGTTTCATCACCCTGCTAGGTAACATCGTCAGTGCATCTCTGGTGAAGCGTTGGTGTTCTGTCCCGCTTATTGTTTATATGCCGCAGTTTGTTGGGGTGTTTGATATTACTTCTGGTTCTGTTTCTCAGTGGTTTGTACACAGTGTCTAATTCAATGTGTTTGTTGATGGAGTTCTGGTTAGAATACCAGGTCTCCAGGAATTCCCTGGTATGCCTCTGTTTGGTTTATGCAATTCTGGCTTGTGTTGTTCCAGTTGAATTCATGTCCCTTTTTTTGTCTGTATGTGGTGAGACCAGTGAGAATTGGTCATGTCTCTTGGTGGCTAGTTGGTGTTTGTGTATCCGTATTGCCAGTTTTCTTCTGGTTTGGCCTATGGTCCTTGCATGGTATCTCGTATATCACACTGGTTTTGCTGGTTTAAGGTATGGGATCCTTTACATTTGTCAGTAGCTATTGTACAGTGATTGTTGGTTTGTGGTCTACCTTGATACCTAGAGGTCTGAGTAGTCTTTTGGTCATCTCTGAAATGTTCTTGATGTATGGTAAGCGATGATGTTACCTAGCAGGGTGATGAAACATTTGTAACGAAAATATTAAGAAGCCAGAGTCTCCCTAAAATAAACTCAAGGACTGATTTTGAAGCCCAGGTAAATATAGTTGCCAACTGGAAAGCATATCAAAACAACTTTTGGGTGAAAGAGCCTGAGGCTCATCTGATTACATCTAGGTACTTTTTGTAAATCTAGACACTGATAACAAAGCCTTTTCTTGCTGTTGGTTGCTCATGATCCAATAAAGAGGAGGTCAATCCTAATGGAATCAAATATGTGCAGGACCTATCTCCTGGTACAAACGTTGGGATGAACCTGTAGGCAAAGTATTGGTAAGACTTAAAATGACCTCATCATTCTGATTACTGGTTTATGCTGTTCACCTTCAAGCAATAGTTCTATACCTGACTGTGGAGCAGCAATCTGGGACTTTGGTAGGAAGATTAGAGGTGTAAATTTTCTAAATAGGAAAAGGCTTCGGAAACCTGGTAGCCCTAGTTCAGGAATCTCTTAAGGTTAGCATGCAGGTTCAGTTGGCATTTAGGAAGGCAAACGCAATGTTAGTATTCATTTCAAGATGTTTAGAACACAAGAGCAGAAATGTACTGCTGAGGCAGGATAAGACTGGTCAGACCACATCTGGAATATTGTGAGCAGTCTTGTGTCCCATATTTCAGGAAAGTTGTACTGGCATTGGAGGGGTTTTAGAGGTAGTTGCAAGAATGATCCTGGGGTTGAAGGGCTTGTCATTGGAGGAGCAGTTGAGTCTAATTCAGAAAATGAAGCCACTTTTTGAAGAAGGGTCCTGACCCAAAACATCAACTTTCCTGCTGCTCTGACGCTGCCTCACCTGCTGTGTTTCTCCAGCTCCAGACTGTGTTATCTCTGACTCCAGCATCTGCAGTTCTTGCTGTCTCTGAGGTTTCCTCAGTGTCCTGTTCAACAAATATTAGTAAGAACAAGATTTTGTCTGGGTTATTTGTCTCACACAGCTGTTTATGGGAAATTTGCTGTGTGAATTGGCTCTGTGTTTCATACACTGGAAAAGTAATTACTTATCAAAGCATATTTAATTGATTGATCTTGGGATATCCTGAGGCTGTAAAAGACACTATATAAATGCAAGTTCTTTCTGTCAACCTGGGTGACCTTATTTTGTGGTGATGAAAATTTGTACTTCTCAGCAGTTGGATGGGAAGCCTGGGTGTAGTGGGTGGTGTGCTCCAGTGTATTTAGATCCGAGGCCTAATTTCTGAGCATGCTGACACACCCCTGCTTGGACTTAAAGTTGTGATTCCCAAGGCTTCCGTCCCAAATCACATTTTCCCTTTGACCTAAGTGCCCAGTGCAAAACACTTCACAACACAGCACCAATTTCAAGGAATAAATTTGTGGATATCTGGAGGCATGTTTTAGAACATTCCTCTCAACCATTTTCTTTCAAGCTTTACGAGCACTGATCGTTCTTGAATTTTCTCAATCCTTTCGTTCCAAAGATCACTCTCTTCTACATATTACCTTCATTCTCTTTTATATACTATCTTTGCAACTTGAATGTTCCACAGTGCCCAACATACAGTGAAAGAGATAAAAGGTACTGCAGATGCTGGAGAATCCGAGATAACAAGCATGGGGCTGGATGAACACAGCAGGTCAAGCAGCATCATAGGAGCAGGAAAACTTGACGTT
>JAHRHZ010000061.1:17949248-17962742 GCA_024137785.1 Ginglymostoma cirratum | reverse complement strand
TCTCACCTCAAGCCACACCCCCATCTCCTATCTACCAACATCATCCCACCCCCTTGACCTGTCCGTCCTCCCTGGACTGACCTATCTCCTCCCTACCCCCCTACCTCCACTCACCTTTACTGGCTCCATCCCCGCCTCTTCGACTTGTCTGCCTCCTCTCCACCTATCCTCTCCTTTATCCATCCTCTATCCGCCTCCCCCTCTCTCCCTATTTATTTCAGAACCCTCTTCCCCTCCCCCATTTCTGATGAAGGGTTTAGGCCCGAAACGTCAAGTTTTCCTGCTCCTATGATACAGTGAAAGATTCTCTTTAAAAGCAATAGAATTATTTTGTCATCCATCTGTGTTCGGGCACTGCATCCAGGAATGAGATATTGGCTTTGATAGGAATGTGGATTGATCTCTCTTAGTGTAATTGTATTAGAGAACAGATTCATCTGAATTATACCAAGGGTTCAATTTGGTTTAATCACAAGGATGTTTAACTTTAGTTTGTGTTCCTTTGAGTTTAGTAGTTAACTTCTTGAGTCCTGAGTACAATAACAATATTTAACAGGTGGCCACAGAACAAAACTACTTTCTTAAATTCAGAATAAAAGGTATAATCATAATTTTTTTTATTTCTAGGATGAGGGTACTGCTAGCTAGTTGGCAGTTTCCCTCCCTAAACGACATTAGTGAACCAGATGGGTTTTTCCTGACAATTGGTAATGGTCTCATAGTTGTCATCAGATTCTTAATTCCTGATTTTTATTGTATTCAGATTCTAACATCTGCCATGAGAGGATTCAAACCCACACTCCCAGATCATTGCCCAAGTCTCCAGATTAATGGTCCAGCAATAATACCAATAGGCTGTTACCTACAGCGATGTCTATTTTGGAGTGCCATCAGAGTTTAATAGAAGCATGGAATGTGCTGCCTCTGAAAGGGGGTGTATGCTGAAGAATTGGAATTTTGAAGATTAAGGTTTATTCTTTTTCTTTCTGTGGGGCAGCAGACTCCAATGGAAGAGGACAATGAGGGGAAAGACTAATAATAACACTTGGGGAAGGGCTTAACAATATTAATGCCTCACTCAGACTCATCAATGCAGGGGGTTAGCTCGAAGGTTGCAAACATTTTTGCAATTTTTTTTGAGTAACTTTATATATGTACGCGACAGTCATACACTCACTCTCAGTCTGTCTTCGCTTGACGCTGAACCCTATCTCAACATGTTGAGACAACGTTCCATTGTTAAATACATTACAAAAGAACGGGTTTGTCAGGACGCCAGAGAGCAAATGCATTATTTTCAAGGTGTGGCTGTAAAGAGAAAAATCAATGAGGAGGTTTGTTCTTAACCAGGTACCAGCGAACGATTCAGAAGACAAAAATAAAGTGCAGACATCAAAATTTATTTGTATTTTCTACCCACACGCCCACCCGTCCCCCACCTCCACAGGGTATGTTTAACATCCTTCCATGTGTTGGGTTTAGTGGGGGTGTATTTTAATTGGATTGTGGGTGGGAGGTGTCAGAGACACTGCTGCCCTTCACCCCCCCCCACCCTGATTAAGTCTGCGGTTGGAAGCTCAGCCAACCAAATTGGGATTCTGGGAAGTTACCAAACTCTGGGTGAGTGTTATATCAGCGGCAATCACCACTGATCAGGTGCCAATTAAATAAATATCCTGGACTTTGGCCGTACAGCTGACCCTGTTAAATACTTAAGTAGCTCTTAATATGGCGGGCCATCTCGAAACGGAACATCACAGGGTTCTCTTTCGCCAGTGGGCTCCTGTCGTTTCCATTTAAAACAATCCACATCACAACAACTTAGGCACCACTAACATTGTAACACGCCCCCAATGGGGGGGATAGTGGGAGATGGGTTCACAATAGTGGGAGATGGGTTGTATGATCATGCCACAGGAGTAAGTAATCCTTACTTTCTTCCCACATTGGAGGGATATGGGTCAGAAACAGGCAGGTGGGACCAGTTTAGTTTGGGATTATGGTCGGCAAGGACTGGTCGGACCAAAGGTTCTGTACCCGTGCTGTATGACCTTTTGATTCTATGACTAGTTCTCCATCTATTTTTATTTTTTGTTTCAGATCTCCAGCACTTGCAGCTCTTTGTTTATAGTAACCCGGCAGCCCAGGCTAATGCCCTGGGGCATCAGTTCAAATCCCATTACAGGAACTGGTGAACTTAAATTCAATTACCCCTAACTGAAAGCTAGTCTTAATAATGGCTCAAATGTAATTTTATTTCTTTTCTTTATGCAAAGAAGTCTTACTCAGGATAGATACAACTCCAGACCCACAGCAAGCACTCTGAAATACTTTAGCAAGCCAACTGCTGTAGCAAATAAAAACTGAAAGGACCCTTCCTCACAACATCCTCCATTTGACCCGAAACGTTGACTCTGATTTCTCTCCACAGATGCTGCCAGATCTGCTGAGCTTTTCCAGCAATTTCTATTTTTGTCGCTTGGTGTAGCAGTCCACTACTACTGTGGACTTTTAAAAAAAAATTAATTCATGAGATGATGGTATTTCTAGCCGGAACAGCATTTATTGCCCATCCCTAATTCCCCAAAGGGCCTGCTGTGGGTCTAAGTGCATTAGGAGTTTGGTTGTCATCATTAGATTCCTAATTGTAGACTTTTACTGGTTCAAATTCTTCCACCTGCCATGGAAGGAATTTGAACCCAGGTCCCCAGAACATTACCTGGGCCTATAGGCTAATAGTCTAGCAATAACACCACTAGACCACAGCAGGTACCAAATGGCTTACTGTGGATCAAGAAGGTGGCTCACTACCACTTTTCAAGAGCATGTAACCAGCAATACTCATGTGAAAATATTAAAACCAAATATTATAACCAAGTTACACAAAGCAATATGAAGACAGATGATTAAGTTTGTCAAAAAGATTGGCTTTAAACAGTGTCTTTTTTTGGAAAGGAAAGTACTTACGAGCTCGTAGTTAAGCAACACCTTGATTTTAAAATTCCATTCATTGTTTATGAACTTCTCCATGACTTCACCCCTCCCTATTTCTGTAATATGTCCCAGCCCTGTGCCTCTCTGAACTGCTTCAAATCCGATTTCTGACCGCTCCTGATTTAATTTGCTCCACTGTTGCTGGTCATACTTTTTGAAATGAATTCCCTTTGTCAACATTTTCCCGTCCCCCGCCTTGTTCAGGATGCTGCTTAAGGTGACCCATCCTCCTTATGCAGCTCGGTGTTACATTTTGCCTGATAAGACCGCCGTGAAAGGATTTGTGTTATTTTAAAGGGGTGATATTTAACTGTACTTATGTGTATATTGTGCTGTGTTTAGAGCAGAAAGTTCTGATGCTCTAACTACATCTTGCAGTCACGTTTTTAATGATCAGAAGAATCTATTTCCTAAAGCACAAGGCTAATCAAACATAGTCTTCTGCTCTTTGGCCAGAGACCGACAGGAAAGTGGCCAGCGGCTCAGAGCTCAGTCATACAAATGTGTTACACATCCCTCATGCTGACCCTCTGCCCGATACTCACCTCCCTGCTACCCCTGTTCTTGTGACCCAATAGATTTTTCTGTTTTTCTCGCTGTTCAGGCGAAGCTCAATCATCCTTATTGCCCTGCGTCTGTGTTATGCTGTTGATATTGACATGCCAGAGGTCAAATCGGACCATTGAGAGGATGAGGTGAGCAGCTCGCCCATTCATTCTGAATCACCCTCCAAATGCAATGCTTCATTGATCTTCCTCACTTTACCATCATTCTACCCATTTCCTAACCTTCACACTGGCATCAGAGGTGCAATATGCCATTTTAAGGAAAATTATTTCACGGGATGTAGCTATTGCTGATAAGGACAATGATTATTGACTCTCCCTGATCACCCTTGAACTGACTGGTTAGTCCATTTCAGAAGGCAGTTAACAATCAACCATGTTGCTATGGGTGTGGAGTCACATGTAGACCAAACCAGGTAAGGATGAGAGATTTCCATCCCTAAATGGCTTTAATAATGAACCAGATGGGCTTATACAACAATTGAACACCACGATGGTCTCTTCACAGAGACTAGACTTACATTCTACATTTATTAGTTGAATTTAATTTCCATCAGCTGCCTTTTGTGGGATTCAAGCCACTGTCACCGAAATCATGGTAGCTCAGTGGTTAGCACTGCTAGCTTACAGCAACAGGGTGTTGGGTTCAATTCCACCCTTGGCTCGCTGTCTGTGTGGAGTTTGCACATTCTCCCTGTGTCTATGTGTGTTTCCTCCTGGCGTTCCAGTTCCCTCCCACAGTTCAATGCTGCGCAGGTTAGGTGGATTGGCCATGCTAAATTGCCCTGTTGTGTCCAAGGGTGTGCAGAAAAGGTGGATTAGCCTTGGGGAAATGCAGGATCACAGGGATAGGGCATGGAGTGGGTCTAGGGTTTCCCCATTTGAGACAACCTGAAGCATTAGAGACTTACAGCTATGGTGCCAAAACAGCAGCCCTCTCCATCACCAGTGATAGATTCTTCCCCCAGAGCCATCACTTTGAAAAATAAGGAATGATGACAGTCTGCATTGTTGTTACCTCTAGTTGATAAGCTTGTACAAAGCCAAAATAGCTGGAATAGATTGGTGTGGCTGAATGCCTGCTTCTGTTTTATAAGACACAGGTGATAATAGAGGCAAGGCTCTGAATAAATATGGAGGAGGGAGCCTGCTGTACTTTCCAAAAAGGATATGTTAAGTTTTATGGATGAGTAGATCTCTTCACTAACTATAATGAGGGCAGCAGCACAGAAATTGGTCTTTGCATGATTCATTTTGTTCCATTGTTTCCACCTTCCCCTTGTTCAGCCAATAAACAGGGTGATCTCAATAGTGCAATGCTGCAAACCTCACAAAATGTTTCCCTAACTCAGTGACTTGGAAAGTCAAGTTTGTTAATAGTGATACTTAGTGATACAATCCCAGTCTAACAACGAAGGTATGAAAGGGTTGCTATCCTGTCCAGACTGCTGCCAAACATTCCTCTCTCTTTCAAATAAATGCACCTTTTAAACTGTGTTGGGAAAACATAAAGCAGTGGCCGATGTGGCAATTTAAAGTGTGACAAAGATCCACAGACAGCACCTTCCAAAACCATGACCACTTCCATTTGGAAGGACAAGGGCAGCAGATGCATGGGAACGTCGTTAACTTCAAGTTCTCCTCCGAGCCACTCGCCATCCTGACTTGGAAACATCTCGCTGTTCCTTCAACATCGCTTGTTTAAAAACTGGACTGCATGGTTCAAGAAGGCAGTTCACCATCAACTCCTCAAAGGTAACTATAGATGGGCAATAACTGCTTGCTCAGCCAGTGATATCCATGTTGCCATGACACCACAAATGAATAAACAAAAAAACTGCAAGGCTGGGTTTAAAGTACAAAGTTGGGATCCAGGAGAGGGGAATTCCCTCTAGTACTTTATCTGATCTGAGAATGATGGGTTCAGTGTAATGCAAATTTTCAGTTGCATTTGTTGAGCACAGAACTCTCCGCTGAGGCTCCATGTGCTGTACTGAGGGAGAGCTGCATGCTCGGAGTTAGTTTCTTTGGGATGAGGCATCAATGTCCTCATGGATGGATGTAAAAGATTTGATGGCACTAGGTCAAAGTAAAGAAGGAGAATGATCCCCCTAAATCCTGGTCGGATATTATGATTGTCCACCTCTTAAGTACAAATGATCTGGTCATTCTGAAACTGCTATTTGTGAGAGCTTGCTGCCTACACTTTTGTTGCTACAGTTCCTCACATCACAGCAGTAACTACACCCAACTGGATATAAATGGGAAATCCTGAAAGACACTATATAAATGCGAACCTTTTTCTCATATCTAGCTAGGCGATTGACAATAGGTTCAAAAGCAAAATGAAGGACAGCTGAAATGTCTTGCTTTTGAGAGAAACAGCGAAGGGAGAGAGAAGAAAAAAAGTGAAAACACTTCTGTCACATGAGACTTCACTTAAAGGACATGGCTCAATTAAGTTTAAAGAAAAACAGGTTGGATATATTGCTCTATTTAAACACACTTTGGAACAGCTCCCAGCAAAGCTACCTAAACCATAACAGGATATTATGCAATCTGAGTTATGAATTAAAAAGGTGTGTTCAATTATTTGAAGATGTCTGTGCACATTCCAAAGACTTTGCCCCACCTTCCAGGGCATAAGCTAGAAATAAAACAACTTTATTATCAGGCGGAATTATTGAAAACAGCAACACACATTTTCTGAAGAAGGGTCTCGGCCCAAAACGTCAGCCTTCCTGCTCCTCTGATGCTGCTTGGCTTGCTGCGTTCATCCAACTCTACACCTTGTTAACACACTTGAAATGTTCTTGGCTGGTCCTGTCTCAGGTTTTTACTATCAGCTTTGAAAAATTTGTCCTTTGCTTCATATTGCGGGAGTCAGAAGAGGCATGGTATTATGCAAAGTAGTTAACCTTACATTATAACACGGAGAGAACTCATTGTTCTCCAGATAAAAGCAGCAGCCACTGGGTTGGACATCTTACTTTTGAAGTATCAAGGCCATAGACGATTGCAGTTAATCAGGAATCGACTGGGACATGTCTTGTGCAATTTATGTGGGGTGGAGTCCATTTTAACCTATCTTTCCAGGATGGAAATCCAGTTATATCTGCCAAATATTCTTCTCTGCATACTTTAAATAGAATAAAGTAATTTGAGCCTTGCACTTGATCTGTCAGTTCCTGCTGGGCAGATTGTTTTACAATTACCCTCATACAATCCGGAAGAAATTCAGATAACATTCCAGGCAAGAAAGTAATTGCGAAAACAGTGGAGTCATATAAAACTTAATGTTGCGCTTCAGTTGGAGCTCTTTTGCTCTTCCCAGCCAAAGTGCTGGCTATACCAGTTTTCCAAGGCAAAGTATGGGCAGATAATCCTGGCAGAAATTTGCCCACCTCACTGCCACGCCCACCTTGGTACGGGGCAGGTAATGAACTGGAAAGCTTTGAACTTCTATGAGTGAAATTTATTTTTCTCAACTATGTTCGCTATGTTCTAAAGCACACTGCGCTGATAGTTTCTGTTAATGTCTTCTGAAAGTAGCCTGTGCATTGTAAACTTTGCAGAGCATTCTGCTGCCACAGATCTACTCGATCTCTGTTGTCTCCTGTTGGCATTTACTCATTGTCAGATTCACATTGGTAACTTCCAAAATGGAAGTATTATCTGCTAATGAAAGCCAAGCAGTCACCACCTACTGGTATAGTTTGTAAAACCCCAGCCTAGTCCTCCAGCCAATGCTAGTAATATTGATACAGTAATTTAGTGAGATAGAAGTTTGTTGTATTAGGTCACAGTTAGCTGTGGTGTATCTTTAAGAGACTTGTATGTGATATCATTATTGCATTATAGTCTGTGACCCGAGGGGTATAAAGGTCTCAGAATCCACTGCAACTGGGGCCATTTGAAACATGACATGCTGATGGAAGTGAGCTACTAGTTGTATCTGAATAGCTTAATATTAGCCCAGACGCTGAAGTGTCTCTGACTGTAATGTGTCTGTACACCAAGAGCTGGACTTTTCACTGTACAATGATCTCAAGTTCCAGTCTCTCGAGGTGTGAGTTTGAATGCCACTACTGCAAGCTTTTTAGAGAAGTGATGTCCCACTGGTATTGTCTCTGTCTCTGGACTGTTAATCCAGAGACCCAGGTAATATTCTGAGACCATGGGTTTGAATGCCACTGTGACAGATGGTAGAATTTGAATTCAATAAAAAATCTGGAATTAAGAGTCTTGTGATGACCATGAATTTATTGTCAACTGTCAGGCAAAACCCATCTGCTTCACTAATGTCCTTTCGGGAAGGAAACAGCCATCCTTTACCTGGTCTGGCCTACTAGTGACTCCAGACCCACAGCAATGTGGTTGACTCTTAACTGCCCTCTGGGCAATTAGGGATGGGCAATAGATACTATCCTTGTCAGCGATCCAGGTGATACTAAACAATATTGGCAATTGAGAGCCTCCCTGCTTGACTCCTGTAAGGATGTTTATTGGGTTGGTTCTGCAATGGTTGCCTTCAACTATTGCTGAATTGTTAGTGTACATGTCGCCGATAAACTGGATGAATTCTTTTGGCAAACAGGGTTGATACAAGACTTTCAGTAAGTGCATATGTCCAATTAAGTCAAATGCTTTAGCCAACTCAACAAAGACAACTGCGAGCTCCTTCCGGTTTTCCTTGGTGCCTCTGATGATGTTAGCCAGGATTACGATATTTTCATTGCATCCTGGTGTCACGGCCAACAATCCCTTCAGTCTAGGCTCTGTCTCAATGATAGCCAAACTAAAAACTGATCATTAACTTCAGAAAGAAAGGAGGAGAGCAAGTTCCTGTGTACATCAATGGAACGGAGGTTGAGAGGGTGAAAAGCATCAAGTTCTTCAGAGTGATGATAACTGACAACCTGTCCTGGACTTCCCACGTAGATGTGACAGTCAAGAAGGCACAACAACACCTCTTTTTCTTCAGGCAGCTCGGAAAATTTGGCATGTCCATAAGGTCCCTCACCAACTTCTACAATTGCACCATTGAAAGCATAGTGTCCGGGTGCCTAATGAGCTGGTATGACAACTGCTCTGCCCAGGATAGTAAGAAACTACAGAAGGTGGTGTGCACAACCCAGCCCATCACGGAAGCCAACCTCCCATTCATGGACTCCATTTACACAGCTTGCTGCCCCAGAAAGGCTGCCAACATCATCAAAGACCATCATTGCACCCTGGTAATTATCTTCTACAACATCTTCCATCAAGCAGAAGATATAGAAGCCTAAATACACACACCAGCAGGTTCAGGAACAGCTTCTTCCTGGCACTTATCAGACTAATGAATGGACTCTCTAGCCTCCAATAATACTGATCTTGCTAATGTTGATCTTGCCTAGTGCACATCCTGTGCAATGTGACCTGTATGCGTCTGTCTAAATCTTTTTAATCTGTACATCTTTGCTTACTATGATCTGCCTGTACCACGAGTAAACAAAGATTTTCACTGTATTTTGGTACACGTGGCAATAAATCAATCATTCCGTGAATGAATTAAAAAATGTCCTGTGTGAACTCATGGAACATCACACATTCAGCACTTAAAGGCGTCAAAGAAACTTCAAACAGACTGGATTGTGGCGTCAACGATGATGAGACTCTGGTGAATCCTGTCCAACAGCAAGTTATCCCCTTGGGCTTATGTCCCAAGTGCAGTCACATTTTATGTTTTTTCCTTTTAAAGAATACACAAGGATAGGGGTCAAAAAGTCAGTTTCAACTGTGCTGGGATAACAATGCATGGGGCTGGATGAACACAGCAGGCCAAGCAGCATCATAGGAGCAGGAAAACTTGATATTTCGGGCCTAAACCCTTCATCAGAAATGGGGAAGGGGAAGAGGGTTCTGAAATAAATAGGGAGAGAGGGGGAGGTGGATAGAAGATGGATAGAGGAGAGGATAGGTGGAGAGGAGGCAGACAAGTCGAAGAAGCGGGGATGGAGCCAGTAAAGGTGAGTGTAGGTAGGGGGGTAGGGAGGAGATAGGTCAGTCCAGGGAGGACGGACAGGTCAAGGGGGCAGATGATGTTAGTAGATAGGGGATGGGGGTGTGGCTTGAGGTGGGAGGAGGGGATAGGTGAGAGGAAAAACAGGTTAGGGAGGTGGAGATGAGCTGGGCTGGTTTTGGGATGCGGTTGGGGGAGGGGAGATTTTGAAGCTTGTGAAATCCACATTGATACCATTGGGCTGCAGGGTTCCTAGGCTGAATATGATTTGCTGTTCCTGCAGCCTTCGGGTGGCATCACTGTGGCATTGCAGGAGGCCCAGGATGGACATGTCATTTGAGGAATGGGAGGGGGAGTTGAAATGGTTTGCGACTGGGAGGTGCAGTTGTTTGTTGCGAACTGAGCGCAGGTGTTCTGCAAAGCGGTCCCCAAGCCTCCGCTTGGTTTCCCCGATGTAGAGGAAGCCACAACGGGTACAGCGGATACAGTATACCACATTGGCAGATGTGCAGGTGAACATCTGCCTGATGTGGAAAGTCTTCTTGGGGCCTGGGATTGGGGTGAGGGAGGAGGTGTGGGGGCAGGTGTAGCACTTCCTGCGGTTGCAGGGAAAAGTGCCGGGTGTGGTGGGGCTGGAGGGGAGTGTGGAGCAGACAAGGGAGTCGCGGAGGGAGTCGTCCCTCTAGAAGGCAGATAAGGGTGGGGAGGGAAAAATGTCTTTGGTGGTGGGGTCTGATTGCAGATGGCGGAAGTGTCGGAGGATGATGCGTTGGATCTGGAGGTTGGTGTGGTGGTACGTGAGGACGAGGGGGATTCTTTTTTGGTTATTATTGCGGGGACGGGGCGTGAGGGACGTGTTCCGGGAAATGCGGGAGACACGGTCGAGGGCGTTCTCGACCACTGTGGGGGGGAAGTTGCGGTCCTTGAAGAATGAGGACATCTGAGATGTACGGGACTGGAATGTCTCATCCTGGGAGCAGATGCGGCGGAGGCGAAGGAATTGGGAATAGTGGATGGCATTTTTGCAGGAAGGTGGGTGGGAGGAGGTGTATTCCAGGTAGCTGTGGGAGTCAGTGGGCTTGAAATGGACATCGGTTTCTAGGTGGTTACCCGAGATGGAGACAGAGAGGTCCAGGAAGGAGAGAGAAGTGTTGGAGATGGTCCAGGTGAACTTCAGGTTGGGGTGGAAGGTGTTGGTGAATTGGATGAACTGTTCGAGCTCCTCGTGGGAGCACGAGGCGGCGCCGATGCAGTCATCAATGTAACGGAGGAAGAGGTGGGGTTTAGGGCCACTGTAGGTACGGAAGACGGATTGTTCCACGTAACCTACAAAGAGGCAGGCATAGCTTGGGCCCATGCGGGTACCCATGGCCACCCCCTTTGTCTGTAAGAAGTGGGAGGAATTGAAAGAGAAGTTGTTGAGGGTGAGGACGAGTTTGGCTAAGCGGATGAGGGTGTCGGTGGAGGGGGATTGGTCAGTTCTGCGGGACAGGAAGAAGCGGAGGGCCTTTAGGCTATTTGCATTGGGAATAAAGGTGTATCGGGACTGGACGTTCATAGTAAAAATGAGGTGTTGGGGACCGGGGAATTGGAAGTTCTGGAGGAGGTGGAGGGCATGGGTGGTGTCACGGATGTAGGTGGGGAGTTCCTGGACCAAGGGGGTGAGAATGGAGTCTAGGTCGGTGGAGATGAGTTCGGTGGGGCAGGAGCAGGCGGAGACAATGGGTCGACCAGGGCATTCAGGTTTGTGGATTTTGGGGAGGAGATAGAAGCGGGCGGTGCGGGGTTGGGGAACGATGAGGTTGGAGTCGGTGGGTGGGAGGTCACCTGAGGTGATGAGGTTGTTGATGGTTTGGGAGATGATGGTTTCGTGCTCGTGATACAGCCCAACGCCTTGTTATCTCAGATTCTCCAGCATCTGCAGTACCTTTTATCTCCTTCAACTGTACTGGGGTGGATTGAATGCTCTCATGTGCACCAACCTGCATTCAAACACTAGTTTTCTGTCAAAGAACTATCCCCTGGTTGCTCCTGTGTTCCAGAGAAAGACCTTCCCTAACTCCAAGTGTTGAAAACCAGTTAGAAATCAGGAAAACAAAGGATACTGTCTCACCCTGACTGCTGAAATTCAATCAGGGTTGATATACTCAGAACTACAGAATCTCAACTAAGCTGCAAAACCAAACAATGTGAGACAGCAAGTACTGCAGATGCTGGAGTTGGAGGTAATGAAGTGTGGGGCTGGAGACCTGGCAGCATCAGAGGAAGAGGAAAGCTGATGTTTTGGGTCGGGACCCTTCTGGACCCTTTCCCCGATGTTGTCAGGCCTGCTGTCTTCCTCCAGCTCCACACCTTGTTACCAAAGAACATGAAGCCAACTGTTCACCTACTCATGTCAATAAAGCCAATAACTTTCTCTGGAATAGCTACAATGTTTGACTATCTGCACTTCACAACCAATTCAGAGACTGATCCGTACCTATCTTTACAAGACGTTTACCTTTTTGGACTCATCTCTTATTTCTAACCTGTCTTACACGTGTGTTGTGTTTGCATTTTTTCTTGCATTAAGTAATTAATAAACTCAGTCTTTGTTACTTGAAGAAAGCCTAATTAAATTGGCTCCTTTTAAAATGTAAGTTCACTTGCGTCTGGGAGAAAGGTAGCAGCAGGGATAGTAGCCTTTGCTATAATCAACCAGAAAGCTGAGTGAATATAGAAGGGGAGCCTGTTCATCCCTCCTCACTCAGGAGGCTAACGTCTTGAGGTTCTGAAACCATTAGTAGTTGGGGAATCTCAATGACATGGTAGGGTCACAGTGGCATATATAAACAGTGACAGTGCATAGGCACTAACTGCTGGAGGCACCTCATTGACATCAGGCCACCATTGTGACATATCCCAGTCGTCCGAAGGTCACAAAGGACCAGTTGATACCAATACCAGTTTCCAGATTAGGAGCTACGTTGCAAACGTGGGAAAGCAGTCACCAGGAGGTAATAATCAATACTTAAATAATGAAGTGTATCCATTGGACTTTGCACAGATGAAAATAATTTCACTGACACAGTTCCTTACGTGTGTACCTCACCATTTTATTCTTCTCAATAATTTATTTCATTCAACTGTCCCCCTTGATTATTGTTTCACTATCTAGTCACCTTTCTCACGATTAGTCTACTCAAGAAGACTTCCTTATCTTTCAAAACATCCTGTGGTGTATTCATTCCCAGTCAACTGTTATGGCACTCCCCACATACCCACTAAGCTAACTTCCTCCCTGCATAAATCATTGAAACATGAGTTTAATTCATTCCTGTCGTCATCTGACAATTACACATTAGAGCTAAAATGTAAAAAGGGGGAATTAGGCTAATCAATTTTTGTTCTTTATTCCTTTTCTTTCTGGATGTATCTCTCCCCCGATCTCTCTGTTTTTATATTGGGCTGTTTTTTACAGTGACAGATTTCAAGCATTATTGACTTCTAGCCATGATGGGAAGAAGTGACTGAAAATCCACGAAAAATTGATGTTGGGCAAGGGAGTACAAATCATCATTAAGCGATGAAAAGAATAAAAGCATCAACGCACTGGCCTGTAAAAGGGGCAACAGACATTTGAGAAGGATAAACCCAACGCCAGAAAGTTAATGGTTCACAATGATTCGTTGACTACATTCTGCCACAGGTAACTTAGAACTCAGAAGCACTGAAGATGGGGCAAACTTTTGGAGAGAGACAGGAGAAAGGCCAGGAAGGAAAGGTGGGGAGGAGAGGGGTGGAGGGGAAGTGGTGGGGAGACACAGAGAGAGAGGCAGAGAGATAGAGATAGAGATAGAGATAGAGAGAGAGAGAGAGAAATTTGTCAAAAATGGAAGAAGGGACAAAGAATCTTGTCAGGGAGCTCCTTAGGACACACACACACACACA
>JAHRHZ010000061.1:17914940-17948848 GCA_024137785.1 Ginglymostoma cirratum | reverse complement strand
CACACACACACACACACACAGACACACACACACACACAAACACGGACTCCCTCTCTCGCCCCCTCACACTCTCTCTCTCTTTCTCACTCACACACACACACACAGACACACACACACCCCGGCCTCCACGTGAGCCTATTGGAGATGCTTTGTTGATGCTAGCAGCTTCGTGGAAGTTTTTACTCCAGTTTAGGTGATCTTGGGCAAGGGTAGCACCTGGGTCACTGGGACTATCATTTTCTCTCGGATGGACTTTCTGTGACAATGCCCTTCAGGCCCTCCTACTTACTGCACTTCATGATGAGGCTTGGAGTCAAGGACTTGTTTTGGAAGACTTGTGTCAAAAATATGGTCCACCTATAGCAACAGAAGTACAGAATCACAGAAGGAGGAGGTCATTTGGCCCATTATACCTGCTCAAGTTCTATTACCTGGCATCAATTTCATACCTTTGCCCCATATCCCTGCACGTTGTTTTTTCTCCCAACTGAACAACCAATGCTCTCTTGAATACCTCAATTGAACCATCCTCCGCCACATTTCCAGTGCTAAAAGGTTGGGGACATTGGCCTGAGTGAGGGCACTGATATTGCAACAAATATCCTGCCAGTGGATTTGCAGGGTTTTGTGGAAGCATTGCTGTAGTTATTCCTGCAAAGAACTGAGACCTTGATGCACATTGTCCATGCTGCCAATGCATATAGAAGGGCAAGTCACGTTACAGCTCAGTAGAATGTGAGCCTGATGCAAGGCTGAAGTCCTTGTCATTCAGCACTGTCTCTCAGATGGCTAAAGGCTGCACTGGAGGGATGTTGAACTTCATCAACAATTTTGGTAGTCACTGGCAGGAGTATGAGAATTGATCCACCTTGTCCAGGTGGATGTTGATAGGGGACAGTGTCGTACTCTTTACTCAGAGAGTAGTAAGGCTGTAGAATGCCCTGCCTGCAACAGTAGTAGACTTGCCAACTTTAAGGGCATTTAAATGGTCATTGGATAAACATATGGATGATAATGGAATAGTGTAGGTTACTTGGACTTCAAATTGGTTTCACAGGTCGGCACAACATTGAGGGCGCTGTACTGTTCTGCGCTGTAATGTTCTATGTTCTATGTACTGTTCTGCTGGTAGAGGACCTTGTCTTCTGGATTTGAGCCTGAGACCCGTTCTCTCATATGCTTCCATGGATAGATTCATGATGATATGCAGCTCAGCTCTCGAACACACACACAAGAATTGCCTGTTTACCTCAGCTCGATGACAGACATCAAGATGGTCTTGGTTCCGGACTGGAGGCGATGCGGGTCGTGCAGTTTCCACTCATCCTGGAGAGAAGCTCCCCTCCAGTGAAAAGCCAGTGGATATGGGTGGGAAGTTGCCGCAAGGAACATGGAGAAGAGTTGGTGAGAGTTCAGAACCAGGGAATACAATCTAAGGACCCGTGGCAAACCATTTAGGACTGATGTGGAGGTGCCGGTGTTGGACTGGGAAGGGCAAACTCAGAAATCACATGACACCAAGTTATAGTCCAACAGGTTTATTTGAAATCACAAGCTTTTGGATTTCTGCTCCTTTGTCAGGTGGAAATGACATTTAGGACCAATGAGGAGAAATTCCTGCACCCAGAGAGCCGTGAGCCTGTGAAATTTGCCACCACAGAAAAAGGTACGATTTTAAGAAGGAATTGGATATTGCACATAAGGCTAAAAGGATCAAAGGATATGCGGGAAAAGGCAGGAGCAGACTCTTGAGTTGGATGATCAGCCATGATCATAGTGAATAGCAGAGCAGGCTTGAAGGGCCAAATGGCCTCCTCCTGCTTGTATTTTCTATGTTTCTGCACTGGCTGTCTGAGCTTGTCTTCATGTGAAACTCCTGCTTTTCCACATGACCCTGCACACTGTTTCTCTTTATATAATCATCCAATGTCCTCTTGAACACCCTGGCTTAACCTGTGTCCACCACAGGTCCAGGCAGTGCATTCCCTCTACCTTAGGTTTTTTCTCACTCTGCATTTACTTCTTTTGAGAAACACATTAGAAAGTGTTTCGGTGGTGCCTGCGATTTGTAGCCCCTGGGTCTCCAGGTTGTTTTTGTTAAATGAGTCTTGGTGTTTCCAGGTGGTGAAATCTCACAGGAACTGTTTGTGCTGGATATAAAGTCAGGCCCCACACTGTAGGTAATCTGTGATCTCTACTCATTGGCCATTATCAGGGTGGCTTTGAGGTGCTGAGTGGAGCGTTCTTTGCAGAGTCCTTGAGATCATCAACATTGAATGTCATGTGACAGCGCTTCTGTTTCTGCTGCTGAGTTAAAGCCAGGCTGCTGGAGATAGGAAAGCATACGGTCTTAATTCAGCAGTCAATAGTCATTGGATGAAATTCCCCGAGGTCTTTTTTCATCGTGGATGCCGACTTCAACCAAACTGACCTCAAAGAGGGTGCTACCAAAGTATCACCAATATGTCCCCCTGCCCCACCAGAGAACCGAACATCCTCGATCACTGATGCCTACCTTTCCATACCCCCATCTGCACTTTGGAAAATTAGATCACAACGCTGTATTCCTCCTCCCAGCTTACAAGCGCAAGTTGAAACATGAGGACCCAACACAAAAAGTAGTGCCATGTTGGTCTGAGATAGCAGAAGGCTGTCTCCCAGACTGCTTGGACTGGACCATACTTAAGAATTCAACGGACGACCAAGGGTCCAGACCTGAAACACCAGCTGTTCTGCTCCTCTGATGCTGCCTGGCCTGCTGTGTTCATTCAGCTCTACACCTTTTTATCTCAGACTCCAGCATCAGCAGTTCCTACTATCTCAGAGAAGCCAAGAGGCAGTACCAGACCAAATTAGAGGCCCAAGCCAAACATATGGACACCTGCTGCCTGTGGCAAGGCCTATACAGCATGCTGGGATACAAAATGAAGCAGAACTAAGATAGTGGACAAAAACACATCCCTCCCTGATGCGCTCAATGCTTCCTATGCTCGGCTCGAGCAGAATGCCAGCAGTGCGGTGTTACCTGCCCGAACAGCCTCAGACACACCTGTTCCCTCTGACACTGCTGCAGATGTCAGGTCAATCTTCCCAGGAGTCAACCTAAGGTAAGTGACGGGCCTGGTTGGAACCTCTGGCCGAGCACTCAGATCCTGTGTGGATCAACTGGCGGAGGTATTCACTGACATCTCTATCCTCTCCCTCCTGCAAGCTGAAGTCCCCACCTGCTTCAAGAAGACCACTATCATCCCAGTACCCAAGAAAGCACATGCAACGTGCCTTAATGACTACCGCCCAGTGGCTCTGACCTCAATAATCATGAAGTGCTTTGAGAGGCTGGTCATGGCCCACATCACCTCCAGCCTCAGCCCACTACAATTTGCCTACTGGCGAAACATGTCTACAGCAGACACCATTTCCTAGCCCTACACTTATCCCTGGAACATCTTGATAACAAGGGCACCTATGTCAGGCTCCTACTCATTGATTACATCTCATTGCCTACAGCCTTCACCACCATAATCTCTACCAGCCCAATCTCAAAATTCTGAGGCCTAGGTTTTGGTACTGCCCTCTGCAACTGGATCCTCGGCTTCCTGACCCACAGACCGCAATCAATAAAGAAAGACAACTTCACCTCTTCCAAGATAACCTTCAACACTGGAGCCCCCCAAGGATGTGTTCTCAGCCATGTACACCCATAAATATGTAGAAAAATTCCAAACAAACGCCATCTACACGTTTGTTGATGACACCAACGTGGTAAGACTGATATCAAACAATGATGATTCAGAATACAGGAAGAAGCTCGAGTGTTTGGTGTCATGGTCCAATGATAATGATCTCTCTCTCAATGTTGGCAAAACAAAAGAACTGATGATTGACTTCAGGAAGAAAGGAGGAGGTCATGCCCCTATCTATATCAATGGAGCTGAGATAGAGAGGGTTGAGAGTGTCAATTTCCTAGGAGTGATGATAACCAACAACGTGTCCTGGACCTCCCAAGCAGATGCGATGGTTAAGGAGGTGCAATAACGCCTCTTCTTCGTCAGGTGGTTTCAGATTTCCGGTATTTCTGGTCAAGATGGTGGCAAAGCAGGACACTCTAACCAGAACTCCTCCACTTCTTCTGTTTCCTTCTTTTTTCCCATTTTGTTCTCTTTTTTCCCTCCCTTTTGGTCTCTTGGCGGGTGTCAGTCTGGTCTCTCAGCAGCTCGTTTTGGGTCCCGGCCTGGTCTCTCAGCAGCTCGTGTTGGGTCCCGGCCTGGTCTCTCAGCAACTCTTCTTGGGCCCTGGCATGGTCTCTCAGCAGCTCGTGTTGGTCCCCGGCCTGGTCTCTCAGCAGCTCGTGTTGGGCCCCGGCCTGGTCTCTCAGCAGCTTGTGTTGGTCCCCGGCCTGGTCTCTCAGCAGCTCGTGTTGGTCCCTGGCCTGGTCTCTCAGCAGCTCATGTTGGGTCCCGGCCTGGTCTCTCAGCAACTCGTATTGGGTCCCGGCCTGGTCTCTCAGCAGCTCGAGTTGGGTCCTAAGCTTTTTTGTACCTAGGTAACTTGGTACCTAAGTGCCAATTGTGACGACATCATACAATTTTCACTGTACACCTACACTTCTGTAGTAGAGTACATGTGACAATAAAATCTAAAATCTAAATCTAAAATTTAAAAATCTAAAATTCGACAGGTCCATAAGAACCCTTACAACTTTTACGGATCCAGCATGAAAAGCATACTGTCTGGGTGCATAACAGCCTGGTACAGCAACTGCTCTGCCCAGGACCGTAAGAAACTACAGAAGGTGGTGTAAACAGCCCAGACCATCACAGAAGCCAACCTTCCATCCATGGACTCCGTTTACATGTCTCGTTGCTGCAGAAAGGCTGCCAACATCATCAAAGACACCTCCCGCCCTGGTAATAATGCTCTCCTATAATGTCTTCCATCGGGTAGAAGGTACAGAAGCTGAAATAAGCGATTACCAACAGGTTCAAGAGCAGCTTTTTCTCTGCCCTTATTAGATTGATAAATAGACTCCTTAACTTCAAATAATGTTGATCTTGTTAATATTGATCTTGTTTTGAGTACGCATGTGCAGCCATAACCTTATATGCCCAGCTCTGTACAATTACCCCATGATCCTGAAGTCCTTGTTTGCTATGATCAGCCTGTACTGCTCGCAAGACACAGCTTTTCACTGTACTCAGGTTCCCGTGACTACAATCAATCAAATCTATCAATCAATACTGTCATGACAATGTTTTGCTGCAGTTAATATAAACCCCAACAGCGCTCAAAAGCACTCAATATATAATATAGAAAGAGAGAAGGGAGGGATGGCAAGGGAGAGATGCATCCAACCTGGAAGAGGGAAAAAAGACTAAAGGATTGTTGCAAGTGATCTCCATTGATGGGAATTCCTTAAGATTTATTATTATGTGATGGTAATCCTGAATTAACCATAGAGATGTAGGAGCCATGTCAACTCAGTTGATTGTTACTTTAAGATGATCTTTTATTTGGAATGTTATTGTTGCTGTGATATCCAACTAGCCTGAATGATTTAAAAGGACCTTTACTCCCTGGAGATACAATCATTTTGGATTGAATTCCCCTGTTGAGCCTCCCCTTGAGTGAATAGATGATGTGCCATTAAAGTTAAGGAGTTGCCAGTTCTGGTATTATCTTAATTGATAACCTCTCCTCATAAAACAGTTTCTTTTTCTACATTTCAGATTCCATCAAGTGTTGAAAGACTTGGGGCCAAACAGTTCTGAATTTGTTGAAACATGTCTTTCATCAATTATGCAGTAAGTACAAGCTTATATGAACTACAGATCATATCCGTGTAATCTTTTCACAGAGCTACACCTGGATTTACATGTCTATCCTTCTTTAGTTTCTTTACTTTTTGTAAAGAATCTACTTGCCGCCAGACTGAGGTAGAAGTATGCTGGTAGAAATTGAGCTTTACAAAGTAGGTGGACTTAGGGCCTGGCCCCCATAGATGGTTGAAAGATATCTGAGCTATTTCTCAGTTGCGCCTGGTGGCTGTTTAAAAGACATGTCACGTTCCTTAACTTGTAAAGTGTGTTTCAGGGCCCCTCTGTTAAATCACAGGCAAAGCCTGAACCTTGGGGATTCTTAAGCAGTTGCTATGGCCTATATGTAGTGACCTGACTCCCATCTTTCAAGCTATTCACTTCTTGCCTCCATTGTCAGACCCTTCCCTGCCAGCCTTGCCAGGGAAACTGTCTACTGCCCACTCCCAACTGATCTCATGCTACGCAGTCATGCTCCCTCATCTCCAATTAGGCTTGCTACCCTTAGCCTATACTACTTACTTCATGCTGTAGACTCGTTCTCCCTGCCCAGCGAGGCCTTGTCGAGTGATTCTATTGCCCCAAGTCCTGCCTAACAGACTCTCTCTACTCCCAGGGCCTTGCCCTGCAGATTCACTCTCTGTCCAGAGCCTTGTCTGGCACTTGTTGGGGACTCAGGTTCAAATCCTGCCATGGCTGATGGGTAGAATTTGAATTCAATAAATGTCTGGAATTGTGTCTAATGATGACTACAAATCCATTGTCGATTACCAAAAAAAAATTTGGTTCGCTAATGTCCCTTAGGAAAGGAAACTGCTATCCTGACCCTATATGTGACTCCAGACCCACAGTAATGTCCTCAGGGCAATTAGGGATGGGCAATAAATGCTGGCTTAGCCAGCAATGTCCTCATCCCATGAATGAATAAAATAACCCCTCCCATCTTCTGAGCTTGAAGATTCATTTTTTAATAGAATCCCTGGAGTGGAAAGAGGCCATACAGCCCAATGAGTCCACGCTGATTCTCAGAGCATCCCACCCACCACCACCCCCCCTCCCCACAACCTACACATTCCTGAACACTACGGGCAATTTAGCATGGCCAATCCACCCAGCCTGCACATCTTTAGACTGTGGGAGGAAACTGGAGCACACGGAGGAAACCCATACAGACACAGGGAGAATGTGCAAACTCCACACAGACAGTCACCTGAGAATGGAATTGAACCCTGGTGCTGTGAAGCTTCAGTGCTAGCCACTGAGCCACTGTGCCACCCCGCACTCCCCCCAGACCCCCTCCGGACCCCTTACTGAAGACACTCCTTCTTACCCTACCTTGGCCTTGCCTGGCAGACTAGCTCACCCGGGCACTGCTTCTCCAATCACAGGCTGTGGCCCTTTGCTCTTGAATCCATCAGCAGCAAATCTGGGGAGAAGTGGCATGATTAGGGGAGGAGTTCCATCAAAATGTCTCAAACCTTTGTATGAGGGGGATTGCGAAGGTGTCTTTTTCTGATTTGATTCCTCCCTTTTCCTCCACGATTCACTTTTCCCGGCCTTTTGGCCACTTCCAGAAGGGATTTTACCTTCCGCCTCTGTGTACTTTGAGTGTTGCTGGAGGGGCCTGTGTAGTTCCCCTGACTCTAATGTATCTGTTGCTCCTCTGTTGCTACTCTGTGTCCCTCCTGGCACTAACCTTCCAGCTGCTGCCATCGAGGAGAGATTTGCCAGTTTAAAATAAATAATGTGGCTCCAGGAACGCAGAGCAAGTCATACCAATCGAACCTGAGGCCTGATCAGAGTCAGACTCTTTATGTGTGGTTACTGGGATATGCTCTTCAAACGTTTGTCTGAAAGTGGTTCATAACAAATTGGCCTGGGCACATAGGGAAAAAAGAGATAGCTTCGACAAACAGCCTAAAATTGTCCACAATGTTCCATGTTCTAGGTTTTTCGTTGTACTGTATCATGTCATATTTTCGTATCTTCATGAACGGCAGAACAGGCTCAAAGGGCCAAATGGCCTACTTCTGTCTCTATTTTCTATGTTTTTATGTTCTCTAGAAGTGAGTGTCCAATTCATTATTAAACACCACGATAGATTCTGAAAAAAAATCTCCTTACTTCCATAAGGCAATTGTCTTGAATTCATCACCTTTAGCCATACGCTCAGTTAAATAATGTGGTCCACTTCCTTATAAAAAAAAAATCACAATTTTGACTTTTTGATCAAATCTCACCTTAATCTTCTCTGTTTTAACAAACAGAGGCTTGCTTTCTCTAACATTTCCTCATAACTGAATCCATTCATTGCTGATATTATCTCACACAGAGACTTGTGAAATGTCAATAATGATTTATGATGAGTTAAGGTGCGTAAAGATTTTGTACAAACAGGTGAATGTAGACTTCAACTGCATTCAGTTCTGGACTCCCTGTTACAGGAAGGAAGTTGTGAAACTTGAAAGGGTTCAGAAAAGATTTACAAGGATGTTGCTGGGATTGGAGGGTTTGATCTATAGGGACAGACTGAATATGCTGGAGCTATTTTTCCTGGAGCATCAGAGGCTGAGGGGTGAGCCTATAGAGGTTTACAAATTCATGAGGGGTGCAGTTAAGGTGAACAGACAAGGTCTTTTCACTGGGTTGGAGAAGTCCAAAACTAGAAAGCATAGATTTAAGGTGAGAGGGGAAAGATTTAAAAGGGACCTAAGGGGCAACTTTTTCATGCAGAGAGTGGTGCACGTATGGAATGAACTGCCAGAGGAAGTGGTGGAGGCTGGTACAATTACAGCATTTAAAAGGCATCTGGATGGGTACATAAATGGGAAGGGTTTAGAGGGATATGGGCCAAATGCTGGCAAATGGGACTAAATTGATTTAGGAATCTGGTCGGCATGGGCCAGTTGGACCGAAGGGTCTATTTCCATGTTGTACAGCTCTATGACTCTATGACTCTGTAACTGGTTAATTGTGTGGGGGAATAAGGCTGATGTTGGTTGGTTAGGCTGACTGATCTGTTTCCATACTGCATAACCTCCAAACTCCTTCATACATTTCTAAAGGAAGGGATGCATGCTAATTAAATGTGGTGCCTCTCCTCCGAAATTTGATGCCGCTCGGCATGGTGCCAATGATCCCTCCACCCACCAACTGCCAGGGTTTCTGCATCAAACAAAGCCACTATCAGTGCTCCCTCCTTCTATTGTCAGTGTCCCCTCAGTGTTACCAGTCATCTCTCATAAAACACAGGAAGATGAGGAATAGGAGCTGGAGTAGGCCATTCTGCCCTTCAGTTCTGGTCTGTCATTTCATAGCAACATGGTTGAGTTGACTGATGTCTCACTCCACTTTTCCAACTGCCGCACTCCATAGATCTAGTGCCTCTGGGTTTTGCTCCCTCCCCAAATATCAGTGCTCAGAGCGTGTCTTGGGGAGCCCCAGTCCTAATACCTCTCACTTGTCCCTCCTCCCCAAACTACTGTCAATGTTTCCCCTCACCACTCACCCATCCACTCTCAAGTCTCCCTATCCAGTGTCAGTGCATACTCCATTGGCTACCATTGCCCTCTCCTGCACTGAAAATACCCTCCTCTACCAACAGTGGCCCCCTTGCTCCCCCCACTATCAGAAACCTTCTTTGCAACAATAAACTCTCTGAGTCTTCACTCCACACTCTGATGTTTCCAGTGCTTGCCCATGACCTGGAGTAATCCCTGACCCAGAGCTTCCTTGCTCTTGGAAGGTGCGGCTTGGGAACTGTGGAGAGCTGAGCTTGGACCTGTGTTTGTGTGGCACGTCAGTGAACACCGACAAAATGATCATTCAATTGTGTAACTCACAAAAAATGTGTGCTCTGATACTGTGATAACTAAATGAACAGGATTTGGTAGTTGGGGGAAAAATTGACACTAAAATCCTTTTTACCTGAAGATGTTTCTATTCCAGGAAAGAAACCCCTACTTGAATTCGGAATATTCACACAGTACTCATCATTTATTTCACGAGTATGCATCCAGTCAACATCTCTCACCAACCTACAATGTCCATGAACCTCCAATTTATGGGACTCAATCATTCAATCAGAAAAGTTTTGTTCCTCTGCCAGGTATGAACTTCTTCCTCCTGGATTAATTCCTCCCTCAGTATTTGCTCCTATAGATGGTTGCGTGCATCTCTGATAATGACAGAATGGAAAACTCTTCCCTTCTCATGGCTCGTATGGGACAGTTTTACTATACGCTGGAGATACAGCCAAATATCAGTATGCAAGCAAATCATGGACCTTGGTCTAACCTCAGCTGAAATTGTGTGGGATACTGAGAGTGTGATGCAACATTCACAGTTTCAGGGCATCCTAAATCTCTCTCCTGAGCGGCGACCTCCACTTTCATCATAGGAAAGACCCCATGCCCTTGACATCGCAATAACCATCTTGATTGGGGAGTCAATAGCTCACCTTCCACCCCAACCTTAAGTTCGCCTGGACCTTCTCTAATACCTCTCTCCCCTTCCTGGATCTCTCTGTCTCCATCTCGGGTAACCACCTAGAAACCAATATCCATTTCAAGCCCACCGATTCCCACAGCTACCTAGAATACACCTCCTCCCACTCACTTTCCTGCAAAAATGCCATCCCCTATTCCCAATTCCTTCGCCTCCGCCACATTTGCTCCCAGGATGAGGCATTCCACTCCCGTACATCTCAGATGTCCTCGTTCTTCAAGGACCGCAATTTCCGCCGCGCAGTGGTCGAGAACGCCATCGACCGTGTCTCCCGCATTTCCTGCAACTCATCCCTCACACCCCGTCCCCACAATAACAACCAAAAAAGCATCCACCTCGTCCTCACGTACCACCCCAACAACCTCCAGATCCAACGCATCATCCTCCGACACTTCCGCCATCTGCAATCCGATTCCACCACCAAAGACATTTTTCCCTCCCCACCCTTGTCTGCTTTCCAGAGGGACCACTCTCTTCGTGACTCCCTTGTCCGCTCCACACTCCCCTCCAGCCCCACCACACCCGGCACTTTTCCCTGCAACTGCAAGAAGTGCTACACCTGCTCCCACACCTCCTCCCTCACCCCCATCCCAGGCCCCAAGAAGACTTTCCACATCAAGCAGATATTCACCTGCACATCTGCTAATGTGGTATACTGCATCCGCTGTACCCGTTGTGGCCTCCTTTACATCGGGGAAACCAAGTGGAGGCTTGGGGACCGCTTTGCAGAACACCTGCGCTCGGTTTGCAATAAACAATTGCACCTCCCAGTCGCGAACCATTTCAACTTCCCCTCCCATTCCTCAGACGACATGTCCATCCTGGGCCTCCTGCAAGGGCTGCAGCAACAGCAACTCATATTCATCTTGGGAACCCTGCAGCCCAATGGTATCAATGTGGATTTCACAAGCTTCAAAATCTCCCCAACCCCTACCCCATCCTAAAACCAGCCCAGCTCGTCCCCGCCTCCCTAACCTGTTCTTCCACTCACATATCCTCTCCTCCCACCTCAAGCCGCACCCCCATCTCCTACCTGCTAACCTATATCGCCCCCTTGACTTGTCCGTCCTCCCTGTACTGACCTATCTCCTCCCTACCTCCCCACCTACACTCACCTTTACTGGCTCCATCCCCGCCTCTTTGACCTGTCTGTCTCCTCTCCACCTATCTTCTCCTCTATCCATCTTCTATCTGCCTCCCGTCTCTCCTGATTGATTTCAGAACCCTCTTCCCCTCCCCCATTTCTGATGAAGGGTCTAGGCCCGAAACGTCAAGCTTTCCTGCTCCTATGATGCTGCTTGGCCTGCTGTGTTCATCCAGCTCTACACAATGTTGTGATTCTGCTTGACAGAGTTTGCAGTGGGTTGTAAACTACACGTTAAAAAATCAGCCAATTTACTGTTGTGACTGCTTCATAACTTGTAATCTGTGGGTGGCCCGGTGGCTCAGTGGTTAGCACTGCTGCCTCAAAGTGCCAGGGACCCAGGTTCAATTCCAGCCTCAGGTGTCTGTCTGTGTGGAGTTTGCACATTCTCCCCGTGTCTGCGTGGGTTTCCTCCCACAGTCCAAAGATGTGCATGTTAGGTGGATTGGCCATGCTAAATTGCCTGTAGTGTTCAGGGAGGTGTGGGTTAGGTGGATTGTTGGGGGCATGGGTCTGGGTGGGATGCTCTGAGGTTTGGTGTGGACTTGTTGGGCCGAAGGGCCTGTTTCCACACTGTAGGGATTCTACGAACAAGTTAATCAACAGAGTGAACCAATCCCTGATGAGCAATAGGATATTATTTACCCAATACCTGATATTCTGATTAGCTACAGGTGAAATCTTCTGCATTGTCAAGTATAAGCTGTCTCTCTGCTATAATAATCACAATATCTGTATTGAATGACAAAAGAGAGGACAAAAGAGCATTGGTGCTGTTTTGTTGAGTTGCTGTATGCCATAGAAAATAGTGCCAATGGTTTGTTCTGCATGCAGCAGGATCAAGGTTTATGCTGCAGAACTTGCTGTACCCCTAGCCAAACTATTAGAAGGCCATAAATCATACGACACCAGATTACAGTCTAACAGGTTTATTTCAAATCACAAGCTTTCGGAGTGCTGCTCCTTCATCAGGTGATGTCACTAGATCAAATCTTGAGAGTCCATGAGACAAAGGATGAAGGCTGGAAGAGCATTTTTTGTGACTGTAAGGCCCCTTCCTGCATGACTCAGTACTGGACATTACTCTGTTTGTTGTGTATGTCAATAATTTACTCTTCATCTCGTTGATCTAAAATTTACAATACTTTTAATTTTGGGCTATTGACTGCAGGAAATAATTAGCAAAAGGAGCAAAAGTGATCTGAATATAACAATTGATGATAGTTTCATCGTTACCATTGCAGAAATTAGTATTACATCCCAAGTTAATTAATTGTATTCAGATTTCTTGAAGGGCTACAGATTTAGAGCTTGAAGCTGAGTTATAGCACACTCTTGTGGCCATTCTTGTGTGTATTAAGAAGTGAGTACATTTGCAGTAAGTTGCCGTTCTTGCCAAAGTTACCTTTGAAATAACTTGCCATATAGCACTATCCATAGATAGAGCAGACATTACTGGAGAGAAGTCAGAGTTAATAACTGATAAATGACCTGCAACAAGACAAATTGAATGTCCCAGTGAAGTCCCATTATGGAAGCTTAGAATGTCAAGGGCTACAACTGTGCAGAAAGATGCACCATCTGGCCAAGTATTGTTGGAGGAAGGTACAAGGAGAAAGGAAAGGGAAAATGGTTCCTAAGCCGCAGCAGATTGATGAGGCATCAGTTGAAATCCCTACAAGAAGAAGCACAAGGATGTCCGATGAAAATTCATTACATTGCAAGTAACGTTGGATGAGGCCCCTCCCCATTCAAACAGATAAACAAGGAAAAAGGGTAGGCCACTTGGCCCCTCAAGTCTGTTCCACCATTCAATAAAATGATGACTAATCTGATTTCACCATCAACTCTGCTTTCCTGCTTACATCTGATAATAGAGTTATAGGGTCATAGAGATTTGCAGCACTGAAACAGACCCTTCAGTCCAACTCGTCCATGCTGACCAGATATCCTATATAAATCTAGTCCCATTTTCCAGCATTTGGCCCATATCCCTCTTAAACTGTTCCTATCCATATACCCATCTAGTTGCCTTTTAAATATTGTAATCTTACGAGCCTCCACCACTTCATCTAGCAGCTCATTCCATATACGCAGCACCTTGCGTGAGGAAAAATTTGCTCCATAGGCCCATTTTATATCTTTCCCTGCTCAACTTAAACCTATGCATTCTAATTTTGGCCATCCCCACCTCAGAGAAAAGACCTTGCCTATTTATCCTGTCCATGCCCCTCATGATTTTATAAACTTCTATAAGGTCACCTCTCAACCTCTTTTATCCCCTTGGTAATCAAAAATCTATCTACATCTGGCTTAAAAATATTTAAAGATTTTGCATCGACTGCCTTTTGAGGAAGAGAATTCCAAAGACTCTCAGGCCTCTGAGAGAGTTTCCTTCCTCTAAATTCTGTCATAAACGGGTGGCCTCTTAATTTTAAACAATGACCCTTAGTTCTATGTCCTCTCGCAAGAGGAAACATCCTTTCCACATCCACCTGGTCAAGTCCCCTCAGGATCTTAGATGCTTCAATTACATCACCCTTTAAACTCCAGAGCCTACAGGTCCAGCCTGTCTAGCCTTTCCTAACAAGGCAATCCATTCATTCCAGGTATTAGTCAAGTAAACTTTCTTAAAACTGCTTCCAATGTATTAACGTGCTTCTGTAAGTATAGTAACTAGGACAATGCACAGTGTTCTAAATGCGATCTCACCACTATCCTGTGTATCTGAAGCATACCAGAAGGCAGTTAAGTTTCAACTACATTTCTGTGAGTCTAGAGTCACACATAGGGCAGACCAGGTAAAGACATTAGTGAACTATTCTCTGTTCTAATGAGTGAGAAAGTAGTAGAAGGATTTTTTTTTTAAGAATCCCTACAGTGTGGAAGCAGGCTTTTCGGCCCAACAAGTCCATACCAACTCTGAGAGTATCCCACCCCTCCCCCATACCCCACCTAATCTACACATCCCTGAACACTACAGGCAATTTAGCATGGCTAATCCACCTAGTTTGCCCACCTTTGGACTGTGGGAGGAAACTGGAGCACTCTAAGGAAGCACGCACGCACGCACACGCATGCACACACACGCACGCACGCACGCACACACACACACACATGCACGCACACACGCACGCACGCACGCACACGCAGAATGTGCAAACTCCACACAGACAGTTGCCCAAGAGTGGAATTGAACCTGGGTCCCTGGCACTGTGAGGCAACAGTGCTAACCACTGACCCACCATGCCACCCCTAAGATATGTTAATAAGGTTAGATATAAAATTGTTGAAGGGGGCTTTTATTTAACATCACTATCAAAATGTATGCATTGAGCCGAATTGTCTGTTTCTGTGCTGTGTCATTCAATGTTAAGACAAGCATGCTGCCCATCTGATGATAACTGCCTTAAAGTCATGTATTGGACTGTCAGTCTTGCTCGAACACACGCGATATCGTTGTGTCATTACAGCTAAGAAGACAAACCTGTTGGTTGCTTCGATAGTTGGTGGTGTGCTGCTTTCCTTGGGGATTCTATCAGCTGTCGTCTGGTATCTTGGTGAGTTATAGCAATGGTATTTCTCCAACGTCATGTTACAAATGTATTAAGCTTTGAGATTTAAAAATATATACCACCACTCTGATCTCTTCTTGATGAAATACAAGGCAGGTGAATAAGAACACTGGAGCTCACTTGTCATAGAACATAGAACATAGAACATTACAGCGCAGTACAGGCCCTTCGGCCCTCGATGTTGCGCCGACCTGTGAAACCAATCTGAAGCCCATCTAACCTACACTATTCCATCATCAGCCATATGTTTATCCAACGACCATTTAAATACCCTTAAAGTTGGCGAGTCTACTACTGTTGGAGGCAGGACATTCCATGCCCTTACTACTCTCTGAGTAAAGAATCTACCTCTGACATCTGTCCTATATCTATCACCCCTCAATTTAAAGCTATATCCCCTCGTGCTAGCCGTCACCATCCGAGGAAAAAGGCTCTCACTGTCCACCCTATCTATTCCTCTGATCATCTTGTATGTCTCTATTAAGTCACCTCTTAACCTTCTTCTCTCTAACGAAAACAGCCTCAAGACCCTCAGCCTTTCCTCATAAGACCTTCTCTCCATACCAGGCAACATCCTGGTAAATCTCCTCTGCACCCTTTCCAATGCTTCCACATCCTTCGTACAATGCGGCGACCAGAACTGTACGCAATACTCCAAGTGCGGCCGCACCAGAGTTTTGTACAGCTGCAACATGACCTCATGGCTCCGAAACGCAATCCCTCTACCAATAAAACCTAACACACCGTATGCCTTTCTAACAACCCTATCAACCTGGGTGGCAACTTTCAGGGATCTATGCACATGGACACCAAGATCTCTCTGCTCATTCACACTACCAAGAATCTTACCATTAGCCCAGTACTCTGCATTCCTGTTACTCCTTCCAAAGTGAATCACCTCATACTTTTCCACATTAAACTCCATTTGCCACCTCTCAGCCCAACTCTGCAGCTTATCTATGTCCCTCTGTAACCTGCAACATTCTTTCGCACTATCCACAACTCCACGACTTTAGTGTCATCGGCAAATTTACTAACCCATCCTTCTATGCCCTCATCCAGGTCATTTATAAAAATGACAAACAGCAGTGGCCCCAAAACAGATCCTTGCGGTATACCACTAGTAACTAAACTCCAGGATGAACATTTCCCATCACCCTCTGTCTTTTTACAGCTAGCCAATTTCTTATCCAAACCTCTAAATCACCCTCAATCCCATGCCTCTGAATATTCTGCAATAGTCTAGCGTGGGGAAGCTTATCAAACACTTTACTGAAATCCATATACACCACATCAACCGCTTTACCCTCATCCACCTGTTTAGTCACCTTCTCAAAGAACTCGATAAGGTTTGTGAGGCACAACCTACCCTTCACAAAACCGTGTTAACTATCCCTAATCAAATTATTCCTTTCTAGATGATTATAAATCCTTTCTCTTATAATCCTTTTCAAAACTTTGCCCACAACCGAAGTAAAGCTCACTGGTCTATAATTACCAGGGTTATCTCTACTCCCCTTCTTGAACAAGGGGACAACATTTGCTGTCCTCCCATCTTCTGGCACTATTCCTGGAGACAATGACGACATAAAGATCAAAGCCAAAGGCTCTGCAATCTCCTTCCTAGCTTCCCAGAGAATCCTAGGATAGATCCCAACCGGCCCAGGGAACTTATCTATTTTCACAATTTCCAGAATTGCTAACACCTCCCTCTTATGAACCTTAATCCTGTCTAGTCTAATAGCCTGTATCTCAGTATTCTCCTCGACAACATTGTCTTTTTCATGTGTGAATACTGACGAAAAATATTCATTTAGCGCCTCTCCTATCTCTTCGGACTCCACGCACAACTTCCCACTACTGTCCTTGACTGGCCGTAATCTTACTTTCGTCATTCTTTTATTCCTGACATACCTATAGAAAGCTTTAGGGTTTTCCTTGATCCTACCTGCCAAAGACTTCTCATGTCCCCTCCTGGCTCTTCTTAGCTCTCTCTTTAGGTCCTTCCTGGCTGACTTGTAACTCTCAAGCGCCCTAATTGAGCCTTCACGCCTCATCTTTATATAAACCTCCTTCTTCCTCTTGACAAGAGATTCAACTTCTTTAGTAAACCACAGTTCCCTCACTTGACCACTTCCTCCCTGCCTGACAGGTACATACTTATGTATGTCAGGTGACTTACTGCTGGTAACATCTGATTCTGAGGCTGAAGTGGAAAGTTAGATTGATTAGGAAAACTTAGGCAGGCAAATGGAGGATTATGTTCCCATAAGTATGTATGGCTTTGTGCAAACGTTAAAATTAAATTAGATAATCAAACATGCAGAATGGATAGAATTATGGAGAGATTTAGTAAGATAGGAATTGCATTTATATAGTGCCTTCTTTACCCTGTGGATGCCCTGAAGCAATCTCTCCACAATCCCGCTCCTGGGGGTCCATGTCAAGTTTGGGCTTTCCCATGAGAGTGAGAGTGCTCCCACCTGCCGCTAATACAGAGGTGGCGGAAGACTTAAATGGGAGGGAAGAGCATTCACAAGACTTTCTATCAGAAAGATTTAATCAGAGCAGAAGTTGCAATATGGCATCTCCATCTGCCTCCTTCCCTTGATCTTCGATAACAGTAGGGTGGAAATGGGAAGGTATTTACTCAAATGGTTTCTAATCTTCTACTTTTCTTGTTTCAGTTTCAACTTCCAACTGTATACCCTGTGGAAAGAGTGATGGATGTGTGAGTCCGTCTCATTGGTGTGATGGGATTCCTCAGTGCCGTTATGGCGAGGATGAAGAATGCTGTAAGAAAAACCTTGCTATGCTTTTGTCTTGTATTGAAAGTGCTGATATAATATTGTTGCTCCCTATTAATATCTGTTATGAGTTCCAGATTGTAGCATTCCTGTGTGCTTAATCATGTGATATTTGATCACGTGGCACTTGATCAAGTCACACTGCTTATTTGCTGCCTGATCAAGTGATCACATACTTACCCACTGCATGTTATATGTAGCAGTAACAGTACCCATTACTGGATTCACCTTATTTGATTTGTTAATATCACCAAGCCATGAATAAATTATTTAGCATTTTTTAAAAGTGGGATTAATAACTCAATTTAAAAATGAAATGGTTCCAAAGAAAAAAAAGTTTAAGGATAACTATTTTTAAAATAATCACTGCTCCTCTGATCTTCCTAAGTATTGCCTGCATAAGAAAGTGTTCATTGAACACTGATTTATCAAAAGCATGAAGGAAATTAGTTTTTGTACTGGAGGAATTATGAACCCAAAAGTTGATAAATTCCCAGGACATGGATGGTACTTTGTCTTGGAGTGTTGAAAGAGGTGGCAATAGAAATAGTTAATACATTGTTGATGATTTTTCAAACTTCGATAGAATGATTCCTGTGGTTTGCAAGGTAACAATGTCATTTGCTATCCAAGAAGGGAGCGAGAGAGAAAACAGGGAACTACAGACCCTTTAGCCTTATATCAGTAGGAGGGAAAATGCTAGGAGCTGTTGTAACATTGTCTCAATGGGCACAGTCACATGCGTTCGTGAATGGGAAGTTGAATTTGATGATGTTTTTGGAGTTTGTTGAAGATGTTATGAACAAAATTGAGAAAAGAAAGCCAATGGATGTAGTTGCCTTAGATTTTCAAACGTCTTCAACAAAGTACTCTAAAAGAGGTTGGTTAGAAAGTTTAAAATGCATGCGATACCAGGTAATGTACTGGCATGGATTAATGATTGTTTTCTGTCTTGGTGCCAGAGAGTAGAAATAAATGGGTCACACTCACATTGGCAGGCTGTGTGTGTATATATATATGTAGTGTAAGTGTGGACCAAATGTAAAATTTCCAAATTTGCGATGATGCAAAGCCAAGTGGGAGTGTGTGGTTTGAGGATTTGGATATGCTTAGTGAGTAGATAAGAACTTGGCAGATGGAATATAATGTAGAAAAATGTGAGATTATCCACTTTGATAAAAGAATAGATGAGCCGAGTATTTACTAAAATGATAAGGTTGGAAAATGTAGACATAGAAAGGGACTTTGTCCTTGTGAAAAATGTCACTGAAAGCTAACATGTAGGTGCAGGAAGCTATTAGGAAGGCCAATGGAATGTTAGCCTTTACTGTAAAAAGATTTGAGTTCAGGAGTATTGAAGTCTTGCTTCAATTGTACAGGAGCTTAGTTAGATCACATCTGGATTACTGTGTGCAGTTTTAATCTCTTTATCTCAGGAATTATATTATTGTAACAGAGGAAATGCAATGAAGATTCATCGGGCTTCTTCCTGGAAAGTCAGAAATGTCCTATGAAGAGAGACTGGGATAATAAACAGCCTGTTATCTCTACAGTTTCGAAGAATGAGTGGTTATCTCATTAAAACTTACAAAATACTTAAAAGGATGGACAGGGTAGATGCAGATAAGATGTTTCCCCTGATTGGGGAATCTAGAACTAGTGGGCAAAAGTTAAAAATCGGGGGATACCAATTAGGTCTGAGACGAGTCGAAATCTTTTCATACTCAGAGAATTTTGAACTTTTGGAATTCTCTACCACTGAGGACTGGAGAGATTCAGTCCTTAATCTGTTTAAGATAGAGATTGGTGTTGAAAAATCTATCAATCGGAAATAGGGAAATGGGGATGGGGTAAATTACAGATATTGAAGTGCTTGATCAGCCATGATTGTATTGAATGATTGGGTTAGCTCAGTGGATTCAATGACCTACTTCTCTGCAGTGTTCCTATGATGGTTATAAATAACTTCTAACTGAAGTTTTCATACCATTTTTATGATACATATATTCTCCTCCACAACTTCTTACCACTGCATATGATTTCTACTACATGTTAAAGTTCATGTCCACTAGGACTCCACAATCCATATTACTTGGACTGCGATGAATTTTCATTGGACATCCTTGCGCTTCTTGTATTGATTTCAACTGACCCCTGATTGACCTTCTCCCCTTTGACAAGCATTTGCATGGATTGCCTTTCCACCCACCAGCACTTTCTACAGACATGCCTTGGTGAGATGACTCTTCTTCTTGCAGCTTTAGCACTCAGCATTCATACATGGTCAGTTCTGCGTCCAACATGTCCTAACTATGTTGGCTTGCGATTGTTGACTCTGACCTTTCTCGAGTCACATTCTTGAATATCCATGGACCATGATCTTTGTCAATCTATGTTGAAGAATGGTAGTGTCAGAAATTTACTGTAAATGCTTTCACTTTTAAATTGTTCCACAACACTTTGGAAATTACTCCAAAATTGCAATGGATGGACAGCAACTTCAAGCCATAATATCCTCACTGGTAACTGATTGCTTCTTTCAAGCTGATAGCATTCCACAATATGGAATGGATTGGAACTGCAGTGCTGCTTAAGCCTGCACAAAATGATTTCATTTCATTTGGTTTAGCAGGGGAAAGAAAAATGTTGATTTTATCCCATACACCCGGGCTGGCCTTGATGATAAATATTATTCCTTTCCTTTTCCCCGCTAACAGCGGAATAATAAGGAATATCCAAGATAAGATTAGCAAAAAAAAACTCCACTCACTCCACATAGGACCAAAAGACTCTTGATTGACTGTACTCTCCTAGTCTCCTGATGATACATGTGGACACTTTGAAGGCCAGTCCAACCATAGGCTCTCCACATAGACTGGGTTTATTTTAAAGCCATTTCTTGGCTAAAAAAAAGGTTCAATTCCTATATCTGGCTTGCTGAATGCTTATCAAACCCAAATTTCTTTGGCTAGACACATCCACACTTCTAATTCATAATCAACATGAGCTATTTTGAAGGAAAAAAAAAACTGTATCAAGGACATTAAAACGTCATCACTGAAATAAAACCGGTCCATTAAAATGTGTACAATCAGATGAGGAAGAGCTTCCCTCTATTTGGTTTCGGCCCGAAACGTCAAGTTTTCCTGCTCCTATGATGCTGCTTGACCTGCTGAGTTCATCCAGCCCCATGCTTGTTATCTCGGATTCTCCAGCATCTGCAGTACCTTTTATCTCCCTCTATTTAATCCTGTTACTCAGAGAAACAAATATTTATAATTCTTTTTAGCACATGGTTATATCAAACTTCAACCAAAATGTGGTCGTGGTTAAAATTAAGGAGGTAAATTTAACCCCAAAATGAATTATAAAACATCTTTCATTTGAGCGAAGAAGGATGAGAGGTGACTTGATAGAGGTGTACAAGATGATTAGAGGCATAGATAGAATGGATAGCCAGAGACTTTTTCCCAGGGCGGAAATGACTATTACGAAGGGGCATAATTTTAAGGTGATTGGAGGAAGGTATAGGGGAGATGTCAGAGGTATGTTCTTTACACAGAGAGTGGTGAGCTTGTGGAATGTGTTGCCAGCAGTGGTAGTGGAGTCAGATACTTTAGAGACTTTTAGGTGACCCTTGGATAGGAACATGGAGGATAGTATAATTTAGGGTAGCTTGATCTTAGTAGGATAATAGGTTGGCACAACATCGTGGGCCGAAGGGCCTGTACTGTGCTGTACTGTTTTATGTTCTATGTTATAGAACATGACATCAAATGTAGGTATAACTTTTCAAAATGGAGAGAGTGTCTTGTACAAAAAGGAAGGTCAAGAAGGTACAGTTTTTTAAAAAAAATCCTTAAAATCGATGAGTCGTTAGATTTTAACCTGAGACTATGATTTATTAATAGATCTTGCAGCATCTCTCGAGTGGGACACAAAGTTAACTTTTGAAGTCTGATATAATTCTACAAAAGAGTCATTGGATTTGAAAGGGTTAATTCTGTTTATCCTTCGACTGATGCTATCAGAGCTGTTGAGTTTTTCCAAGGCTTTCTGTTTTTTTTCAGGTTTCCAGCATCTACTGTATTTTGCTTTCAATTGTTTTATAGATGCTTTGTATCCTCATCAGTGGAAAATTCTGAAAAGAAACATCTTGAGTTCTATGTAAAGAGATGTTTCTGCAGTTTTATTTATCACCATGCCTGATTATTTGAGAGGGAAAATCTTTCAGTTTTGTGTTAAAAATCTATTATCCTTCACTGCCCTGTCAAAAGCTGTTTTCCTGAAATACTTCACTTGTGTATTCCCAAGTCTGGCGCCATTGTTTTTTCAAACGGCAGGGACTTACATTTCAATACTCAAAGCTTCCAGACTGGTTTCAATCAAAAATGGGAGATAAGGGTTTCTTCACACCTTACTATGTTTCAATGCCAGTAAGTTAGGATGTTGGTTTAATCTCAAATTGTCTTTATATATCTTATATTGATATCATGTGGTTGGCTCAGCCTAGTCATGTGTTCACTACATCTCAGCTCAGTGCTTCTTCCTTTTCTTTATCATGTAAGTGCTACAACTTCACAGTCTCCCATTTAAGGCAAACTTTGTTCTATACACCTGAAGTACCATGATCTACTGTGATGTCCAAATATTTATGCTGTAAATAAAGTATAACAGTAATTTGCATACCCACTGCATTATGTTGCTATTACTTACTGTGTGTTTTTACATTGATTTTAGAGTTTGTGTTGATGTTTTCACACAGATTTTTTGATGGGTTTGATGTCTCAAAGCTTTGCTTAGCCAAGGTTTACCTCTCGATTATCTGGGATACTCGATCAATTGTCCCACTCTTGATCCCATGGGTGCCAATTAATAAAAAATGACACCGCCCGCAAACTGGAGGAGCAACACCTCATATTCCACCTCGGGAGCCTACAGGCCGATGGCCTAAACATGGAATTCACCAGTTTTAAAACCTCCCCACTCCTGGCCTCATCCCATGACCAACTCTCCCTCTCATCCCAGATATAAGGGTCTAGGCCTGAAACGTCAAGCCTTCCTGCTCCTAAGATGCTCCTTGGCCTGCTGTGTTCATCCAGCTCCACACCTTGTTATCTCCCTCTCATCCCACCTCGACCTGACACACAACCTGTCCATCTTTCTCCCCACCCATCCTGCTGATCAATCCCCGCCTGCATTCACCTATCACCATCCCACTTACCTTCCCCAGACCCACCCCTCCTCACTCCATTTATTTCCCAGGTCCCTTCCCCCTCCCCATTTTCTGAAGAAGGGTCCTGCCCACATCAACTTTCCTGCTCCTCTGATGCTGTTGGCCTGCTGTGTTCCTCCAGCTCCACAGTGTGTTGTCTCAGACTCCAGCGTCTGCAGTTCTTGCTATCTCTAAATAATAAAAGTTTGCCATATTTCAATACCAAACCTCTTCTGTAAGTACTTGCATCAGCCCAGCTTCTGGATGAGTAAGGAAATCTGGGCAACACGTTCTTGAATTCCGTATTTCCCTGTCTATTAATGGCTGCTGGATGTTGCTGTGCAATTTACTCTCTGAGAACAGTTAATGCTGATAGCCTCATCATTACCTCTCTTGCAAAATCAGGCCCATTAGCTCAAGAATGAGTCTGCAGAATTAAAATACCAGGTAGCTGGCATAATCTAATACATCTTAGTGTGTCTTTGTTAGTGCGTAGGTGCCTTCGATTTAAGTAAGTTTGCTAAGTCTCGGCATTTATGTATAAAATAGTGCATTTAAAATCTTGAATAAAATAATTAGTATTTCTGCATTCAGAAGAAGACAGTACTGGAGCATGAAGTTGTCATCAAATATTGAGATTTAAAACTAAATTTTATGCAACAATACAATACAATACAGCACAAGAACAGGCCATTCGACCCATCAGACCTTTGCCGACTCCTAGTCCTTATTTAGAAGTGCTAAGTATTGCCCACGTGCGGTATCCACCCCTCTGTTAGAAATGCCTCAAACGTTGCTAATGTGCCTGCTTCCACCACCTCGACTGGCAGTGCGTTCCAGGCACCCACCATCCTCTGTGTGAAAAAATTTCCCTACACTTCTGTCCTCAACGTTCCCCCTCTCACTTTAAACCTGTGCTCTCTTGTAGTTGACCTTTCCACTCTGGGAAAAAGCCTTCACTGTTCACCCTATCAACATCTCCCATAATTTTGTACCCTTCTATAAGGTTGCCCCTCATCCTCCGTCTTTCCAGTGAAAACAATCCAAGTTAATCCAAACTCTCCTCATAGTTACAGCCGTCTGACATTACCAACAACACCACAGCACCTTAGACTGGGAAACCATCTACATTAGTTGCTCTTGTATCAAGGAAAGAGTAAACGTCCTTAGCCACCTTTCAATCACAGTTACACATCGAAATCGAACACGCTTGAATTCAGCTTAAGGAACATTGTGACGTAGGCAACAGGCTTTGTTACAATTTTGTGTTTCTTTCTAAATTACAGTTCTGTTAGCAAACTCAACTTTTGTGCTTTATGCCAAATCTGTGGACTATGGCTGGAGGCCAGTATGTCATGACCACTGGAATGCGGATCATGGAGAGCAAGTCTGCAGCAGGATAGGTTACTCCAGGTAACAGTAAGAGATTGCATCAATGTATTTTCTAATGCAGTTCCCCCAGATGTAGTCACATTCACCTGATAGATGGTATCCCAGTGAAAGCTCTAAACAAAATAACTTTAATATACTGTAATTAAATTTCTTGAGGGCACAGTGTTCACAAAGCAGTATTGGCTAGAATTGGAGGTCACATTGTGAAACTTTGCAAGGATGGGTGGTGGAGGAATCCAAACACTACATTGTTGCAATTGAAATTGGTCTTCTGTGTCTCAGGTCATTGTTTGAAGAAAATTAAGGGAACATTGTTCTAACTTTAAGCTGTGTTGAACCTAATTCATCCTAATGACTTAATATTGAGCTCTTCACCATGAAAATATGAGGAACAATATTAGTCTGAATAATTTTTGGAACAAAGTGAAGGAATTAGCAATGTTCATCATCAAACTATTTTTTAATTGTGTTCCAAGTCTGGGAGAGAGATGTTCTTGATGAAAAAAGTGGCTTGACAGATTTTTTTCAGTTGAACGCAAACAAGCAACACAAACAGGACATCAGAATTTCTAAATATACTTTGAAGGACGTATTTTACTGATCTTGAAGACAATTCCATTTCAAATAATGCTGGAGAAAGACCACCCAACTTAAATAGTTTTTTAAAAAAATTCATGGTTGTGGGCATCACTGGCCAGGCCAGAATTTCTTGCCCAGAGGGCAGTTAAGAGTCAGCCACATTGTTGTGGGTCTGGACTCACATATAGGCCAGTCTAAGTATCGATGAGAGATTTCCATCTTGGAAGGACATTAGTGAGCCAGAATGGTTTCTGCTACAACTGACATGGTCACTATGAGACTACCTTTATTATAATTAATTCAAATTTTAACCACTTGCCATGGTGGGATTCAAGCCCATCCCCTCAGAACATTAACATGGGATTCTGGGTAATTGGTCCAGTAACATTACCACTACATCATTGCCTCTTTAGATAATTGAGCTTTTTTACAAGAAAAGCACAGACCTCATCTACAAGCAACTGAACAATGAGAATTAATGTCTTTTGAATTTGTTGTTATCAAGTAAATAAAGCCTTTGCTTGACCTTTCAGGCCTGTGGCTGAATCAGAGACGGTATTGTAAGAAGGCATCTTGACTAATTTATTGACTTTGTTCCTGCATTTAATGTTAACTCTTTATGCTTCTTTAAAATCAAGAACTCAGATGTATCAATGGCTGCACCATTCTTTTGGATAAAATACATAGAGCGAAACCAATTTCTGCATTGGGATTCTGCTTGTTATGGAGGGCCTCCAACTGACTTCTCATTCTATTGCAATCTGTCTACTCCATCTCATAATATTCACACAACTGTGGTCAGTATTATCCAAATGTTTGCATCGAGGAATAATATTGTTTCTAAGGTTATTTCTTTCCAAAGCCAAGGCTGCATTGCTCCTCATTCTAACATTCTTTCCCAAGCTTTTAAACTGAACAAACTTTTCTGTTCCTAAGTGTTCAACTTTTATCAGCTAATATAATGTCACCTATTAATTATTCCATGATTTATACTTCTATCAGCCTTGTCCCTCTTTTTCTCTGTATTTCTTTGTTATTGTTACAGCATTTGAGTAATATTGCAGTATAAATATTTAATATAGAACCAAGAAGTTGACAATAATTTCCAAAGATCTACACCAATGGGGTTGTATCTCAATCATGATTTGTTGATTATTAGTTCCTCCAGGTCAGTCTGTCCGATATCATTTACCAAGGTGGTAGAGTGTGAATGAAAAACTTGGTTGGTTGTTGCTCCGTCTACGTGCTTCTATGTTCCAGTGTATTAGTGTAAAGTCACTCATCTACTGTGACTGTGGTGTTGTCTCAAAGAAGAAGACTATAGAATATCAAACACTAGTGGATGTGTTTTTTGTGCGTGTGCATGTGCGTGTGTGTGTGTGCGCGTGTGTGCGCGCGCGTGTGTTTTCTGTCGATCCCTTTTTCTGGTGTGATACACCAGAATGATCACGATGACCTCCTGAGTTGATTGGACTAATTAAAATTCAGCCACCATAATCCTCCAAATAAATGGACTTCTGTTTTGGTACAGAAGCACGGAGCTTTCCTGTGACTTTTTCCAAAGTGAGGAGTGTGATACACCAAATTGATTGCCATGAGTTCCTACATTATTTAGCCTCACAAAATTTAGCTACCATCATCTGCAAATTAAAAAGAATTTTCTTCCTGTTAATTTCTTAGCACTACATCACCTGTCACTGTATTGCACTCGGAACAGTGCCAAGATCAGGAATGCATTAGGGGAGCAAAAATAGAATTTTTGCAAAAGTATTGAAGTGCAGAAAGCTGGGAAAAGAATGCATCATTTGCCAATCAATACCACAACTTTGGTCCACTGGATCAATGAGCTAACTAGCTGTACAAATGATTGAAGCTTTCTCCCAGTCATGTTATCATGAGTAATTTCGAGGTCTTTGTCTCCATGTGGCATTCTTCCAGCTGGCCAAAACCCATAAACTTGAGAAAGCATCCCTACTTTGATATTAAGTTGTTTTGTGTTTGCCTACATTGGACATTCCATTGCATAATAATGTTTTTAATCTCTATACATGTGTTTCACAGGAACAGCTACTCCTATTATGGATCAACCTCAGCGAGCACAGTTGAATCTTCAGAGTTCCTGATGCTGAATGAGAGTTTATCAACAAAAGACACGTACCATCAGCTAAGCATCAGGTCACTTCTTTGTACATATCAATGTATCACACAACTTTTGATGTTTGCTCATTATCTGTTAACACACTACTCAGAAATATATTTTCCATTCACAGACAAAATTGCTCTTCTGGGTTGCTGGTCACATTACACTGCATAGGTAGGTGTTATTTTATTACTTTGAGTTTCATGTTATAAGTTCTCAACCTGCTAATGTTTCCTATCTCATTCCACTTCATATTTGCACCAATGTGTCCGTCATGATCCCAAGGCTAAGTTGGTTGCACAAGGGTTAACTGAGCTCTGAGGAAGGGTCACCGGACCCGAAACGTTAACTCTGTTTTCTCCTTCACAGATGCTGCCAGACCTGCTGAGCTTTTCCAGCAACTTTTTTTTTTGTTAACTGAGCTCCACCGGACTTGTCAGCTTATCTCTCCTGACCATCAATTGTGCAATAACATCTTGCGTTTCAATAAGTGCCTTTAATGTACTAAAACTTCCGATGGTGATGAACAAGACCAGGCAATTACAGGCTAATTAGATTAAACTGTATTTTAAGACTCTGTAAGGCGTTTTAGAAATTCTTTTCATGGAATATGTATGTTTCAGGCAAGGACAGGATTTATTGCCCAGCCCTAATTGCCATTGAAGTGAATGATTTGGAAGACCATTTCACAGGGCAGCTTAGACTCAACCAAATTACTGTGGACCTAGAGTCTCACGTAGACCAGACCAGGTAAAGAAGGCAGATTTGTTTTCTTAAAGGATGTTAGTGAAGCAGTTTTATACAAGTGATGAGCCACTGAAGCATATTTGGGCTCAAAATATTAACCCTGTCTCTCTCCTACTGTTGCTTCCAGAGCTGCTGAGTTTCTCCAGCACTTCCTGACTTCGTTTCAGATTTGGTCATTCCAGCATTTTTCCCCTATTACGAAAATTTTATTGTGCCAGTTCTGAAACCAGCTTTACAATCCTTACGCATGAATTGAATTTTAAGTCCATCAGCTGCCGCGGGGGTTTTGAATTCATATCATCTCCAGAACACTCTGTCACTACCTCCCCATTAGGGATGGGATGACAGATGCCTTGAAGATTTTTAGCTGATCAGATTTGTTGAATACATCAGCCTCAGCCTATAGAGAGAGGCTGAATAGGCTAGGACTATTTTCCTTGCAGTGTCGGAGGTTGAGGGGTGATTTTTTTGGAGGTTTATAAAATAATGTGGGGCATGGTTGGGATGAATAGGCATGGTCTTTTTCCCAGGGTAGGGAAGTCCAGAACTAGATAGCATAGGTTTAAGGTTAGAGAGAAAAGATTTTAAAGGGATCCAAGGGGCAACTTTTTCACACAGAAGGTGGCGAGTGTAAGGAATGATCTGCCAGAGGAAATGCGGGAGGCTGGTACAATTGCAACATTTAAAAGGCATCTGGATGGATACATGAATATGAAGTGTTTAGAGGGATGAGGGCCAAATGCTGGCAAATGGACTCGTCGAATTTAGGATATCTGGTTGGCATGGATGAGTTAGACTGAATGGGCTGTTTCCGTGCTTTACAACTCGATGATTCTATGATATCAACGCTGGTTAACTTCATCATATTTTTTGAAAAGTTGACTAAAGCAGGGAAGAGGGGAATGCCCATGGGTGCTACCTATGGAGACTTCCAAAAGGTATTTATTAAAGTCCTTCATAAAAGACCATTAGCTAACATTGAATCTCATAGAGTTGGAAGCAAGTTATTGACTTGAATAGGAAATTGGCGCAACAGCCGAAAACAGTAGAATAATAATGCATGAGTTCTCTATTTGACAAGGTCTTATGGAGCCCTCCTTCACATTGTTTGGTACTACCATTATGCCAAATGGGATAGATTTTACTTAAACCTAGGCATCCACGAGTCACTAGGGGCCATCAGCAGCAGCAGAACTGTATTCAACCACAATCTGTAAAATGAAGGGCAAACAAAAGCCCACTCCACAGACCTGCCCTTAGTGGCCTAATCCACACACTGGAGATTCCAGATTTGATTTGAATGAAGGCAGGTGCTCAATGAAATTGCCAGCTGCCTTGAGGAACTTTGCATGTACCAGTCATGGACTGTCCTTCATTCTAGCCCCGGCAAAAATGGCAAATGTCAGGCTTAAAGGTGGGACATGGGATTTTGAACATCTTTCAGAATTTTTTTCACTTTGATGGATCTCCATTGTGGTGAAAATCTGGGCTGTAGTCTCACCAGCATCTTGGACGGCTTCAGTAACACCTCCTTACTTTGTATATTCCATTCCCAGTCGCAATGCAAAAACAGAATATGCGCAATATAATTGAGAATCATAAATTCATTCCAGTGCAGATGGATATCATTAGACTCATTATATCGGCTCCAGCTCTCTGAATGACAATGCCATATTCCTGCCTTTTTCTCATAACCCTGCAGATAATTTTTATTTGAATTGTCATGAAATGCCGTATTGAATGCCTCAATTGAATCTACTTCCACCTCTGGTTGTTCGTTCCAGAGACAAATATCTTGCTGTGTGAATTGGTTCCTTCTCATATCACATTTACTTCTTTCACAAATCACTTGAAATCTGTGCCCTCTCATTCTTGCTCCATTTGTGAGTAGGAGCAATTTTTCTGTAAATTTCTATTTTCCATAATTTTCAATACATTTCTCCATTTATGCTTGCTATGAACAGATTGGCAGAAACATTTCCGGATTATTACAACTGGACTCACATTTTAAACTTTGCAACACCTGCAGCTTGTGAAAGATGCAATATAAATGTCCATTCTTCCAGAAATGCTTGAGGTCAAGAAGCATTTTGTCATGCAAAGATTGATCCTTCAGATGGGATGATTGCGACCGAAATGTTTCACTAAGATGATCCCTGAGGAATTGTCTTCTGACCAAAGGCTAAATAGACTTGGGCTCTACACACCTAAGGTTAGAAGAATGAAAGGTGATATCATTGAAACATACAGAATATTTAGGGGCTTGTCAGGGTAAATGCTGAGAGGATATTTCCCCTCATGGGAGAATCTAGGACCTGTGATGATGCTGTGGCTATAAGAGGTTATTTTGAGAGGTTTTAAGACAGAGCTGTAGATTGGGATGTCAGTAACACAAACAGTTTGTGACGCTTGATTTTTTTTTAAGTTGAACAATAGAAGCAGCCTGGATGGTTGTTCTCAGACCAGGATTTCTAGTTTTTTGTTTAGCTTTTAGGCTCAGCAAAAACTGTTGGAGTCTTGAAGAAGTGGAAGTTATTTTCTCCCCTCTCTCAGTTACACCTAGAAGCTGTGGTTTCTTTCTGCTGCTGGGTTACATGAGAGATAAATGTATTTTCTAAATTTGCATTTTTGCCATGGGGTATGTTTATGGGATGTTATTATTTTGGAACATTTAATTAATAATAGTTACTGCATCTCTTATTCTGTTAAGTTTTCCAACAGAGTTGTTGTTCTAAGTTCTTTCTTTTGTTGTATTTCAACTATAGTGTTTAAATAAATTATGTTTTGCTTAACATTGAATGAATTGAATTGCATCTGGAACACAGCACTTTATATTTTCCTTTAAAATAAGAAAAAAAGGTCCAAACTACCATCTTAAAATATTTTGAGGGATTCTAGTCTGGCACATATCAGACCAGAGGATATACAGTCTGAGCTTCATTGAGTTTTTTTAAAGAAGTAACAAAGAGGATTGATGAAGGCAGAATGGTGGACCTGATCTATATTGATTTCAGTCAGTCATTCAACAAGGTTCCACATGGTAGACTGGTTAGCAAGGTTAGATCACATGGAATACAGGGAGAACTAGCCATTTGGATACAGAACTGGCTCAAAGGTATGTGAGTTGGAAGGTGGATGAGTTGTAAGGTGGACAGATCGGGGATGGAGAGATTTTGAAGCTGGTGAAGTCAATATTCAAGCCATTGGTCTGTAAGCGCCCAAGGTGGCATATCAGCTGTTTCTCATCCAGTTTACATTTGGCCTCGCTCTGGCAATGGAGGAAGTCAAGGATGGACATGTCACCAGGAGAGTGGGAAAGGTCTGTTAAAGTGGATGGCAACCAGAAGTTCGGTTTGGTTGGTACATGCAGAGCACAGATGCTCTGCAAACCTGTCCCGAGTATGTGTTTGGTCTCCTTGATATCGAGGAAACCACTTTGGCAGCAACAGATACAATAGATCAGGTTGGATGAAGAGCAGGTGAATCTCTGCCAGATTTGGAAGGATTGTTTGGGGCCTGGGACAGAGGTGAGAGATGATGTGTAGGGGTAGGTGTAGCACCTCTTGCGGTTGCAGGGAAAGATACTGGGTGTGGTGGAGGGATTGGTGGGGAGTGTGGAGCTGACGAGAGAGTCGTGGAGTGAACGCTCCCTGTGGAAAGTGGACAGTGGTTGAGAGGGGAATATCTTTTTGGTGGTGGGGCCTGATTGTAGGTGGCAGAAATGTTGGAGGTTGATGCATTGTATTTGGAGGTTGGTGGCGTGGTATGTGAGGACTAATGGGAATCTATCCTTTCTGTTGCTGGGGGGAGAGGGTTTGAGGGCAGAAACACGGGAAATACAATTAAGGGCATCCTTAATAACAGAGGAGGGGAAACTATGGTCTCTAAAGTAGGAGGATATCTGGGAAGTCTTAGAGTAGAACACCTCATCCTGGGAGCAGATGCGGTGGAGGTAGAGGAATTGTGATTATGGGATAATGTGTTTGCAGGAGAGTGGGTGAGAGGAGGTGTAGTGGGTTTGAAATGGATGTCAGCGGTGAGTCAGTTACCGGATATGGAGACGGAGAGGAACAGGAACGGGAGGGAGGTGTCAGAAATGGTGTAAGGTGAATTTGAGGGTGTGGTGGAGGGTGCTGGTGAAGTTGATGAACTTTTCGAGCTCCCTGTGGGAGCACAAGGCAGCACCGATACAGTCATCAATGTAACGGAGAAAAGAGGTGAGGTATTAAGGGCCGGTGTAGTTGTTGACTTGAATCAGTCTTGAACAGCAGTCGATGGTGATCATTTATGACTTGCCATTGAAGATAAACAGATACATTGTCAGCATTCCTTGGGGTCTGGTTAAAAATGTAACAAATACCTGTGGTTTGTTTCTGTGCTGGTAGGGTAATCGGAAATTATTTCTTTAATATCCTCCAAAATTTCAGTCCATCACACTGATAGCTAAACCCTTGTTCCACACTTGTTGATTTCCAAGCGACTTTGATATAGATTCTCTAAGATACCTTCTCTTGGTGAACTTGGAATAACTGTTATCTCATTGAAAATCCTAAGTCTCTTTGATGTTCGAAGTATGTTTTCATGACTGTATCAGTACATTGTTGGTTTGGCCAACTCTTTGTGCTTATGTTCTGAAGAAGGGTCACTAGATTCAAAACATTAATTCTTTTTTCTCTCCATAGATGCTGCCTGACTGGCTGAGTTTCTCCAGCATTTTCTGTTTTTCTGTTTTGGATCTCCAGCATCTGCAATTCTTTGCTTTATCTTTGCACTTTCTGTTGGACTTTGTTGCATTCCTGGTCTTGATGAATCTGTTTGACTCTGTTCTGAATTGCTGACTATTATTTTGCAGTAGACTAAATGTAAGACTCAATTTGTTCAATGTAATTTACATCTCATCCTGTGAGATTACCTACAATTGCTCTGGAATACAGCTGTCCCATGCAGTTTACCTTACACGTAAACTGGTTCACCAGCAAATCTCATCAACCTCAAACAAAATCGTTGTCTTCTTTGAGGTATTCTTGTAAACTCCTTCTCATCAAGTAGGGAAATTAAAGGTGTGCAGTTTACCTCAATAAACACTGATGTGGGCTGAGAAATTTTCACAAGCTGATTTCTGAGGACTTATTTTTCTAAGATAACGAGGTGCAGAGCTGGATGAACTCCTATGATGTTGCTTGGCCTGCCGTGTGTTCATCCAGCTCTGCACCTTGTAATCTCAGATGCTCCAGCATCTGCAGTTCCTACTATCTCTGAAACTTATTTTTCTAAGATTGCATATTTCATCTCTGTATCTGACATTGCTTAAGATGGTCTTCAATGGTTGCTTGGTCATATACGCAACTTAGACATTACTGAAGGGGGTCAAGAACTTGAAGCTTTTTGTCTTGTGCTCATCAGAGTTGGGCATAGAAAGCGGGCATGAAGAAAAGATTGATTTAGAGATAGTGAGAACTGCTGATGCTGGAGAATCTGAGATAACAAGGTGTAGAGCTGGATGAACACAACAGGCCAAGCAGCATCAGAGGAGCAGGAAAGCTGACGGTTCAGGTCTGGACCTGAAACGTCAGCTTTCCTGCTCCTCTGAAGCTGCTTGGCCTGCTGTGTTCATCCAGCTTTACACCTTGTTATCTCTTATGAAGAAAAAATGCTTGTTTCTTGCCTCCTAGAGCTGATGAGTGCATGCATCACTATCATCACAGTGAACGGTGCTAATTTCAGTCTTCCAGGTATTAACCCCTTCAGACCTATGTATAAAATACCCCAATCCAATGCTGGCCCATGCTTGGAAGAGCATCCTGAAGCTTTGAATACTCACACTCCCAAACACTAAGCACACAGATCTCCATCAATAGCAGTTACATAAACATATGAACATACAAATTAGGAGCAGATATAGGCCATTTGATGCTCAATCATGGGGCTGGATGAACACAGCAGGTCAAGCAGCATCATAGGAGCAGGAAAACTTGACGTTTCGGGCCTAA
>JAHRHZ010000061.1:17829183-17904940 GCA_024137785.1 Ginglymostoma cirratum | reverse complement strand
GTCAAGCTTTCCTGCTCCTATGATGCTGCTTGGCCTGCTGTGTTCATCCAGCTCCACACCTTGTTATCTTGGATTCTCCAGCATCTGCAGTACCTATTATCAGTGTTTGAAAAGGGTTAGGAATCAAACTTCAAGCATACAGGATAAACTAATGGCAATGAGAAGAGGGATGGTTAATACAGGACTGAAGGTGTATGCAGTATAAGAAAGAAGGTAAATGAACTAGTGGCGTAGATCAAAATTGGCAGATATGATGTGGTGGGCATCACGGAGACATGGCTGCAAGGGGATCAGGGTTGGGAGTTGAATATCCAAGGATATACATCTTGTCGAAAAGATAGGCGGGTGGGCAGAGGGGGTGGGTTGCCTTATTAGTAAAAATTAAATTAGCTCTATAGTAAGAAACGACTTAGGGCCAGATGGTGTAGAATCTATGTGAGTAGAGTTGAGGAACTGCAGAGGTAAAAACAACCATAGTTGGAATTACGTACAGGCCTCCAAACAGTAGTCAGGAGCTGGAGTGCAAGACACACCAGGAGATAGAAAAGGTGTGTAAGAAAGGCAAAGTTATGGTGATCGTGGGAGATTTCAATGTTCAGGCAGATTGGGAAAATCAGGTTCGTTGTGGATTGCTAGAAAAGGAATTTGTGGAATGTCTACAAAATGGCTTTTTGGAGCAGCTTGTGGTGGAGCCCACTAGGGAACAGGTAATACTGGATTTAGTGTTGTGCAATGAGGTGGACTTGATAAGGGAGCTTAAGAAACCTGAGGAGGCAGTGACCATAATATGATTGAATTTACTCTGCAATTTGAGAGGGAGAAGATAGAATCAGAGGTAATGGTATTACAGCTGAATAAAGGCAACTACAGAGGCATGAGAGAGGAGCTGGACAGAATTGACTGGAAGATGAGCCTAGCAGGAAAGACAGTGGAACAGCAATGTCAGGGGTTTCTGGGAGTAATTCAGGAGACAAAGCAAAAATTCATCCCTCGGGAAAAGAAACATGGTACAGGGAAGATGAGGCAACCATGGCTGACTAGGGAAGTCAGGGATAGCATAAAAACAAAAGAGAAAGCATATAATGTGGTGACGTGCAGTGGGAAACCAGAGGACCTGGAAGCTTACAAAGACCAACAGAGGGCAACAGAAAAAGAAATATGGAGGCAGATTAAATATGATGGTAAGCTAGTCAGTAACATAAAGGAGGACTGTAAGAGTTTCTTTAGATATATAAAGAGCAAAAGAGAGGCAAAAGTGAACATTGGACCGGTGGAAAATGATACTGGAGAGACACTAGTGGGGAACAAGGAAATGGCTGAGGAACTGAATAATTACTTTGTGTCAGTCTTCACAGTGGAAGACACAAGTAATAACCCAAAAATTTGAGTCAAGGGGCAGAGCTGAGTATGGTGGCCATCACCAAGGAGAAAGTGCTAGAAAAACTGAAAGGCCTAAAGGTAGATAAAAATCACAAGGACCAGATGGACTAAACTCTAGAATTCTTTAGGACATAGCTGAAGAGATAATGGAGGTGTTAGTGATGATCTTCCAGGAATCGCTAGAGTCAGGGAGGATCCCAGACGACTGGAAAATTGTGAATGTGACACTCCTGTTTAAAAAGGGAATAAGGCAAAAGACTGAAAATTACAGGCCAATTAGCCTAACCTTGGTTGTGGGTAAGATTTTGGAGTACATTGTGGAGGATGAGATTTCTGAATACTTGGAAGTGCATGGTAAAATAGGGCAAAGTCAGCATGGTTTCATCAAGGGGAGGTGATGCCTGACAAATCTGTAGGAATTCTTTGAGGAAGTTATGAGCAGGTTAGACCAAGGAGAGCCAATGGATGTTATCTACCTAGACTTCAAGAAGGCCTTTGACAAGGTGCTGCACAGGAGGCTGCTGAGTAAGATAAGGGCCCTTGGTGTTAGAGGCAAGGTGCTAGTAAGGATAGAAGATTGGCTATTTGGCAGAAAGCAGAGCGTGGGGATAAAAGGGTCTTTCTCAGGATGACAGTGGGTGAGAAGTGGTGTTCCACAAGAGTCAGAGTTGGGACCATAACTTTTCACTTTATACATTAATGATCTAGATGAAGGAACTGAGGGCATTCTGGCTAAGTTTGCAGACCATACAAAGATACGTAGAGGGACAGGTAGTATTGAGGATGTGGAGAGGCTACAGAAGGATTTGGACAGGTTAGGAGAGAGGGCAAAGAAGTGGCAGATGGAGTACAATGTGGGAAAGTGTGAGGTCATGTACTTTGATAAGAAGAATAGAAACATGGACTATTTTCTAAATGGGGAGAAAATTCAGAAGTCTGAAGTGCAAAGAGACTTGGAAGTTCTAGTCGAGGATTCTCTCAATATAAACTTGTCGGTTGAGTCAGCAGTTAGGAAGGCAAATGCAAATTTGGCATTTATTTTGCGAGGACTTGAATATAAAAGCAGGGGAGTATTTCTGAGGCTCTATAAGGCTCTGGTCAGGCCACATTTGGAGCCTTGTGCTCAGTTTTTGGCCCCATATCTCAGGAAAGATGTACTGGCCCTGGAGGGGGTTCAGAGGAGTTTCATAAGAATGAAAAGTTTAACATATGAGGAACATTTGAGGACTCTGGTCTATACTCGCTAGAATTTAGTAGGATGAGGGGGGATCTAATTGAAACTTACAGAGTACTGAATGGCCTGGACAGAGTGGATGTTGGGAAGATGTTTCCATTGGTAGGAGAGACTAGGACCTGGGGTCACAGCTGAGAGGTGGCAAATGGAGTTTAATGCGGAAAAGTGAGAGGTGATTCACTTTGGAAGGAGTAACAGGAATACAGAGTACAGGGCTAATGGTAAGGTTCTTGGTAGTGTGGATGAGCAGAGAGATCTCGGTGTCCATGTGCATAGATCCCTGAAAGTTGCCACCCAGGTTGATAGGGTTGTTGGGAAGGCGTACGGTGTGTTAGGTTTTATTGGTAGAGGGATTGAGTTTTGGAGCCATGAGGTCATGTAGCAGCTGTACAAAACTCTGGTGCAGCCGCACTTGGAGTATTGCATACAGTCCTGGTCGCCGCATAATAGGAAGGATGTGGAAGCATTGGGAAGGGTGCAGAGGAGATTTACCAGGATGTTGCCTGGTATGGAGGGAAGATCTTATGGGGAAAGGCTGAGGGACTTCAGGCTGTTTTCATTACAGAGAAGAAGACTAAAAGGTGACTTAATAGAGACATACAAGATGATCAGAGGATTAGATAGGGTGGACAGCGAGAGCCTTTATCCTCGGATGGTGACGGCCAGCACGAGGGGACATAGCTTTAAATTGAGGGGTGATAGATATAGGACAGATGTCAGAGGTAGATTCTTTACTCAGAGAGTAGTAAGGGCGTGGAATGCCCTGCCTGCAACAGTAGTAGACTCGCCAACTTTCAGGGTATTTAAATGGTCATTGGATAAACATATGGATGATAATAGAATCGTGTAGGTTAGATGGGCTTCAGATTGATTTCACAGGTCGGTGCAACATCGAGGGCCGAAGTGCCTGTACTGCATTGTAATGTTCTATGTTCTATGTTCTAAAGGAAAGACCTTTTAGAATGGAGATAAGGAGAAACTTCTTCAGCCAGAGAGTGGTGAATCTATGAAATTCATTGCCACAGAAGGCTGTAGAGGTTAGGCCATTGATTATATTTAAGATGGAGATAGATAGGTTCTTGGTTATCAAAGGGATCAAGGATTACATGGAGAAAGCAGGAGAATGGGATTGAGAAACTTATCAGGCATGATTGAATGGTGGAGCAGACTCAATAGGCTGAATGGCCTAATTTCTGCTCCTATGTCTTGTAGTCTTATGGTCTTATGATGTTGTGCCAAACATGATGCCAAATTAAACTAATCCTTTCTGTCTGCCCTTGGTCCATATTCCTCCATTCCTTGCATATTCATGTGTTTATCTAAAAGTCTCTTTAACGCCCCTATTATATCTGCCTCCATTGCTACCCCTGGCAGTGCATTCCAGGCACCTACCGCTCTCTGTGTTAAAAAAAAACTTGCCCCTCAGATCTCCTTTGAACTCCCCCCTCTCACCTTAAATGCCCTCGTATTAGACATTTCAAGTCTGGGAAAAAGATTCTGCTCTACCTGTGCATCTCATAATTTTATAGACTTCTATCAAGCTTCCCCTCAGTCCCCGCTTCTCCAGAGAAAATAACCTGAGATTTTCCATCATCTCCTTATAGCTCATACCCCCTAATCCAGGCAGCATGCTGATAAACCTTTTCTCCACCCCCTCCAAAGCCTCCACATCTTTCCTGTGGTGCGGTGAACAAAATTGAATGCAATACCCTTCAGTGTGGCCTAACTGAAGTCTTATAAAGCTGGTCTGCAGTGAGGTTCATGGCAGAATCAAGTGAAAGGTTGCGATGTTGGGAGTAACTCGCTGCATATCTTATGTGATTGTCAAGCAGTGAGAATACAAGGTGCCTCTTTAATATTCAGCTTTCTATCTTACCATATACACTGACCACTAAACATTGAGAAATCTTGACATGGAAGTCAGAGTGGATCCCTGGTGACTTCAGTTCACCGCTGACTGCAAGGAGCCTCTATGTTGCTCAGCAGCACATGTCCTGAGCTGTGGGCGCACGCACCCCTTGTCTATGTACAATGGGATCTAACCCCCCATTAACCATCACGATACCCCTCTGATCCACTTGCAGGCCATTCCGCAAGCATGACAGGGTGCTCTGACATCAAGTATTGAACAGATGCTGTCGGGACACTTTGCAGGAACAGGCCCCCAGCCTACAGATTGGACCAGACTGCAGCTCAGGGCTGTTCACTTGAACTCTTAGGGCTCGGTCACTTAGCGACTGTCTGTATATTTGCAACATCCATGCAGTGCCTTGCCTAAATACAAAACAAAGAGCTGCAGATGCTGGGTCCTGAAGAAGGGTCACCGGACCTGAAGCATTAACTCCGTTCTCTTTAAACAGATGCTGCCAGATTCTCCAGCTATTTTGGCCCTCACCTTGTCTTGCCTGCTTCAGCTAGAGCCACAGGCTATCGGTACTGGCGTGCTGAAGCAATGTTTAATGCATATACACAGACAGGCTGCTTGCTGTATTTGTCAGTAGAAATCTGTCTAGGGGTGAAACATCTTGCTGTACTTCACACTGAGGTGTCAGTCTAACATGGTCAGCATGGCAAACACACTGCATCTTGTGGCCATGTCAGGGGTACAAAGAACAAAGAACAGTGAACAGTATAGCACATGAACAGACCCTTTGACCAACCAAGACTGTGCTGACACGTGATGTCTCTTTAAACTAAACACCTTTTACTGCCATGTGGTCCGTAACCCTCTATTCCCTGCCTATCTGTCAAGATGCCTCTTAAATGTTGCTATTGTATCAGCCTCCATCACTTCCTCTGGCAGCACATTCCAGGCACTTCCCTCTCTCACTTCTCTTTTCAACTTACCTCCGACTATCCATTCTATTGATCCCTGTCATAATTTTATTAGCTTCTATCAGGTCACCCCTCAGCCTCCAACATTCAAACAAATACAAGCAAAGTTTGTCCAATCTCTCCTCCATGGCTAATACCCTCCAAACAAGGTAACATACTGGTAAATCCTTTTGGTAACCTCTTCAAAGCCTCTACTGTGGCAACCAGAACTGTACATGGTATTCCAAATGTGGCCTGAGTAAAGTTCTAAACGACTTGCCAATTTTTATACTCTGTGCCACAACTGATGCAGGCAAGCATGCCATATTGATGACCTTATCCAAGCGTGTTGTCACTTTCAGGGAACTGTGGATCTATACACCTAGTTCCCTCTGTATGTTGATGCTACTAAGGGTTCTGCTAATTACTGTATACTTTCCTCCTGCAGGAGATTTTCCAAAATGCATCACCTCACATTTGTCTGGATTAAACCCCGTCTGCCATTTCTCCACCCAAGTCTCCAGCCTATCTATATCCTGCTGTATCCTCTGGCAATCCTCCTCAATATCAGCAGGTTCCCTCAATCTTTGTGTCATCTGCAAAATTACTAATGAGGCCACATACATTCCTCCTCCAAATCATTGATATATAATTACAAGCAACATATATGTATTAGAAACATGTAGTCCTCAGTCCAATCACGTGAGGCGTGCTGCTGGTCAGGTACTGTTAGGGTAGACTCCACACCCAATCCAAGGACTGATGATAGTTACTTGTCCACTCTGGGGCAGTTAGTGGATCTGTCCAGCTACAGTGCAGGGAGTGGGCAATAGTCTGTTCTGTAGGGCCTGGAGAAGTCAGGGAATTGCATATCCTCAGTTTATGGAGCTGCAAACCACAGTCACTCATACCTAGGGGAAACTCATCGAATTATGTTAAAGATCTGGGATGAATACAGACTTGGGGATCCACATATTGAATGTTGAAGACTGCTTATTGAGGGTCAGTGCCTGCTATTGATACTTTTTGAAGCAACCCACTCAGATATTATTACATACCTCTAGAAAAGGTGGGACGTGACCCCAGATCTCCTGGCTCAGAGGTAGTGATTCTACCACTATGCCATTAGAGTCCTCATTGTCCCAGCTAGCCTGATTAATCTCACCTGAAACACTTTCAAATGCTTTAGAACTTTAAAATAATGGAATTAGGTTGGACCCACATTCAGTTCTTCCTGCTGCAGACGTGTGTTATAATGTCTCTCAACAGGCTGTTTTGAAAATATCTAACATTGGATTGAATCAGAGGTAGAGGATTGTGTGTAGAACATAACGACAGAGGCAGACCTGTCTGCTAATGAAGAGCAGGAGCAGGCTCCTCAATTCTTTCAAAAAGGATGGGGAAGTAATGGCCTAGTGGTATTGTCACTGGACTGTTAATCAGGAGACCTAGAAAATGTTCTGGGGGCCTGGGTTCAAATCTTGCCACAGCAGATGGTGGAATTTGAAGTCAATAAAATATCTGGATTGAGAATCTAATGATGCCATGAATCCCTTGTTAATTGACAGGAAAAACCCCTCTGGTTCACTAATGCCCTTTAGGGAAAGAAACTGCCATCCTTACCTGGTCTGGCTCTCATGTGACTCCCAAACCCACAGCAATGTGGTTGACTTTTAACTGCCCTCTGGGCAATTAGAGATGGGCAATAAATGCTAGCTGAGCCAGCGACACCCTCATCCCGTGAATGAATGAAGACTCTTAAACTGAAAGAAAGTTCCAGTCACTCTCTTGGAAAAAGAAAACTAATAAATAAAAGTGAGGGATAACAAGGTGTGGGGCCATCAGAAATGGTTGGCTTCTGATGAAGGGTCTCGGCCCGAAACATCAAGCTTTCCTGCTCCTATGATGCTGCTTGGCCTGCTGTGTTCATCCAGCCCCACACCTTGTTATCTCGGATTCTCCAGCATCTGCAGTTCCTATTATCGCTAATAAATAAAAATGGCTTTCCTCGACTCTATCCCCACCAATCACACCGGGGCTTGAGACAAGAAGGAGTCGAGTAAACATCGTCAACTGAAAATGAAACTAAAAATCAGACTCCCTCAGCTCCGTCTTCATCGAACCTTCCCAGAACAGGAACAACAATGGTCTAAAGGTCAGAGGGAAACCTACATCCACCTATTGCAAATGAAAATAAAGATCCCCTTGCACCAACCCTATCAAGCACTTCTGGGTCAGTGACTACATCAGATTAAAATAAAAGACCACTTGGCTCTTTCGAGGAGTCCAAAGTTGATATGAAGGGAAAATAATACAGACCTGTTCTGGGGCACCAAACCAAAAACAACCTCAAACTCAAAATCAAACGGTAGGTCCCTCAGCCCCTTGACCTGGCTCCACTATTCTATAAGATCATGGCTGAGCTGATTCGTCTCCCCCATTTGACCTTTCACCTCCTTTTTTGATGAGAATCTATCCAGCTCTGCCTTAAAAATATCCAAAGGTCTTCCACAACCTTTTGAGGAAGGGAGCATCAAGTCTCCAAAGAGCTTACCCTTGGGGTCAAGTTGCCTCAGGTGAGTATAAGAGGGCAGTGCATGCTGACCTTAACTAGTGTGGGAACTGGACCTGTGTTATCGGTGTCATTCTGCATCAGGAACCAACCCAGTCCAGCGAACTGACCACAACCCCCTTCATTTTAATCAGGGTCCTTTTGTTCCAGATGCTCCCACAAGAGGAAATATCCTTTTCACATGTTCCTTCAGGAAGGGGTGGCATGGTAGCTCAGTGGTTAGTACTGCTGTCTCACAGCGCCAGGGAACTGGGTTTAATTCTGCCCTCAGGCGACTGTCTGTGGAGAATTTGCACATTCTCGCTGTGTCTGCGTGGGTTTCCTCCCACAGTCCAAAGATGTGCAGGTTAGGGTGGATTGGCCATGCTAAATTGCCCATAGTGTCCAGGGATGTGCAGGCTAGGTGGATTAGCCATGGGAAATGCAGGGTTATAGGGTGGGTCTGGGTGGGAGACTTTTTGGAGGGCCAGTGTGGACTTGATGGGCTGAATGGCCTGCTTCTACACTGTAAGGATTATATGATCTTATGTGTTTCAATTGAATCATATTTTACCAAAGAGGAACAGTGTCTTGCCTCAGTAGTGTACACTATACGTTGTTGTTTTGAAAGCTCTGAGCAGATTTTACAAGATTTGGAGGTGGTTATTATAATACGTCTTTTATCCCTTGCTTCTTTGCAGGTATCCCTTCCCTTCCCACTGGCTTGTGTATGGTGGCATTCTACAACAATCTGAAACACATGTCGTAAATCCACGTTCTGTAGATAAATTTATCACCCATGAAAAGTTTAACAAAGTAAACAAAGATTATGACGTAGCATTACTGAAGCTAAAGAGTCCCTTCATGTTTTCAGGTAATTTGCAATGCATTTTGTGAAAATGCTTAGCTCATCTCCCCTCTGCACTCCTTGGATTATTAACTCTGGGGATTGAATTTACACAGAAATTTGATCAGATGACCTTCCAACTGAATTGTCCCACCTGGTTAATCATACTCCTCATCCACTAGTTTAATGACCAAATAACAAACACCAAAAGTGACTTGTATTTATATAGTGCCTTTGATTTGTTTGGAGTTAATGAAAGGGCTACAAGATACGTGGCATAACATTGCCAAGATTCCTTCAACAGTCTCTTCTAAACTAGCAACCTCTGCCACCTGGAAGACTGAAGGACCACCTGTCCCCTCCAAGAAACTTACCACTTTGGCTTAGAAATATATCACCATTCATACTGGCTCAATATCTTCAATAGCACTGTGAATATAGCTACACCACATAGACTCCTGCAGCTCAAGAAGTCAGCTCCCCACCTCCTTAAGGACAATTAGGGATGGGAAGCAAATGCTGGCCTTTTACAATGATGATCACCTCTTGGAGTTGGATGATAGAAAGTTTGGCAAATCATGCTGCATCTGTAGAGAATTAGAAGAATATTAGAGACAAGACTTGCTGGTATACAGGCAGGGAAGTGAAGGAGAGTACATAACAAAAGATGAATTATAAGGTGGAAGACGCAGCTACTTTGAGAGCATGAGTCTTCAGTATTGTTGCTGAAATGTTGTCAAGGTCCGGTGCCTTCAGCCATTTCTTGATATCACACGGGGTGAATTGAAGTGGCTAAAAAATGGTGTCTGATACTGGGGGCTTCTGGAGGAGGCCGAGATGGATCATCCACTCATTATTTTTGGCTGAAGATGGATGAAACTGCTTCAGCCTTGTCACTTTCACTGACGTGCTTGGTCCCGCCATCGCTGGGGACGGGATAATGTGGAACCCTATCCTCCTGTAACATGTTACATTGTCTACCACCATTCATAAATGGATGAGGCAGGACTGCAAAGCTGAGATCTGATTTATTTGTGATGATACCATCACCTTAAAAAGGTTATTTTGTCCTGGGTTTTTTGAAGAAAGATTGTAAAGACAGAGGTTCGGAAGTGTCCACTGGAGGTGGCCTAAGTCAATAAGTTAAGAGGCCTTTAGATTTGTTTTAAAAACAGATGTAACAATGGAAGGGAATGGCCAGTTCTCCCTGATCAGGCTTTCTTGTGTTTTTTAGCTGTAGCAGTCAGAAGCTGTTTGGGTCTCTGAAGGGATGGATCTTCAGTAAAATGATTCTGAACTGTGACTTTCCCTGAAATCTCTCTTGATGTTGAATGGCATGTAAGAATCTGTGTCTGAATTTACCTTTTTGCCATGAGGTGTGTTTATGGGATGTTACTATATTGGAACAGTTAATTAGTAATGGTTACTGTTTATTATTCGGTTAAGTTTTCCATGAGTAAGTTATTCTAAATTCCTCTTTCTTTTGTTTGTATCTTATCTATAGTGTTAAGTAAATTGTGTTTTGCTTAACGTTGAGTGGTTTGACCAGTTCCATATCTGGAACAAGCATTACACATCTACCTTTAAAATAAGAAATAAGTTAGGATCTGGGCTGCCTTCTTAAACTATTGTGAGGGGTTCTGGTCTTGTCCATAACAAGTCACTTGATCCTGTCTATCGTAAGCTGCTTCCATTGTTTGAAATGTTAAGTATTCCTGTTTGGTGGCTTCACCAGGTTGACACCTTATTTTCAGGTGTGCCTGGTGCTGCTCCTGGCATGCCCTTCTGCACTCTCCATTGAAGCAGGATTGATCCTCTGGCTTGATGGTAATGGTTGAGTGGGGGATGTGCCAAGCCATGAGGTTGCAGATTGTGTGCTGGAGCACAGTTCTGCTGCTGTTGGCTCAAAGTGACTGCTCTGTTTCTTGCATTGCTACACCTAAAAATCTAGCCATTTAGCATGGTGATAGCGTCACACAACATGCTGGAGGGTATCCTCGATGTCAGGAGGTGACTTTGTCTCCAAAAGGACTCTTACCAATACTGTCAGTAGCAGGTGGATCAGTGAGAATGATGTTAAATACAATCCACAATGCCTCTGATCCTGCTGAAGAAACCTCCTGCTACCACCGCAGGAACATTTTGACAGGAATCACAATCAAAGTCGATGCTGCCGCATCACCGACAGGAGAGTGGAAATGAACCGCCAAATCACTGACTCCAAAGCCATCTATCAAGCCGCCATGACTCTGGCCGCTACTAGACACTGTCCCAACACCCAAGCACCGGGTTCCCTCCCAACTCCTGAGGACTGAGGGAACGTCCAAATTCCTGAGGAAATGGAATCACCGCGCCACATTGTTCAAGCCGTGGCTGCCAGGGCCATGAGGACTCGGGCCGGATCTGTTGCAGCTTTCCCCAACATTCCCCCTTCACCGCGGCTGCAGAAGAGAAGAAAAAAAAGTGAATTTAATACAAAAGATAAGTGAAGAAATGAAAAAGAAAGAAGGATGCAGCCAGGCAGGTGAGTGGGAGCGGATGGGCCTAGCGGGGAGCACTTCCGGCTGCAATCTTTGGCATTTGGGAGCTGGTCCTTGCACCTTCAGCTACCATCGTCCTGTAGCCACTTCAGAGACCCAGGAGCTATGGAGGGAACAAAAAAACAGACTTCATCTTAACTTTGTCTCATGTATTTAATTTTATAATTTCTGTATTTAATATGGCACCTGATTATGGCCACTTATACACTTTTCCCTGTATTTTCATCAGCGCAAGTGGCAATAAATTCCTATACTACAAACACCTGAGGATGAGGGAACTACCTTCCATAGATAAAGTCTGGCAGCAATGTCCTTTAGATCCAGCCTGAGAGATGGATGGAATTGGTCTTGATGGATGGGTCTGTTGCAGGCTTCTGACAATGGCTTTAGCCTTCCAAATATTTAATTGGTGGAAGTTTCTGCTCGTTGAGCTATGGATGTTGATAAGCAGTCTCACATTTTAGAAATAGCTTGTGAGAGACGGTGATGAGCTCAAGCTCGGTGTCATCAGCTAACACGTGGAAAGCTAGCACCATGTTTCAAACGATGCCACCTTGGAGCAGAGCGTAAGGGGGAAATCGGAGTGGGCCAAGGAAGGTCGCTAGAGGATTCTGGGTGGATTAGAATGGAACCAGGCAAGTGTTGTCCCACCAGTCTGCATAATGATGGCGAGAAATTGAAAAGGATGGACAGAAGTCAAGAACATCAAAGACTGCAGTCAGTGGTTTATGGTGCCACAAAACTTGTCTCTCCCGGTTCACTTCCGCACAACAGGAAGATGAGTCTGGCAGCTTGTGGCCTGTAATTGTTTCGCCTTACCTATGACTGATTACTATCTGTTTCAGTTTTTGCAAACTCTTTTATTTACGCATTGTACATAAGATGAGGGTACATCTCTCACCAGGACAGGCTTTTCCATCCTATCTTCATGTGACTGCTGTTGCCATCACTACTATAATGAATACAACACCACTACATTACCCTATACATTCTCATTATGCTATGGACAGATCCGAATTGTATCAACAGGAATATCAGGAGTCATTCCACTTTAAAGTAGTTCACAGCTTGAGGTGTTTCTGAGAGATGTGATGGGGTGCTGCGTAAATGCAAGTCTTTTTTGTTCTTTAGTAGGATAGCACAAACAAACCTGAGAAACCTTGAAGTTAGAAAAGACGGAACTAGCCCATTTATGAATTGGATTTAAAATGATTCCGCTTGTAGCTAACAGCTCCAATATTTTGTTCTGATATTAGATTCGATAAGACCAGTATGTTTGCCAAATTATGGGCAAACCTTTCCTACCGGGTCCATTTGCTGGATTTCTGGATGGGGAGACCTGTGGGAAGGAGGTAAGAGAGTAGGGATAGCTGTTTGATCATACACCTGCACAATGCACTCACAGCTCACCTACAGCTAATGGTCTGAGATTCAAGAAATAGCTGGCTAGTATTTCTGGCCTGTTGCACACTCTGATGCCTGGAATACCCTGAGTGGGCACTTCTCTCCCCTCCTGACATTGCCCACACACTCTCACAGCCACAAAGTCTCCTTGGAGAGGCAGAGAAGTTAAAAGGTAGCAGCCAGGGCCAATAACTGTAAGAAATTCCTCCTCGCTCTCTCAGGTGATCAACAACTGTTCAGGAGGACTATTCAGATATTATACGTGGTAGAATTGACAATTCTAATCTGGCTAATCAATTCCTAGTCAATCCACCCTCAATTAGAATCTCTACAGTCTGGAAGAATCTTTGAATCCCGACAGTGAGGAAGCAGGCCATTCAACCAATCAAGTCCACACCAACCATCCAAACAGGATCCAATACCAGACCTACACACTACCCCCATAACTGTGCACTTTCCACAACTAACCCACCTAAGCCTGCATGTCTCTGGACACTAAGGGCAATTTAGCATGGCAAATCCACCTAACTCTCACACCTTTGGACTGTGGGAGGAAACCGTAGCACCAAAGCAAACCCACACAGACAAGAGGAGAATGTGCAAACTCCACACAGTCACCCGAGGGTGGAATTGAACCTGGTAATAACTGTCCCTAGCTACTACACTTTCTCATTTCTCTGTCTCACTCACGCACACACACACTCACACACACAGTCACACACACGGGCGTGCGCACACACACCATGTTCACACCAGCATATATACACACACACACACACACACACACATGCACTCCCTCTCTCTCCCCCTCTCACTCTCTCTCTGTCTCTCTCTGACACACGCACGCACACACACAAAAATCTATAGGATGATGCCTGTTTATTTGCAGATACATTCTGCATTGTTCAAAATACACACAATTTGTAGTCACAGTCAGTGTGGCATCTTATAAATTCCAGTTTTTGGAATAAAACCAGCCTGATTCCAGGTTAAAACTCTGAGACAGATTCTGAACAAAGCTTCACACCTACAATTCAGTATCTGACCTGAGATGTCACCTTTTGCATGTTCCCATGGCTCTGCCTGATTGTCATGACAGCACAGCACTGACATTGTCTTTATAAACACTTTACACACAGTCTAACACTCTTGGTCACCTGCAGGGACATATTATCTGACACTCCACTCACACCAGTTGTATGATCTTTTGATCTCTCTGCCCTTGATCGCTCTGCCTATAAACTCTGGGTCTGTGTGCTTTGCTCCCTCACTGCACCTGACGAAGGGGTTGTGCTCAGAAAGTTTATGTGATTCCAAATAAACCTGTTGGACTATGATTTGGTGTTGTATGACTTCAAACATGGCCAAAAGAGAGGTGAGAGTATAATAAAGTAAGCTTATGTAAGGAGAGAGATGAGAGTGACTGCCCTTGACAGAAAGATCACATTTAATCAAGTGTGGCATCAAGGAACCCTAGCAAAGCTGAAGTCGGGTGGGATGGAGGGATGTAGTGCGGGTTGGGGACGCGGTGGGAGCCTGGTTGGAGTTATCCTTTGCATGAAGGATGTGGTGTTGGCCTACAAAACTCTTAATCTGGGAATAATTGCAGGAATTCTCCAGGGAAGTAGGCTAGATCTGTCTATCATCAGATACTTCATCAGTAAAATTCTTCCCATCTACAGGTCAGGTGTAGGTATGTTGATCGATCCAGCCATGACTCTTCAGAACTAGCCTGTCCCCATATGCAGCCAGACCTGAACAACTTTCAGGTTTAGGCTGATAAACCACAAGCAATTTTGAAACCATGTAAATGAGAGGAAATGACCATCTCAAACAATAGAATATTGAACCATCTCCCTTTGGTGTTCAATCGCCTTGTTATCTCTGGATCCAACATCATCAACATCTTGGGAGTTACTATTGACCAGAAACTCAACTGGACCCATCACATAAATACAGCGGTGACAAGGATACTTAGAATACTGAGGTGAGTAACTCACCTCCAGGGTCCCTGAAGCCTGTCTACCATCTACAAGGCGCAAGTCAGGAATGTAATGGAATACTCTCCACTTGCCTGGATGAGTGCAGTTCCAATAACACTCAAGATGTTCCATACACTGCCAAGGACAAAGCAGCCCATTGCTTTGACAGCGCATTCACAAACATTCACACACTCCACAATTGATGTATAGTGGCAGCAGCGTGTGCCATCTACAAGATGCACGGCAGCAGCTCACCAAGACTCGACCAACAGCATCTTCCAAATTCATGACCACTTAGAAAGACCATGTTGGCAGATACCACCTACCTGCAAGTTCATTGCCATGACCCTCACACACATCATCCTGACTTGGAAATATTTTGCTGTTCTCTCACAGCTGCTGGGTCAAATTCCTGGCGCTCCCTCTCCAAAAGCACTTTGGATATATGCAAACTACATGAATAGGAAACCTTCAATAATATAGCTCACCACTACCTCCTCAAGGGCAATTAGGAATAGGCAATAAATGCTGGCTTTGCCAGAAAAGCTCACATCCTATTTTGTAAAATCTAAGTGATCTCTTCCCTAATCAAGACTCAGTCCAGCTCCCTCTTCTTCAACATCAACAGTGGAGTAACTGTGGTCCTTCATTGGCCACAGCACCAGCTCAGGGTAATGAACCATGGCTGTTCTCTGTTCCAGCTGCAGGTTGTGTGTAGGGTTAATATTAGATTGAGCAGGATTAATGTCGCTTAGTCAGTTACTACATTCTCTGTTCACTTCATCAGGGTCTCCACCAGACTCTCTACGGTGGACCACAGTGCCCCTAATTACTTCCTATGATTGCAAAAAATCGTACATTGATGTCATCACACCTCGCATGCTGTGTGCTGGTTTGGAAGAGGGTGGACATGATGCTTGTCAGGTATGGTTAACGTTCGTTGTGTCTAGAATGAATGCTTCCTCATTGCCCCTTCCTGGTTAAATCTCTGCACTGCACTAACATCAACTGTACCACCAAACAAAAGCAGAAAATGTGTTCCCCATTAGCTTTGGCGATAGGATGCAATCAGCTGGATGGCTCACTTCGCTAATTGAAATGGCAAGAAATTTGGAAAAGATGAACTTTGGATGTTTGCAGCTTGTGAACTGGGTGTGCTGATAGCGGGTGGCAAGCGCGAAGACAGTGACTCCATTAAAACATAGAAAATAGATGCAGGGATAGGCTGCTCAGCCCTTCCAGCCTGCACCACCATTTCATATGATCTTGGCTGATCATGCAATTTCAGTATCTCATTCCCGCCCTCTCCCCATACCACTTGATCCCTTTAGCTGCAAGGGCCACATCCAGCTCCCTCTTGAATATATCTAATGAACTGGCACCAACAGCTTCCTGTGGGATAGAATTTCACAGGTTCACGACTCTCTGAGTGAAGAAATTCTTCCTCATCTCCGTCCTAAATGTCCTACCCCTTATTCTGAGACTGTGAGCCCTAGATCTGGACTTGCCCAACATCGGGAACGTTCTTCCCGCATCCAGCCTATTCAGTCCCAACCAGATTTCATGTTTCTGTGAGATCTCCCCTCATTCTTCTACATTCCAGTGTGTACAAGCCCAGTCGATCCAGTCTTTCCCCATATTCAGTCCTGCCATCCCGGGAATCAGCCTGGTGAACCTTCTCTGGATTCTCTCAATAGCAATAATATTCTTCCTTAGACTAGGAGACCAAAACTGCACAGAATACTCAAGGTGTGGCCTCACCAAGGCCCTGTATAACTGCAGCGAGACACCCTTACTCTGATATTCACATCCTCTTGCCATGAAGGCCAGCATGCCATTAACTTTCATCAACACCTTCTGCACCTGAATGCCAATCTTCAGCGAATGTTCCATCATTACACTCAGGTCTCATTGAACCTCACCTTTTCCTAAACTGCCACCATTCAGATAATAATCCGCCTTCCTGTTTTTGCGACCAAAACACCTTCCCCCTAAACTAAATGAGGCCCCAGTTCCTCTCTAAGCTGGAAGTATGAGTGGCTTGGTGGATGAAGGAGAAATGTGCAATTTCCAAGTGGATGCCGGTAAAATAGGGTTGATTCCCTTCCTTTAAAGTGAATACTCCTTTCTGGATTCTTTGAAGAACATGCTTCATTAATAAAAATGTGGGCTTGACTGCTCCTTTACAGAAGGAAAGACCAAGGCCTGAGAGGAGGAAGTATCAGATCCATAAATGGGTGTAGCAGAGGGACTGCATGACGTTTCACAAAGACATAGCATGAATTACAATGGAAAGAAAGAAGGAAGTTGTCTTTATAGGATATTTTGTACAACCTTAGGCATCACCAAATGCTGCATGTGCAGCTAAGTGCGTAAGAAGTGCAGGTACATGTGTAATGTAGAATAGTCAGCCACCAATTTGTACGCAGTATCATCTCTCAAATAGAGTTTTGTCTAGCATGGAAGTTGAGGGATAATTGTTGTCTAGGAGAACTGCCCCTGTACATCTTTGAATAATCTTGTAGATTCATTTAAGTCCACTTGAGAAGGAAAACATGACCTTGTTTTAACTCTCATCTGAAAGACAGCATCATCAACAAAATAGCACTCCCTCAGAATGGAAGTGCCAGGTTGAATTATGCACTGCCAGCACTAGAGTGAGGCTTAAACACTTAGCCTTCTGATATTGGTCATTAACTTCATGTTTCTCTGGTCATATTGAATGGAAGTCCTTTTTTTCCCTGCTGATCTATGAAGTCCTTATGCCATTTTGCATGCCTGCACCCTGTGAAATTTTTGTGGCCTATCCACCACACTCTTGATCCAACTTTGAAAATAATAAATCCCTATGACTATCATCCTCAGAACTCTTAGAGTAATAATCATTCATACTCCATTGTGAAATAGTGCCTCAGAAAATGCAATACGAATATAAATACAAAATATGGAATACACCTTAAAAAATCGTCCTTTATCACAAAATTATTATGGGTGCAGAAGGAGGCCATTTGGCCCATCCTGTCTCCATCAGCTCTACTATCTCACCCAGCTCTGTTATAATTGCCGTTTCCTGTTAAACTTGCACACCATTTCTGTCCAAATAAGTGTCCAATGTCCACTTCAATGCCACAACTGAACCTGCCTCCATCACATTTCCAGTGATTGCATTCCATGCTCTAACTACTTGCTATGTGAAAATTTTTTTTTTGTCTCACACACCATTGCCTCATTAGCGCATCATTTTAAGTCTATGCCCTCTCATTCTTGTTACAAGAAGCTTCACCCTATCTATTCTGTCCAACGCTGCTCATGGCAACATTGCATTTCCAAGGCAACCATCTTATATGGTCCAGCAAATAAAGAAAGATTTAGCACGTCGGTTCCATGTTCATTAGGAATTGGATCGATGTTGCCCACCTTAACCAGCTGATCAAAGAGGCCGTTGTTTGTCCAGTTGGTAGTTACTAAATTGTAAATGTCTACATTCAACTGTTCTGCATCACGGAAACATTTTCTTTTTTGTGACACAGGGTGACAGTGGTGGCCCACTAACTACAAAGCAGAAGTCAGTCTTCTGGTTAGCTGGCGTCACAAGCTGGGGATACGGATGTGCCAGACTAGGAAAGCCAGGAGTGTATGTGAAGGTCACAACATTTCTGGACTGGATTTACCTGCAATTCAAGGCAAGTGAAATGTGTGGATGTGGCCTAGATTATCTGAGAATGGGCTTTCCAATTTCTCCTGTCTTCTACAGTCATAGAGTCATAGAGTAGTATAACATGGAGACAGGCCCTTCGGCCCAAACTGGTCCATGCTGTCCATGGTGCCCACTCAGCCAGTTCCATTTGCTCACATTTGATCCGTATCCCTCTAAACCCTTCCCATTCATGTACGAATCCAAATGTTTTTTAAATGTTGCTACTGTACCTGCCTCAAGCACTTTCTCTGGCAGCTCACTCCATATATGCATCACTTTTTGCATGAAGATTTTGTCCCTCAGGCCCTTCTTAAATCTCTCCCTTCTCACCTTAAACCTATGCCCTCTAGTTTTCAATTCCCCATCCCTGGGAAAAAGACTATATGCGTTCATCCTATCTATGCCCCTCATGATTTTATACACCTCAATTAGGTCACCCCTCATTCTCCTATCTTACAAGTAATAAAGCCCTATCCTGTTCAACCTCTCCCTTTAACTCAGGCTTGCCAGTCCTGGCAACATCCTCGTAAATCTTCTTTGCACACATTCCAGTTTAACTATGTCTTTCCTCTAACAAGGTGACTAAAACTGTACACAATATTCCAACTGTAGCCTTACCAATGGCTTATAGAACTGTAACATAACATCCCAACTCCTATACTCAATGCCACGACTGATGAAGGCCAGCATGTTAAGTGCCTTCTTCACCACCCTGTCTACCTGTGATGCCACTTTCAACAAACTATGTGCTTGTGCTCCTCGGTCCCTCTGTTCCATAACACCAGTCAGGACTTTACAATTTACTGTATAAGTCCTACCTTGGTTTGACTTTCCAAAATGCAACACTTTACATTTATCTGTATTGAATTGCATTTGCCAATCCTCAGGCCACTTCTCCATCTGATCAAGATCCCTCTGTAATTTTTGATAACTTTCCTCGCTATCAACAATACCTCCTAATTTTGTATCATCCGCAAACTTACAAATCATGCCTTGTACATTTACATCCAGATCATTTATGTAAATAACAAATGAGAAAGGTCCCAGCACTGACCCCTGTGGCACACCACTAGTCACAGGCCTCCAGTCTGAGAAACAACCTTCAACCATCACCTTCTGCTTCCTACCATCGAGCCAATTTTGAATCCAATTAGCTAGCTCTCCCTGGATCCCAAGCGACCTAATCTTCATGACTAGCCTGCCTTGTGGGACCTTGTTAAACGCCTTACTGAAGTCCGAATAGATGACATCCACTGCCCTATCCTCATCTATCCTCTTAGTTACCTCTTTGAAAAACTGCTAAAACATTTGTCAGACATGACTTCCCACGCACAAATCTATGCTGAGTATGCCTAATCAGACCTTGACTATCCAAACGTTGGTCATCCTGCCTCTCAGTATCCTGTCCAATAACTTGCCTACCATTGATGTCAGGCTCACTGGCCTATTGTTCCCTGGCTTGTCTTGGCTACTTTGTCTTAAACAACAGAACAACATTAGCCAACCTCCAGTCTTCTAGAAATTCACCAGTGGCTAAAGATGAAACACAAACCCCTGCAAGGATCTGTGCAATTTCTTCCCTAGCCTCCCACAATGTCCGAGGATGGACTTAAACAGGCCCAGGGATTTATCTATCTTAATACGCTTTAAGACTGCAAACACTTCCTCTCTGGTAATATGTATGCGGTCCAAAACATCCCCACTTGTTTCCCTTATTTCTTTAGCATCCATGATTCTCTCCTCAGTAAACACTGAGTATCAAGTTGCATTAAAAATCTCTCCTATCTCCTGTTGCTTCACACATAGATGGCATTTAAGAGGATCTATTCTCTCCCTAGCCACCCTCATACTATTAATATCACTAAAGAAGCACATGGCATTACCTTTAACCTTGCCTTCCAGATCCATCCCATGCTCTCTTTTTGCTCTTCTGATTTCCCTCTTAAGTGTGCTCCTACACTTTTTAATAGTCATCCAGGGATTCACTTGAGCCCGATAGTTTAAACCCAATATGTGCTTCTTCTTTTTCCTGACCAGAGCCTCAATATCCATCGTCAGCCAGGAATCCCTAAACTTGCCAGTTTTTCCCTTCACCCTCACAGGGACATGTTGTCCCTGGATTCTTGATATCACACTTTTATAAGTCTCTCATTTGCTAGTCGTTCCTTTTCCTTCAAACAGACTCACCCAATCGACCTCTGCTAGATCCTACCTAATGGCCCCAAAATTAGCCCTGCTCCAGTTCAGCAACTTAGCAGTGGACTTGTCCTATCTCTTTCCATAACTATGTTAAAACTATGAGAGTTATGGTCACTGGACCCGAAGTGCCCTCTGACTGATACTTCAGCCACTTGCCTGACCTCGTTTCCTAAGATGAGGTCCGGTGTTGCACCCTCCAGAGTGGGGCCCTCTTCATATTGATTTAGGAAACTTTCTTGGACATATTTGACAAATTCCACCCCATCTGGGCCTTTCACACTCTGGATGGCCCAGTAAATACAGGGGAAATTAAAATCTCTAACCAATACTACCCTATTTATTCCTACAGGTATCTGCAATCTCTCTGCACACCAGCTCCACTAGCATCTGCTGGCTATTTGAGGGTCTATAATACAGTCCCAACGGGGTGACCATCCCCTTCTTGTTTCTAAGTTCTAACCATGTGGCTTCATTTAATAACTCCTTAAGAATATCCTCTCTAAGCACTGTCCTCCCTTATCAAAAGGACAGTTCCCCCTCATCATTTATTTGTACTCCTGTCACGCCTATAGATTCTGTATCCTGGAACATTGAGCTGCCAGTCCTGCCCTTCTCTAAACCCTGTTTCTGTTATGGCTTTAATATCCCAGTCCCCAGAGCCAATCCATGCTCTGAGCTCATCTGCCTTACCAGTCAGACCTCGTGTGTTGAAACAAATGCACTTTGAACCAGAAGTCTTTTCCCTCCCTTTACTGTGTTGTCCGGAATAGTAAACTTGCTCTCGATGGCTAATGTATTTTTCCCCGACTTCTCGGTGGCCCCTTTCTTATTCGGATTTGTAACTGTCACCCCCCTCCCAAATTAGTTTAAACCTCTCAGGTAACACTAGCAAAGTGTCGTCTGTTGCCGTCTCTGATCAAAGCCAGAAATGATTACAACCTGTACTGTACCTGCCATCACCTTCCTAATTTTATCTCTCAGTCAGTCTGACACCACTGCTTAAATTTGTATCAGGTTACAAACAAAATTGCTTTCGACTTACTACAGGGACTTAGGTATTATCTGCATTGATGAGGGATAGTTGGGAAGGGTCCAGTCTCTCAGTTGGATCTGACCTTTATTTGAACTCTGAGCTCCTGGTTGTTTTTAGGATATGCTACTGATACACTTGAATACAGTTATTTTTACGCTTTGTCTTGAAAGTTTCAGGAAACTCGACTTATGTCTAAGCCCATTATGGCTCTAAAATCATTCATCCAAGGATCATATAGACCAGAGACATCCACTTCATTGTCCTCCCTTCTGCCTTTAATTTAATAGCCTTGGTAACCACAAAGATTATGTATATTTTTAACAGCCCTTACCACCAGATTCCTGATTAACAAAGGGTGCCCTCTTTTGCCTTGCGCTGTAGACTATTGTTCCTGTGAAGTTCATAGAATCCCTACAGTGTGGAAACAGGCTATTCAGCCCATCAAGTCCACACCACCCCTCTGAAGAGTATCCCACCCAGACCCTCCCCCATACTGTTCCCCTGTAGCCCTGTATTTCCCATGGCTGGCCAAGTAGCCTGGATACTACGGTCTATTCAATGTGGCCAATCCACCCAACCTGCATATTTTTGGACTGTAGGAGGAAACCAGAGCACCCAGAGGAAAGCCACAAAGATGCAAGGAGAATGCACAAACTCCACATAGACAGTCGCCCAAGGGTGGAATCGAACTTGGGTCCCTGCTGCTGTGACGCAGCAGTGTTAACCGCTGAGTCACCATACTGCCCCAAGGTGGGAAACATTTCTCTCCATCATCCTTGTAAACATATAGTTGTTAACCATTCTGGTACAGTGTAGGAATTAGTCATTCTACTACAGAGACATGACGCAAGCTGAGCCATTCCTTCATGTGTTCCCTGTACCTTCCAATGCCAAATGTGACTATTTAGGTATGTGTGAACCTAGGTATGAATGTAGATAGGCTATGTAGCAATACTGGGGCAATAGGGTTATGGAGGGAAAAACAGATCACAATTGAGTTCAATCTTGTTTTAGTTCAAAAGCCTGCACTGTACCTGTGACTTGGTTTGTTCAATTCATCATAGATTTATGATTGAGTGTTTAAGGAAAGACAAAACTTGGATTTAAAGCAGGCCTTTGCCAACCACTGGATATGCTAAAACACTCTTCACTTACTTTGCTGTTACGGCTTTCCTCACATCTGCAAAGTGAGGAAATGATGCAGTCAATTTGTGCAAGGCAAGAGGTTTAGAAGGAGGATCACTGGATCTAAAACGTTAACTCTGCTTTCTCACCACTGATGCTGCCAGACCTGCTGAGCTTCCCTTGCAATTTCTGTTTTTGTTTCTGATTTCCAGCATCCACAGATCTTTGGTTTTTTTCTTGCTCTGAATGGCTGAACTGTGTTTCCAGCTGTTCCAAAGGTCATGAGATGTCTTGTCACCTTACCCAACATTTTAATTTTCCCTAACCTCATATATTTCCCTTACGTGTGATGTTCTCCCATTCTCACCAAAATCACTTTCCACTGAACCAAAATTAATTACGTGAATTAAGCAAAATTTACACCTTAGGCTGCATTGGTAAACTGACCTTAGCATAGTTTACTGTCTGTCTGGCCTTGCACTTCTCAACATTAACCTCCTCCAATCTATACAGATCTCTGAATTCCTCCTGTTTTGGAGGCTTGTACATCTCTGATATCCATTGGTTGATGTGCCAACAGGATTCTAGGCCCAAAACTCTGGAATGCCTTCCCCAAACTCCCTTGCTTCTCAATTCTCCCCTATTTTTGGATATCCCTTAAAATCTATTTCTTTGACCAAATACTTGTCCTCATATCTACTTCTTAAGGCCAATTAAATTTTAAATTTTCTCTTGTCACTCTCCCATGAAGTGTCTTGAATGTGTACTATATAAACACAATTTAAACCAAAGTGTGGCCATATCTGAATATCCAGGCTTACGTGTCCCAAATTATACCTCTCTGAAATGGAAGTGGTTCCTTATTGAGTGTTCAGAAATTTGGAACACAGGTCATCAGGAATCTGATTAGTTTAAATCAAGGTACTGCAGATGCTGAAATAAAAATAAGAAGGTGCTGGAGTAACTCAGCAGGTCTGACAGCATCTGTGGAGAGAGAAATATATCTGATTACCCGATGTCTTGAAATTGGTAAGTTTCATTCTGTTTAGCATGTGATTGTCTGATTTCAGAAATATCGCTGAAGATGGACAAGATTATCAATACCTGTTATTTTTGAGAATGTAGAGAAGATAAAACTGGACATGTATAAAGCTCTTTGATGCTTCTTCCTTTCTACTGTGATGTACAATTCCCTGTGTCAATGATTTGAGAAGGTCCCTTATATACCAGCAACCCTCTCCAAACTGTCCCAATTTACTTAAGGATTTCTCTGAAAGTAGACAAAAACCTCAATCTTAAGTGATAGGATAAGACTGATGACTTGCTGAGAAGATTTAGAGAGGGAGTGTAACTTCCTGGGCCAAAAAGAGATGGTGTACATATTGAAGCTGCTCGATACAGCCCCCTGTAAGGAGACCATTCAATGCACATGTTGCTGCATTGCTGAAAGATTCCAAAGTTCAGCAGTCTCACCTAATTGATTGAATGGATGCTGAAGGAAATGGCCCATTGAAATGACTGCAAGTGCTGAAGATATTTTTTATAAAGCATAGAGAATCGAATCTGTGGTTCAGATTATCGACTGAGAATCCCGAAGAATATGGTTCATTTAGCTGCTTGTACAGAATGGTGGTGATACATTTGTTATTACAAATTAAGGTGAATTCACAGGAAACCAAGCGTCCCTGAGTTGTGAGAGCAGAGCTGGGAAAGCTCCTGGCTCCGCAAACTTGACATGGAGGGGACGATACTCTGGAATTTAGTTCCAGTTGTGTGGGTGGGATCATAACCCAAGTCAGGCCCAGTGCCCCAGGAAAAAGTTCCGAGGGGCTGTTGGGTGCAATAGTGGGCTTTCTTAAAGGGCCTGCCTTGTTAAAAAAAAGATTAATAACAAACATTCTCTCACCCGCTCAACAACACCCCCTCACACTTTCTGTGCCCTATCTAGGCCAACTTATGCCCTTCCATCCCTTGCCCCATGGGTCTTTACAGCCACCATGCCAACTGAGGTCCCCTAAATATTCACCCTCTGCCCAGCACCTTCTGTGATAATTCACCCAATATCCATGATGAACAGATATCAGGACCTGGCATAAGGTAAAATTCTAAGTGTCCATTGATGAATTGACTTTAAAAAAAGGCTCTTATTTGTAAAAAACTACTCACTATATTTAGATTTCTTCAACCACCTAATCTGTGATAAAGATATGTATTTGTATTCCTAGCCCCACTTCAAAGATTATATAAAGTCTTGAAGTTATCCATCAGGAAACTGACAGCAACCCACTGTGAGCTAGTTCACAAAATCAGTCAAGCAGCACAAGTCCTTTAGTGATAACCAACCCTCAGGTTATGTCAACACAGAGGAATTTAGGAGCAGGACGGGGCCATTAGACATATCAAACCAGTTGTACCACTCTATTAATCATGGCTGGTCATCTATCTCAATGCCTCTTTCCCATGCATATCCTTTGGTGTCACTCTAGATGTCTATAAATTTCTGTCTTGAACCTGCTCAACAATTAACACTGGGCTAGTGAGTTCCACGATTTAATCACTCTGTAAGTGAGGAATTTCCTCTTAATCTCAGCCTTAAATAGCCTATCCCTTATCCAGAGATTATGCCCCCTGATTTCAGACCCACAAATCAGGGGAAACATCTTGTCTACATTCAATCTATTAATCCCTGAATGAGTTTTGTAAATTTCAATGAGACCACTCCTCAGACTTCAAAACTTGAGTGAGTGCAGACCCATTCTCCTCAGTCTCTCCTCAGAGGAAACCATTGCAGGGATTAACTTGCAGAACCACTGTTACACAACCTGAATGGGAAGTGTATCAATCCTTAGACTAGGGAACTAAAACTGTACACAATACTTTAGGTACGGTCTCACTTAATAACTGCAGCAAGATATCTTTACCCAGGTTTTCAAAGCCCTTCGCGATGAAGACCAACAGATCATTTATAATTGCTTGCTGTCCATGCATGCAAACTTTTAGTGATTCACCAACACCCAGGTTCCTTAGAGCATCTGCATTTCCTAATGTTTAACAGATATTCTACTTTTCTTACCTTCAGAAAGAACTCTGGCAGGTTTAGACCTCCTCTGTAAAAGGTCACAAGTGTCTCCCAAGTAAAAATTATTTCTGACTGAAGGCAGCTGCATGTTGAATGCGTGATGCTAGGTTCTGGGTTGGGACCTTCAGAATTGATGCAGTGGTGGCAATTTGACCTCTCTGGGAACATTCCTGGAAAAGCTCAGCAGGTCTGGTAGGATCTGTGAAGAAAAAATTCAGAGTTAATGTTTCGGGTCCGGTGACTCTTCCTCGGAATCGGACCCGAAATGTTAACTCTGATTTCTTTTCTTCACAGATGCTGCCAGACCTGCTGAGCTTTTCCAGCAACTTCTGTTTTTGTCAGAGATAGTAAGAACTGCTGATGCTGGAGTCAGAGATAACCCAGTGTGGAGCTGGAGCAACACAGCAGGCCAGGCAGCATCAGAGGAGCAGGAAAACTAATGTTTCGGATTGGGACCTTTCTTCAGAAAAAGGGGAACAGAAGGGAGCTCTGAAATAAATAGAGAGAGGAAAGGTGGGGCTGGGGAAGGTAGGTGGGATGGTAATTGGTGAGTGCAGGTAGGCAGTGGTGGGGATTGGTCAGGGAGATGGGAGAGAAGATGGACAGGTTGCGTCAGGGCAAGGAGTCGGGGCGAGAGGGAGGGTGGGTCATTGGATGATGCCAGGGCTGGGGAGATTTTGAAACTGGTAAAGGTCACATTGAGACCATTGGGTTGTAGCCTCCCAAGGTGGAAAATGAGGTGCTGCTCCTTCAGTTTCCGGGTGGTGTCATTGTGACACTGGAGAAGGCCCAGAATGGACATGTTGCCCTGGGAGAGGGAGGGGGAGTTGAAGTGGTTCGTGATTGGGAGGTCTTGTCGTTTATCACAAACCGAGCGTAGGTGCTCTACAAAGCGGTCTCTGAGCCTCCGCTTGGTTTCCCCAATGTAGAGAAGGCCACATCGGGAGCAGCGGATGCAATAGACCACATTAACGGATATACACGTGAATCTCTGTTTGATGTGGAAGGTTTTTTTAATTCCTTGGATGGAGGTGAAGGGGGATGTGTAGGGGCAGGTGTAGCACTTCCTGCGGTTGCAGGGAAAGGTGCCGGGGATGGTGGGGCTGGTGGGAGTGTGGAGCGGACAATGGAGTTGCGGAGAGTGGTCCCTCCGGAAGGCAGGTAAGGGTGGGGAAGGAAATATACCTTTGGTTGTGGGGTCAGATTGCAGGTGGCAGAACTGGCAGAGAATGATACATTGAATCCGGAGGTTAGTGGGGTGACATGTAAGGACAAGGGGGATTCTGTCTTTGTTTTAGCTGCGGGGATGGGGTGTGAGGGCAGAGGTACGGGAAACGCAAGAGATGCGGTCAAGAGCATCTTCGACCACTGAAGGGGGGAAGTCGCGGTGCTTGAAATAAGAGGACATCTGGGGTGTTCGGGATTGGAACCCCCATATTAGGAGCAGACACGGCGGAGGCAGAGGAATTGGGAGGAGGGGATCGCATTCTTGCCGGAAGGTGGGTGAGAAGAGGTGTAGTCTCACTCACACCTCCATCCTAGGAACCACAAAAATCTTCCACATCAGACAGAGGTTCACCTGCACATCCATCAATGCATCTGCTGTTCCTGATGTGGCATCCTCTACATCACGAAGACCAAGCGGAGGCTCCAAGATCGCTTTGTAGAACACCTACGCTCTGTTCACGACAAACAATAACACCTTCCAGTAGTGAACCATTTCAATTCCCCCTCCCACTCCTTGGGCGACATGTCTATCCTGGGCCTCCTCCAGTGTCACAATGACGCCACCCGGAAACTGGAGGAGCAGCACCTCATATTCGGCCTAATGGTCTCAATGTGGGCTTTACCACTTTCAAAATCTCCCCACTCCTGGCCTCATCCCATGTCCAACTCTTCCTCTCATCCCGGTTCCTTTGCCTTCACCCATCCTGACACAATCTGTCTGTTTTCTTTCCCACCTATCCGCTCCTCTGACCTCACTGACCAATCCCTACCACAGCCTACCTACACCCACCTATCACCATCCCACCTACCTTCCCCAGCCACACCCCTCCTCTCCCTATTTTGGAGTTCCCTTCCCCCTCCTCCATTTCTGAAGTAGGGTACTGACCCGAAACGTCAGCTTTCCTGCTCCTCTGATGCTGCCTGGCCTGAGGTGTTCCCCCAGCTCCACACTGTGTTACCTCTGACTCCAGCATCAGCAGTTCTTACTATCTCTGAGTGTAATATTGGAAATGTTGTCTTTTGGATGAGACATCAGGCTGAAAACCAGACTACACTCTGACTGATTGATTGATTTATTTATTGTTCTCTCATGCACTGAGATAGAAAGAAAAGTGTTGTTTTAATTGCTATACAAGCAGATCTTATCAAACAAAGTGCACCAGGGTGGCAGAACAGAATGCAGAATACTGTGTTATAGCCACAGAGGAAGTGCGGAGATAGGAAGAACTCATTAAAATTTGAGAGGCCCGTTCAAAAGTCTGCAAATAGAGGGGAAGAAGCTGTTCTTGAATCTGTTAGTACGTGTATTCAAACATTTACATCTTCTGCCTAAGAGAAGAGGGTGGAAGAGAGTTTAACTAGTGTGAAGAGATCTTTGATTACGTTGGTTCCTTCCTGAGGCAGTGGGAAGTGTACATGGAGTTAATGGATGAAAGGCTGGTTTGTGTGATGGACTGAGCTGTGTTCATGGCTCTGCAGTTTCTTGCAGGCTCAGGAATAGCAGCTGGTGTACCACACTGTGATGCATCCAGATAGGACGCCTCTTATGGTGAATCTATAAAAATTGGTAAGACACCTTTGTGGACATGCAAAATTTCCTAAACTACCAAAGAAGAGCTAGGGACAATATGGTTTTTTCAAAATTGACATCTCAAGAACATCTGCCTCATTGAGGGCATTAACGTTTGTGGGAATTTGCTGTGTGCAAATTGCTTGCTGGGTTTCCTGGTTGGAGGTTGGGACTGTTATCCTTAGAGAATAGCAGACTAGAGAATAGGTTGTACAGAGATCTTTAATATCATGAGGAGTGAAAAAGGCAAGGAAAAATTGGGGTACGAGCAGTAAGAGCTTGGCTGCTGAAAACTATCCCCTTGTGCTTGCCTTCAATCTGCTGACCCCTCTGTGAATTCTCACTCCTGCAAACCCCATACCCCTAACAAAAAAAATCGTTACTCACCCATTTTTAGCCCCCTCATTATTTCACAGCCTGGTCCACAATTAACAATTTCTAGGACTCAGATTCCACTGGACTTAGGTTACTTAGCAGCTTCAGGAAGAGTGGCACTTCAATATTGAGGTGTCCGACTACATGACTGGCTCACTAGTCCCCACATTAAGTACCTAACTGATGCTCATTCTGACGAGCTTACTCTGATGGGAATGGCGAGTTAGTCACCTCTGAAGTCGTCCACTTAGTGCACAGAGCACTAAATCTTGGCTGGTGAGTGGAAAGTCTTCCTTCTACATTGTATTCTTTGCTTTAATTCAAACAGAAAACTTTGTAAATATCTATAAGCAGTTCATGATCCTGGCATCTTCTTATTCATCTTCATCTGAGAAGCATGAAAAAAAAAACATAATTTTGTCCACTGGTGGAAAATTTAATAAAAGGGTATTTTAATTAAAAGGTATAAAATCATACTCCTCAGATCAAATATCCAAAATATTTGCCGAATGCAATAATGCAAAAGAATGAGAGAGGAAGATGTTGTGTTTCTAAAATGAAGATGGCTGGGCAGATAATGTGTTGCAGCTGTAATATGTGGGAGATGTTATGATCCATAGTGACCATATCTGCAAGTATTGGCTGCTCAAGGAACGTTGGCTAAGAGTTGATAAGCTAGAGTCTGAGCTACGGACACAGTGGCACAGCAAGGAGAGAAGCGATTTTCAGGAAACAACCATGAAGTAAAGGCGCCATGTTAGAAGGTCACTACAATTTGTCATGATTGATTTCAATCAGCATATTCACAGGAAAAACCAGAAGGCAAGAGTAACATGGAAGATGAATTTGTTATATTCATCGGAGATTGTTCTTCGAGTAGTGCTTTGCAGAATTTATCTGGAATAGGTTATTTAAGATTGAGAAATGTGCGGTGAGATAAAATTAATAAGCGTTAGGAATTGCCTAGGAGGTAGTGATCACAACATGGTAGAGTAACAGGAGAAGGGAGTAGTGATCTTAACAAGGAGAGCAATGCTGATCTGAAAATAATGTTCTCAACTTAAATAAGTCGATTTATGCAGATATGAAGAAAATGTTATGTAATGCATATTGGGAAAAATAAACTAAAGCAAAAGTCTAATATTTTTGAGAAGATTTGTTGCTCGGGTTGTGGATGAGGTTGTAGACTTGCTCACCAAGCCGGTGTGTTTGATTGCAAATGTTTTGTCACCCTGCTAAGTAACATTGTCAGTGCGCCCCCAGTGAAGCGTTGGTGGTCTGTGCCACTTGTTATTTATATGCCTCGGTTTGCCAGGGTGGTTGGTATCAATTCCGGATCTGTTTTTCAGTGGTTTGGGTACAGTTCAATGTGTTTGTTGATGGAGTTCCAGTTGGAACGTCAAACAGAGATATGCCAAGGAATTCGTGGAGGCCTGACATTCCAACAGGAACGCAATCAACAAACACATTGAATGGATCTGATATACAAACCACTGAGAAATAGAACTGGAAGTAATAACAGCCACCCCAGCAAACCAAGGCATATAAATAACAAACGGGAAAGAACACCAACGCTTCACCAGAGGTGCACTGATGATGTTACCGAGCAGGGTGACGGAATGTCTGCAATCAAAGACACTGGCTCAGTGAGCAAGTCTACAAACTAGAGCAAAAGTCAGTGGATGTGCTTTGGCAGACATTTAAACAGATATTTCATAAACGTTAGCAAAAATGCATTCAGGTCAAAAGAGACTCAATCAGACAGATGAACAATCTATTGTTCACAAAAGTGGTCAAGGAGAGCATTCAATCAAAAGGTAAGGCACACAAAGCAGCAAGAGACAGTGAGGTTAGATGAAGCAGCAGTGAATGAGTAAAAACATAATGAAGAGGGTGAAAATTGATTCCAAAAGTATATTGGCTAGAAAAAGTCAAATAAACACAGAACTTCTACAAATATATAAATAGAAATACCGGTTGAAATAAGTATGGGTCACTTGGAGCATGTGAGCAGGGAACTGATAAGAGGGAGCAGAGAAACGCCAGTTAATTTCAACCAATATCTTGCAAAGGTTTTCATGGCGGAGGATACTAAATTCATCCCAAAGATAACAAATATTCAAGGGTATAATGGGGAGAAAGATCTTGTAATAGTCTATATCACAGGGAACAAAGCATTTGCCAAATTAATGGGAATAAAAATAGACAAATCACCTGAGCCCAATGGCCTGCATCTAAAGGGTTTTAAATTAAGTGGCTACAGAGACAGTGGTGGCATTAGTTGAAATATTCTAGAACTCACTGGGTTCTGGGACTGTTCCATTGGATTGGATAATTTCATTTGTCTGCCTTGGTTTTGTATTCAGCAATAATCTTCTCTGATAAAAACAGTTGAGTTTAATCTCCAAAATGTTATGGGCCTACCAGTCCCCTCCATCATTGGCATCCACAGCCATTGGAGGAGAGATTTCAAGTGGCCAAATTATAATTTTAAGTTTGTAATCCTATCATCTGGATTCATCCGTCAGGAAAATAATATCCCGGCCAAGAAATTTAGTCAGCGTTAAAGAGCCAGTAGGGCAGACAGTGTGCATGTGCCTGTGCAGGCATGTTGGGCTGAAAGTGATCATACTATAACGTAAAATAGTTTGGGTACATGTTCATTTAGTGCCTGAATTATGTTGTCTGCCACATTAGTTGCTTATGTGCCTATTTTGTGTTTAGCAAATATTCAAACCTTCCCTCATCGTTCTAAATGCTTTGAAATGCTCAAAACTCAAAAGGTGGGGCGGGGGGGGGTCATGTTGAGACCTTTATTATTTTATTTTAAATATTTCCCATTTTTTTTGTTTGGAACTATGAGTTGAAGTTGAACTTTAACCTTTGAGCAGTAGCAGGTTTTGGAAAGGAATAAAGAACAAAGAAACGGAGGTTGATGGGAACTGGCCTGGAGAGATACTGGCAGATTTTTATGCTGCTCTTGGAACACGACGGACATTTCCGCAGCAGGGTGTATTGTTCAGAGACTGACAGTGGATTGGAGTTGAATGCGTCAATCAAGGGCGGAACAGTGCTGGCCAGCCAATCACAGAGGATGTTGGAAAGAAAAGGGAAATTATGGTCTTAACTGGTTTTGTATGAGTTTTGGGTAGAAGGCTGTGTGGGTGGAATCTGCTTTGAGTTTTACTTGCTCTAGGTTTATACCTAGTTTAAAAAATTGTTGAAGGTTTTGAGGAAAGAACCCCAATTTGTAAGACATAAGTAAAAGTCTCTAGTGGTCTGCAGAAGCTTTTTGTGTGAATCAGTGCCTTTAAAATTCAAACAAGATCTGCAGTTTGGTTGCTGTGAACAATTCCATTAACCAAGGATTTGTGACGGCCTAATACCCATGTTGAACTGGTAAATTACAATTGTTATACTTTTCTTTTAGTTTATCCCTTAACCTTGTCCGTCTGTCTGTGGTGTTTAAAGAAGACTGCACTTAGACTGAGTGGGTTGCCTTGTTGTTTATCCATGTTCTGCTGAATTCCAGTAAAGTCAGAAGTGACACGACACCAGGTTATAAGTCCAACAAGTTTATTTGAAATCCCAAGCTTTCGGAGAGCTGCTCCTTCATCAAGCTTGTGATTTCAAATAAACCTGTTGGACTACAACCTGGTGTCATGTGATTTCTGACCTTGTCCACCACAGTCCAACACTGGCATCTCCACATCGTAAACTCCGGTAAAATGGCGGGGGTGGTGTAATGCTTCTGAGTTCGGGCATCGTCAACTCAATCCACTTTCCCTTTTGTTTCTTATTTTTTCTCTCTTTTCTTGTTTTCTTTTTCCCCCTGTTTTATTTCACTTCCTTCTTGTTGAAGAACTCGGCCTCGGTGATGAGTGTGCCCAGTGCAGACTTGTGTCAGCAGCGTTTGAGTTGAGTTTGGGTTCCCAGCGGTAATAAGGGGATCAAGGGTTTCAGGGAGAAAGCGGGAAAATGGGGTTGAGGAACGTATCAGCCATGATTGAATGGCGGAGCAGACTCGATGGGCCGAATGGCCTAATTTCTGCCCCTATGTCTTTTGGTGTTATGGTTTCTGCGCCATTGAGGTGGTCCTAGTGCCAATTCATGGCTGCTGCTGTGGAAATGAGTTTGGGTTCCCAGCGGCATCTGCTTCCAGCGCACGTTCATTGAGGTGGTGGTGGAGGTGAATTTGGGACTGGTGCGAGACCTTGCGGCATCGGCAGCAGCTCCATCAGCGAAGTTCGGCGAGGGCGTTGGTGGAGGCAAGATGGTGCTGATGAGTGGCAACTTCCATTTCAGTGGCAGTGGCACAGTAAAGGAAACTTGTACTTGGTCACCAGGCCCATGGCTGAGTACTTAACAAGTAGGACTGTAAAGTTGAGCACATTTTTTAAATTTTTCTGTCTTTATGTTCTATGTTTTCATTTACTTTTGTGTTTTAAGATTTTTTTTAGAGTGTTGACACTATACAACACTTTTCACTTTATTTTGTAACAAATTACGTGATGATGAATAAATAAATAACTTCTATTATTAAATAAATATTCAGTTTTTAAAGCATGTATTTGGTGCCTGATTTGATATTTGTAAAGTCTGCATAGGAACAATTGGATTATATTGAGGGTTATTGAATATTTTAATTTCAACGTATTGCAAATCCAGTGTTACTGAGTCTGAATTGGTCTGGGATTGCTGTCTCTGCCTTGTAAAACAAGTTTATATAACTGTCTCTCTTTACATCGTTGTAATATTGTGATGAATCTGCCAAAGATGCGGCTTGACTGAAGCAATATCCAAATAAAGCATCACTTCCTCACTGTTGATTCCAGTCCATTGATTCCAAGTCCAAAACTGCATTTGGATAAAATAAAGACTCACAGCTTAGGTTAAATAGTGATACGTCATCTCTGGGTTTTTCAAAGGGGAAGGAACAGTAAGAAGCTTTGATAATCGACACAGAAGAAGAAGACAGACAGATAAATTTTAATCAACATCTTTCAAAAACACAGATAAATATTTTAACATTGTTTAGCATTATCTAAAAAAATTACATCTTGTAGACGCCGTAATTTGCATGTTCAACTTTAAACAGAAAAAGAGAAAGCCAGCTACAGATGGTTTTCCTATGATGCGATAGTTGTGTTCTTGTGTGACCTTGCACTCTAAAAAAAATCGCGCTATTGGGATATCGCTATACCTGTACAGCAGAAAGTTTGCGTTATCCGAACAGCAAACACTATTTATCAATCGCGTTGCAGCCAATTCGCATTCAAGAAACACGCATTATAGCAGAGCTACCTGTATTGAACACCTGACCCTTTGGACCCTGGGGAGGTGACAAGCATGTACTAGCACATCTATCTTGAGATATTGCTGCCAAAGCTTTTCAATTTGCACATTTGCACAAGAATACCCAAATTCAAAGGAAGGAAGAAATAATTTAGGCAACATGTAAAAAGGATGCTGATTTGTTGGCAAGTCAGTTCTGATTGGTCAAGGAGCTGTTCATGGAGAATTCACTGGTGAAGTATTATCCCCTATGCTTTTAAGTGCGAGTATATATAACCCCTAGTAAGTGCAAGTGAGCTACATTGTGAAGCCAACTGATAATCTTAAAATACCTCAAAAATAGTGAAGACATTATCCTGTAATCAACCTCTCAACATCTACAAGTGAACTGGGATCCAGCTCAACTCAGGACCAATATCTCCTAGTAATCTCATTAGGATATAATGTTAGAAAGGAAACAACACATTGTCACTACGTTGACTAACATCCTATCATTATTAAATAGCACACAAACTCACTTAATTTGACTTAAACTATGAGAAACTCACAGCATAGATGGGAAACATTAATTGTCATTTCCTCTTGTGAAAGTAACAACTCACAATTATCAGATTGTAATATGAAAACAGAAAGTACTGGGGAAACTCGGTAGGCCTGGCAGCATGTGCGGGGAGAGAAAGAGGTAACTTTGAGTCCAGCATGAAACCTGTTCGGTCAGAAGAGGAGTAATCTGCATTCACAGCATGAAATTCTGTTTCTCTCTCTCCCCAGATGCAGACAGACCTTTGGAATTTCTCCAGTACTTTGTTTTTAATGCGGATTTCCAGCGGCAACAATACTTTATCTAATTCAACCTACTCCAGTATAGGGGGTGCTTCATTATCATTTTCTCAAAGAAAATTGACGATGGATAAAAAATGATGATGGCTGTACTAATTAAAAAGCACCAAAGGAGAGCATTCAGAGACTGCACTGGGGTTCTGTTTTAACCCAGTCCCTATGTCTTTCCTCAGTTTTGTTCTATAATACTTTCTCTTCCAGTATTAATCCAATTATCTTGACTGTTACTATTGAAACTGCTCCCATTACCCTTTCAGGCAATGCCTTCTAGATCATTACTGTGTAAAACAATGTTTTATCATGCCATTACTAGTTCTATTGCCAATTATTTTCATGACATGAAATAGGAAAATAATCAATTGTCATTCATCAACAGTGCACAAGGGTTAGTTTAACTGATTTTGCTTTGGTTAACCTGATGATACATTTACCTTGAAGTATGTTTGTACATGGTATGACATTTCCTGAATACTGGCATTTCCACTATATATCAATGGCTTGTTTTTTACTGTACTTAAATTACTGCTGTAGATTTTGTCCTGGGAGTACACCATATTCTCAATCTTGAACTGCGCCTTCAGCATTTTCTCCGCTTCACCCTCTTGCTGATGGCTAATGGGTTCAATTTTGATCTATATCCAAAGACAAAGAGGTACAGTCAGCTGCAAGGAAGTGAGGAACGAGAGAAGGCATTTGCTTTGTGAAGCTCGTGACGAAAATTGCAAAAATGTTTAAGAACAGGAATGGGTCATTTTATTTCACGTTTTGATTTCAACATATTCCTCAAAATAAATAGCAAGTGGAAGTAACCTGCCGATAGCGGTTAGTAATTGAGTTGGCAGCAAGTGTCAGAGAGGGGAATACATTGTGCTTGGTGAGATAGGACAAATGGTGTGCCCTTAGAGATCTATATTGTGATCTCAGGTTTTCACCACGTACAACCGTGGCTCCAATGAAGAAATGGAGAAGATTTATGTTTTCAATCCCTGTTTGCAGATGACAAAAAGTGACAAAAAGTTGTGTTGATCAGAACAGACATTTAAAAGGGGTACAGATAGATTAATTGAGTAGACAAAAACTGTGACAACCTTAAAAATTCTCTCTGGCTAGAACCAACACTCCATGGTTGTGGTGTGTACCATCTGCAGAGATGCACTGTAATATTTTGTCAAGGCTCCTCCAACTGCACCTTCCAAATCTGCAAGCTTTACCTCCTAGTAGGACAAGGGCAGCAGACACATGGGAATACAAATACCTCCTAATTCTCTTGAAGTCATACGCCATCCTAACTTGGAACCATATCACTGTTCCTTCTCTGTGGCTGGGTAAAAGTCTTCCTCCCGAAAGGCAGCGTCTACTGTAGCAGTCCAAGGAGATGGCTCATTACCATCTTCTCAAGGGCAATTGTGGATGGGCAAGAAATGCAGCCAGATGACACTCGCAATCCCAGTAACAAATAAAGAAACATACAGAAGGTCATCAACAAGATGAAAAAACAATTGGAGATCAGACGCATTGAGATTGAAGAATGGACCAGGCCTGAGGAACTGTGAGGTCTCCTCTGCTCCATTGTTCACATATGCAAAACAAAATTCAAAGATTTGAACTAGATGGCTTGCCATTGGTAACAAATCCCAACCATTACCTGCCAATAGTCACACCTCATTCAAACGATTTGTCATCGATATATATTTTTATCTTACCTTGGCAAATTTAAAAAGGTTGCAAAATGCTGTTCAGCAATTTCAGTTGAAGCTGTTCTTGTCATTTCTGTAATAGGAAAAGTAGACAAAATAACACTTTCCATGCATAGCCTCAGGTCCATTTTCAATTTTTAAATGTTTCTTAATGCTTTCATGTTTTTGCTTTCAAGCTTATTTTAGGTTTTGATGAACACAAATTGGGAAAGTGTCCTTTTTGGGAGTTAACAGTTCAGAGAAGCGGTCAGATTCTACTGCAATAAAAACAGAAAATTCAGGAAATACTTCGCAAGACTAGCAACATCTGTGGAGAGCATTAACGTTTCAGGTCGATTGCCTTTTGTGAGAGCTGGTAAAGGTTAGAAATGTAACAGAATTGAAGTAAGTACAGAAGACAGGTGTGGGGGCTTGGGCAGCGATAGAAGAACAATGGGATATTTTGTGATGGGGATAAAATTAAAGACAAGAGATAGAAAAAAGCAAAAGGGATGATACCACCATATAAATGATGAAAAGGATAAAGCAAAAGTAATTATTGTGGAAGAAACAATGTTCAGGAAAAAAACAGAAAATGCAGGAATCACTCAGCAGGTCTAGCAACATTCTCTTGGATGAAAAGTCATTGATCTGAAATGGTATTTTGGTTCCTTTGCAAAGATCTTTTTTCACCTTTGTATGAACTTCTGTTGGAAGTTCATCAGTTTGATATCTCAATATAATCCCATTTTCACAGAAGAAAGCCACCTGCACCAGCGAGGAAGTGGTTGTGTAAGTTCTGCATTTAGACGTCACACTGGCTCAGCAAAGCAAACAAGATGATCAAAGACCCCGTCCACCCCAGTTATACTCTCGTCCACCCTCTTCTGTCAGGCAGAAGATGCAAAACTTTGAAAACACGTACCAACAAATTCAAGAGCAGCTTCCTCCTACTGTTTACCAGACTTTTAGATGCACCTCTCATATATTAAAGTTGACCTGTAGCTTCTCTGTAGCTGTAACACTATATTCTGTATTCTGTTCTATCACCCTAATGTACTTGTGTGAGGTATGATTTACCTGGATAGCACACAAAACAATACTTTTCACTGTACCTCGGTAAATGTGACAACAAATCAAATCAATCAATTAATCAAGCATAGTGATCGATACTTACTACAAGCTTTTAACCTTTATTGAGTAGACTGGTATTTAATGTCAACTATCAGTCAATGAATAAATCTGATCTTAAATGATTATCATCAACAAATATTAATCTCAGGCACACATCTGAACTGTAGACTTAGGACTGACAAACAGCTCACTGAATACTTGGGTATTTTGACGTATGCTCCAGGGTTAGTAAATTGGTGCTAGTTCAAAACTTTTGCTCAATTTCATTTTTGATAAGTAGTAAGAAAGGCTTAACTCATTTATTGAGTAGTTGGTATAGATAGAGTAAATGATAATGTCATCTGAACAGATTGATGTAAGGAGTTATTTTCAGGACAGTTTGATAAACCAGACTTAGACCTTAACATCTGGGGATAGCCTGGGTGATTGAATCCCAGATGATTTCTTGATGAGGAGTTAAATGGGAACTCTTTTAATGACCTGAAGAAATCTTCTTGTTGGTCACAGTGTTCTTACAATACAGAGTTAAACTTACTTGTAAAAATCACGTACTTGTGACAATCTTTAGTTTATTAATGGCTGGTTCTTCCAACCCTATAATGTTATCCCTTACAAGTGATTCAAACATTTTGTAGTTGACTAATCCCTTCTGCTCCCATCCACGGTAATTATTTTCAAATGCTTGAATTTCACCACGCAAGTCAACCCGGACTAATAAAGGGAAGAAACCAGCAGAGAGTAAAATAACTCTAAGCTAAAAGTGCATTCTTGTTTCACTGTTTTGATTTAATCTCAATTTATTACTTATCTCAATTGGCTAGAAGTAATAGGAAAGAAATCAAAAGCTTGTAGTTTTGATTTAGGAGGTTCCAAGATATTTTACAATGAACTACATTAGAAGCATAGCCATGTTTCCTACATCATTGTGCACACCAGTGAGATAAATAACTAATTATTTTGTTTCAATGGGCTTGAATAAGGGATACGTTTTGACCACTACATTATGAATATTCCTTTGCTCTTAATCAAATAATAACTTGGGATTGTTTAAATAAACAACCAATCAAGAGATGGGGGCAGCATGGGGGCTTTGGGGGCGGCATGGGGGCTCAGTGGTTAGCACTGTTGCCTCAAACCATCAGGGACCTGGCTTCAATTCCAGCCTCAGGCGATTAGCTGTGTGGAGTTTGCACTTTCTCCCTGTGTTCGCGTGGGTTTCCTTCAGCTGCTCCCGTTTACTCCTACAATCCAAAGATGTGCAGGCTAAGTGGATTGGCCATGCAAAAAGTGGTCCATAGTGTCCAGTGATGTGCAGGCTAGGTGGATTAGCCATGGGAAATGCAAGGTTACAAGGATAGGGTAGGAGATGGATCGAGTGGAATGTTCTTCAGACAATTGGTGGTGACTTGATGGGCCGAATAGCCTGTTTCCACATTATAGGGATTCTATTGCATTCTAAACAAGAGATGGTAAGGCTTTCCTTTCAAACAACAGATAGCACCTTTGATGGTGCAACAGTCATTCAGTATTAGTGCAGGTTACATGCTCAATCTTTGATGTAGGACTTGTTCAGAGAGCTGGCAGAGAAATTAAAGGCCAAAGGGCTTTCTTCTACATCATAGCAGTTCTGAGATTCTGTGACTTGACCCAGATATGGGGAAAGCTTTATTACTGACCCACATTATTGTAACAATTAACCATAAGATCAAAATCTTGGTACTCGGCTCATTGCTAAACTACTGGATGTGGAAAATAGTTGTGAAAGTCACGTGCAATTGAGTGGCTTTGGCAATATTTTTCATTAAGTGATGCTAGCGGGATAGAAATGATTGCTTGCTTAACTCAGAAAATGCAATCTTTGTCTGCAAGACTACACAGAAATTAAACAAATGACAGAATATTGAATTTCTTTTTTGAATGCGTTGGCTTTTTGATTGGTCTGTCATTGTTTAGCACCAATGTTTCAAAACTGGTCTGCTCCCATTTTCTGTTGTAATTCTTTTCAATGTCGCCCTCTCCTCGATATTTGTTCTGGGTTGTTCATACCAGTATCCGGAAGATTAATCTTTAGTTTCTGAAAACTCAAGGACAATACTTTAAGTTTGGTAGCATTAGTTGTCTGTTTCTCTACAGGTTAATTTAGATAAATTAAGGCAAATCAGGCAGGACTTACACACTTAATGGTAAAATCCTGGGGAGTGTTGCTGAACAAAGAGACCTCGGAGTACGGGTTCATAGTTCCTTGAATGTGAAGTAGCAGGTAGAGGGGATAGTGAAGAAGGCTTTTGGCGTGCTTTCCTTTGTTGGTCAGTGCACCCGACGAAGGGGCTGTGCTTTGAAAGCTTGTGATTTCAAATAAACCTGTTGGACTGTAGCCTGGCATCGTGTGATTTTTGACTTGGTCAGTGCATTGAGTACAGGAGTTGGGAGGTCATGTTTCGGCTGTACAGGACATTGGTTAGGCCACTTTTGGATAGGAATGATGTTGTGAAACTTGTAAGGGTTCAGAAAAGATTTAAAAGGATATTGCTGGCGTTGGAGGGTTTGAGCTATAGGGAAAGGCTGGGGGTCTTTCTCCAGAGAGTCAGAGGCTGGGAGGTGACCTTATGGAAGTTTATAAAATCACGAGGGGCATGGATAGTGTGAATAGTCAAGGGCATTTCCCCAGAGTACGACATTTCAAAACTAGAGGATATTGGTTTAAGGTTAGAGGGGAAAGATTTAAAAGGGACCTAAGGGGTAATGTTTTCACGCAGAAGGTGGTGCATGTATGTAATGAGCTGCCAGGGGAAGTGGTGGAGGCTGGTGTAATTACAACACTTAAAAGGCAACTGAATGGGTATATGAACAGGAAGGGCTGAGAGGGATATGGGCTAAATGCTGACAAATGAGACTAGATTAATTTAGGATATCTGGTCAAAATGGACGCTTTGGACCGAAGGGCCTGTTTCCATCCTGTACAGCTCTATGACTTTAGTCTGTCTGGAGAATACCAGCCTTTAGGTTAAAAGAGTAGTGGTGGGAATGTTTGTCATCATTTTTTTTTCCCCACAGTGTGGAAACAGGCCCTTTGGCCCAACAAGTCCACACCAAACCTCAGAGCATCCCACCCAGACCCACCCCCCACAACAACCCACCTAACCTACACCACCCTGAACACTATGGGCAATTTAGCATGGCCAATCCACCTAACCTGCACATCTTTGGACTGTGGGAGGAAACTGGAGCACCTGGAGGAAACCCACGCAGACATGGGGAGAATGTGCAAACTCCACACAGACAGATGCCCAAGGCTGGAATCGAACCCAGGTCCCTGGTGCTGTGGGGCAGCAGTGCTAACCACTGAGCCACTGTGCTGCCCCTATCTCCACTGTGCACCTGCTTGAGATATATCCTCAACATAGGGGAGGTTGATGTCACCAGACTAGTAATCCAGAGGGCCAGGCAAGCTCATACTGGTTGGTGGTTGGCGGAATTTGTATTCAATCAATAAGTTGTGAATATAAAGCTTGTCTAGTTCTGCAGGCCATTAAACCATTGTTGATTGCCATAAAAATCTATCTGATTCAGAAAGCATTTTAGGAAAGGAAATCTTCAATCCTTTCTAGGTCTGCCCTACGTGTGACTTCAGACTCAAAGCAATGTGGTTGACTCTTAAATATTCTCTGAAATGGCAGAGAAAGCCACTCAAGTCAAGTTCAGTTAGAGGTGGGCAACAAATGGTGGTGTTGGCAGCAATGCCTACATCCCAGGAAAGGGTAGTAGAAGTTGCCATAGTGTCAGAGGACCAAAGGGTTGCTCCTTTATTAGAGAGAGACAGCTGGTGGTGAGTTTGACTCGAGAGTGACCACACCTTAGATGTGTGGGAATTGAACACACACTACGGGAGCCACTTTACGTCTCAAGCCATGTTTACTAACCACCCCCCAGGAAAGAATAAATAAATCAAAAAGCTAGACCACCAAAACTAGTTCAGCCAGGATCTCAATTTAAAAGCTAACTCAAATGGCTGCTACTCACAATTTGATAAATGCCTCTTCTGAAATGAATTCCATTCTTCAAACACCTTTCGTACTTTGGTGATGTACCTCACCCCATCTATGAGGATCTGAGTGTCTTCCCCAGAAGTCAATTTTTTAATCTGGTGACAAAATTTGTTGATTTTCTGCAATCAAATCAAAGATATTAGAAAATGACCACTTTGAGAACAGAGGAAAGCATTACACAAGGACTAGTCATTCAATCAATAAGCTTTTTTCCATGTATAATTAATTCCATCCATGTATTAAATCTTCTGAGGAAAAACTTTGAAACATTTGCTCTCTCAAAGAAAAGAAAATCACCAAATGCTTTCCAGTCTTGCATCTCACTTCAGATGGTGCCTTCATGGTAATAGGACTAGATTCATAATCCAAAGGCCCAGGCTAATCCTTTGGTGATGCAGGCTCAAATCCCACCATAGCAGATGGAATTTGAATTCAATAATAATTTGGATTTAGGAATCTAATGATAACCATGAAACCATTGTCAATTGTCAAGAAACCACATCTGGTTCACTAATGTCTGGTTAGAAGATCTAGTAAGGCAGTTTAGGGAAGGAAGCTTCCATCCTTACTGGTCTAGCCTACATGTGATTGTTCATAGTTCACAGTTCATAGAATCCCTACAGTGTGGAAACAGGCCCTTTGGCCCAACAAGTCCACACTGACCCTCAGAGCATCCCTCCCAGACCCATTACCCTATAACCCATCTAATCTACATACCCCCAAATATGACAGGTACTTTAGCTCAGCCAATCCACCTAGCCTACACATCTTTGGACTCTGGGAGGAAACCGGAGCACTTGAAGGAACTCACATAGACATGGGGAGAATGTGCAAACTTCACACAGAGAGTTGCCTGAAGGTGGAATCAGACCTGGGTCCCTGGTGCTGTGAGGCAGCAGTGCTAACCACTGAGCCACTGTGCTGACCCACAGCAATGGTGTGGCATCTTAACTGCCTGATCAGCAACAGATGCCTAGCCAGTGATGCCCACAACCCATGAAGGAATAAGGAAAAAACAAACTAGATAAGTTGCCATTTCCATCAAATTGTCAGGATCTTCCACTGATGTTTGGCCAGACGACTGGCAGAATCCTTGTGGAATAAAACCTCAAAACATCTTTTTCCTTGGCTTTCTCTTTATATCAAAGTATCCAACACCCGGATCCATCAGAAATAGTAAGAACTGCCGATGCTGGAGTCAGAGATAACATAGTGTGGAGCTGGAGGTCCACAGCAGGCCAGACAGCATCAGAGGAGCAGGGAAGCTGATGTTTCGGGTCAGGACCATTCTTCAGAAATGGGGCGGGGGAAGGGAGCTGGGAAATAACTAGATAGAGGAGGGGTGGGGCTGGGGAAGGTAGGTGGGATGGTGATAGGTGAGTGCAGGTAGGCAGTGGTGGGGATTGGTCAGCGAGGTGGGAGAAGCAGATAGGTGGGAAAGAAGACGGACAGGTTGTGTCAGGTCAAGGAGGCGGGGATGAGAGGGAGGGTTGGTTATGGGATGAGGCCAGGGGTGGAGAGATTTTGAAACTAGTAAAGTCCACATTGAGACCATTGGGTTGTAGGCTCCCAAGGCGGAATCTGAGGAGCTGCTTCTCCAGTTTCTGGGTGGCGTTGTTGTGACACTGGATGAGGCCCAGGATGGACATGTCACCCAGAGAGTGGGAGGGGGGTGGAGTAGTTGAAATGGTTCACAACTGGAAGGTGTTGTCGTTTGTCACGAACAGAGCGCAGGTGCTCTACAAAGTGGTCTCCGCACCTCCGCTTGGTCTCATTGATGTACAGGAGGCCACATCGGGAGCAGCGGATGCAGTAGGCCACATTAACGGATGTGCAGGTGAACCTGTGGAAAGGTTTTTTGGTTCCTTGGATGGAGGTGAGGGGGGAGGTGTAGCACTTCCTGCGGTTGCAGGGAAAGGTGCCGGGGTTGGTGGGGCTAGTGGGGAGTGTGGAGTGAATGGGGGAGTTGCGGAGAGAACAGTCCCTAGGGAAGGCGGATAGGGGTGGGGAGGGAAATATATCCTTGGTTGCGGAGTCAGATTGCAGGTGGTGGTAGAGGCAGAGGTTAGTGGGGTGATGCGTGAGGACAAGGGGCATTCTGTCTTTGTTCTTGTTGCGGGGAGAGGATGTGACAGCAGAGGTGCGGGAAACGCACGAGATGCGTTCAAGAGCATTTTCGACCACTGAAGAGGGTAAGTTCGGCCTTTGAAATAAGAGGACATCTGGGATGTTCGGGAGTGGTACACCCCATCTTGGGAGCAGATGCGGTGGAAGCGGAGGAATTGGGAGTAGGGGATCACATTCTTGCAGGAATGTGAGTGAGAGGATGCGTAGTCTAGATAGCTGTGGGAGTCAGTGGGCTTGAAACAGTTGTCAGTTTTGAGGCGGTCACCAGAGATGGAGATAGAGAGGTCCAGGAAGGAGAGAGAGGTATCAGAGATGGTCCAGGTAAACTTGAGGTTGGGTAAAAGGTGTTAGTAAAGTGGATGAACACCCAGATCCATGTTCAATTCAAAGTTGAATTAAATTAAAGAAAATTATTTTATGGAATGTAGCCATCACAGGCAGTTCCAATGGTTGTTGACTTGCTCGCTGAGCTGGTAAGTTCGTTTGCAGCTGTTTTGTCACCATACCAGGTAACATCATCAGTGCACCTCTGGAGAAGCGTCGGTGTTCTGTCCCGTTTGTTATTTATAATGTGTTTTGGTTTGCTCGGGTGGGTGGCATCATTTCCAGATTTGTTTGGAACAAAGAGGAAATTGTTCAACAGGAACGTTTTCTCCAAAAGTGGAGTCCCAGGTAGGCAAGGTAATGAAGAAGGCTTTTGACACACTGGTCTTCATCAGTCAGGGCACTGAGTACAGAAGTTGATGTATTGTGTTCAGTTTTGGTCACCTTGCTTTGGAAAGATGTTATTAAACTTGAAAGGGTGCAGAAGAAATTTACAAGGATGTTGCCAGGGCTCAAGGGATTGAGTCATAGGGAGAGGTTGGGCAAGTTAGGGCATTTTTCTTTAGAACTTTGAAGACTGAGGGGGGATCTTACAGAAATGTATAAGATAATGAGAAGCATGGATAGGGTGAATGCACTCTGTCTTTTTCCCAGGGTTGGGGAATGGAGGACTAGAGGGCATCAGTTGAGGGTAAGAGGGGTAAGAATACATGGGAACCTGAGGAGTAATTTTTTTACACACAGAGTGGTACACATATGGAATGAGCTGCCAGTGGAAGCGATTGAGGCAGGTACATTAACAGCATTTAAAAGGCATTTGGACAAATACATGGATAGGAAAGATTTAGAAGGATTTGTGCCAAGTGCAAGGAAATGGGGTTAGTGAGAATGGACATTTTGGCCGGCACGGACCAGTTTGGGCTGTAGGGCCTGTCTCCGTGCAGTAGGACTCTATGACTCTACGAGAAACAATGCTACCTCCAACATGAACATCAGCTTCTCTGTACACCACTGCTGTATTCTTTCAGAGCTTGCTTTGTTTTGTTCAGTTTTGTTTCAACACCCTTTCTCAACCGTGGCAAGGATTTCTAGCAAAGGCAGATCATATGAAGATCACCTTTAGAAACGGGATTAAACATGCAGCACCAGTCAGCACTCTCCGAACGCCAGACCTATCAACTTAGATGTTATGTACGAGGTCTCCGGACTGGGATTTGAACCTACAACCCTTGGCCCACAGTAATCTACTGACCCTCATTTGACCTTTTGCACCAGTTAATGACTTCTCACTGAATGGGCCTCCCTGGTAGCTTATACCTCAACTCATAATTGAGTGAATAAGAACATCAGAAATAGGACCAGCATGGGCCATTTGTTATTTGCTACCTGCCCTGCCAGTCAACAAGATCATGGGTGATCTACCCTCCTCTCAGCCCTTAGCTGCCCAATATTTGAAAGATCTGTTTACCTCTTCTTTAAATAATTTCAATGGTCTAGCCTCCACAATTCTATGGGGGCTTATAATGTCACTTTTCATGATTGAATCTTCTCATTTTAAATTGTACCCCTTTATTTAACTAGTGATATTCGCTCAGGAGATAGGTTTTTAAAATTAATGTTCTTGAGCAGAAATTTTTTTCCCATTGGAATCTGGGATTGTGCATCTGCTGGTCAGAAATGCTCTAGTAATTTTAATCTCTGTAAAAGAGACTTTATAAAGTCTCAAAAAAGAGACTTTAAAAAGAGACTCGAAAGGAGACTTTATAAAGTCTCTTTTAGGGTCTCTTTTTAAAGTCTCTTTTTTGAGACTTTATAAAGCTCTAGTTAGGCCCCATTTAGAATACTGCGTCCAATTTTGGGCCCCACACCTCAGGAAGGACATACTGGCACTGGAGCGTGTCCAGCGGAGATTCACACGGATGATCCCTGGAATGGTAGGCCTAACATACGATGAACGGCTGAGGATCCTGGGATTGTATTCATTAGAGTTTAGAAGGTTGAGGGGAGATCTAATAGAAACTTACAAGATAATGCATGGCTTAGAAAGGGTGGACGCTGGGAAGTTGTTTCCGTTAGGTGGGGAGACTAGGACCCGTGGGCACAGACTTAGAATTAGAGGGGGTCAATTTAGAACGGAAATGAGGAGACATTTCTTCAGCCAGAGAGTGGTGGGCCTGTGGAATTCATTGCCACGGAGAGCAGCGGAGGCCGGGACGTTGAATGTCTTCAAGGCAGAGATTGATAAATTCTTGATCTCGCAAGGAATCAAGGGCTACGGGGAGAGTGCGGGTAAGTGGAGTTGAAATGCCCATCAGCCATGATTAAATGGCAGAGTGGACTCGATGGGCTGAATGGCCTTACTTCCACTCCTATGTCTTATGGTCTTAAAATCCCATGTGATCCCCAAAATGTGCTTGGATCAAATGAAACTCTTGCTGGGCAGATATTTCGAATCAACTCACTCAGGCATGTTATGACAGGTCGCTGGAGCGAGTGGGGTTTGAACCCAGGCCTCCTTGCCCAGAGGTAGGGACAACACAAGACCCTCAACCAGAACTGGGTATGCGCACTTGTAACAGCCTACCCCAGATAATAATGGACACTCATTATGGCAACTCAGCTGTCAAAGACAAGATAGATTGTTTCATAAAGTAAAACTTACATTGATGTGGCTAACAAGTTTGTTCATCAGTCTGCCAGCTAAACATGGAATGGTGTCTTTCCCGTCATCCAGGAACTGCCTAAATATTAAATATAAAGAAAGATGCTAGAATCGGATTAACATGAGTGAAAAAATCGCAAAATGTTAAATTGGTTAAATGGGTTTTAAAAACATATTGTCAAAGGTATCATTGTTTGCAAATCCCTCCTGGATTCACCCCACCCCATTTCTGTAGCCATGTCCAGCTCCTCAAACCTCTGAAGTCTCTGCATTCCTCCCATTCTGGCCTCTTGCACATCTCAGGTTTTCATTCTCCACCATTAAAGGTCATGGCCTCAGCGCCTGTAATCGAGGCCCCTGAGCAGTGGACTGCCTTCTATAAAGTTCTCATCTCTCTAACGTCTTCCTTAAAACCTCAGTTCTGAGTCAGAAACCCAGAAGTGGCCATGACTGGATGTTAGGTTCCTCCCCGACATCTGTCCAGTTTTGGATGTTAGAGGGAGGAGGGGTCCCTGGGTCCCAGTACAAGAGGTTCATTCGGCAATGGCTGTTAGTCTCTGTGTGCAACGTAGATGTTACCAAGGGGCCAATTGCAGGAGGGATGTGCCCACCATTGCAGCAGCTATGGCATTAGTAGAAATGTCAATCTTTAAGCAGTATCTGAAATGACATACTTTCTACTGGGTGAGACCTGGTCTCCTATCCTTAGATCTCTTGCGGGGAAACCACCCTGCAGCATCATTGGGCTCTTAAGACAGCCAAAGTGGCAAGGGGAGGGGAAGGGAGGGGATAGGTTGCTTGCCATCTGGGAAATTTCAACCTATTGCCAAAATAGGAACAGATTGCCTTGTATATTCCCTAATTGACTACCTATTGCAGACAGAAAGATGGCTGTGACCCATGAGTGCCCTCCTTAGGGAAAAGTATATGAATTCAGGAGCTAGTTCAAGATGATTTTGCTAAAATTACCGGGACCCCACTCACGTTGAATGGCTGGGAATATTCATCCTAATGTCTACTTGTGACTCAATATCAAATTTTGTTTGTCACCACTTTTGTAGAGTGCCTTAGTGAGAGGCGCTACATAACAGGAAGCTGTTGATGGAATAAACAATAAGGCTAGGAGTTGAGGTAAAGGTTGAGTCAGTATTAGGCAGAGTGTACTTGACTATAAGGTGACAAAGCAAAGGTGGGATATTAAGGATTACGGAAGCCGTAAGAGAGCAGTGTAGATAGAATGATATAAAGGGGCTGTTGGGAGCTGCCATGGAAATTTCACATCAATGTATAGTTTGAGAGTAATTCAATTCCACAAACTTCTCTATAGTGGGCGAAGGGTAGTCACAGGGACATGTGGAGGCAGAAGAGTGAGCTCAGTCAAGCATTACATCGATCAGGGTGACGTCACAGCAGTCTTAATAATCACTTTGGAGATCACAATATTCTCCCTTCACAACGTTCTCTCCTTCAGAACTGAGGAAGGGTCACCGGACCCGAAATGTTAACTTCGATTTCTCTTCACAGATGCTGCCAGACCTGCTGAACTTTTCCAGCAATTTCAGTTTTTGAGACTGACTGTAACACTGGGCTAAAGGACTAAGGTCCTTTAGGGAAGGAAGCTGCCATCCTTACCTGGTCTGGCCTACATATGACTCCAGGCCCACAGCAATGTGGTTGACTCTGAACCGTCCTCTGGGCAATTAGGGATGGACAATAAATGCTGCCTAAAAGCTATGTCCTCATCCTATAAATGAATAAAGAAATTATAACTAAAGACCAGTTGCCTGACCATGTCCAAGCCTCTGGGCTAATAGTAGAGGCTGCCCTTTACTGCACCAGGGCCTGACTGCAGGGTGTGCCCCGGAACTGACCGAGGACTACACCCCTTACACCTGAGATGTGGTCACTCAGTTGATGCACATGCAGTGCATTGGCTGTGTACGTGGCTGGCATGTGGCACAAGTAAGAGACTGAAGCAGGGCATTCAGCAAAGCCCACCCTTGACTGATGAATGCTGACAAACATGACAAGCTGCCTGGTTTTGTGTCTGGACGAAACAGCACGGCTGGTCAGAAGTAATGTGAGCCTCGAAGGTGTGGCCGAAGGGTTAAATGGCTAAAACACAATGCAATGTAAGGTACAGTCAGGCAAGGCAGGGATGCTGTGAGTGTCCAAATAGATGCAAAGTGAATGAGCAATAACAAAACCAGCAAGCAACCTTGAGATGCAGCCTGGTGCTCTCCATGAGGTGGCCTTGCAACAGCATACCATTGAGAGGCCACGTACACTGCAGAGGGTAACAGTAAGTGACTCGAAGATGTGCCATGATGGAATGGAGAGGCTGGCACATATTGGATGCCAGGGTCTATGGAGACTTGGTGTGCATGTGTTTGTTGTCCATGGAGGGTGTCCAGTGACATTGGTGCTGGGCATCCAAGATGGAGGTCCAGAGGAACAAGAGGTAATCTGGAGTCACCAAGTACCTACTCTGACTATGTAAACCCCCTGGAGTGTTAGGCACCTGTTGTCCAACAAGTACTGAATTAGGTTAGTGTTCCACTGTCATGTGGCATGGAAATAGACACTTTGGTCCAAGCAGTCCATGCTGAACACAATCCCAAACTAAACTAGTCCCACCTACCTGCTCTTGGCCCATATGCCTCCAAAACTTTTCTATTCATAGTCATAGAGTCATAGAGCTGTACATCATGGGAACAGGTCCTTTGGTCCAGCCAGTCCATGCTGAACACAATCTTAAACTAAACTAGTCCCACCTGCTTGTTCCTGGCCCATTTCCATCCAAACCTTTCCTATTCATAGTCATAGAGTCATAGAGCTGTACAGCATGGAAACCGACCCTTCAGTCCAATTCATTCATGTTGACCAGATATCCTAAATTAACCTAGTCCCATTTGCCAGCATTTGGCTACATCCCTCTAAACCCTCCCTATTCAAGTACCTATCCAGATGCTTTTTAAATGTTCTGTGTAAAAAAATTTTTCCCTCATGTCTTTTTTAAATCTCACCTCTCACCTTTAAAATATGTTTCCTCATCTTAAAATCCCCATTCTAGGGAAAAACATCTACCATTATCCCAATCTATACCCCTCAAGATTTTTACTCGTTTATTTTTACTGCTCACAAAAGTAACCAACATCCACATGCCACCAGCTTAAAATCCAAACTCCTAAAATGATACCAATAAACATATAAATCAGACATTTTTCATCACACTGTACAGTTTTTATTGGATAAATATTAACATTCTTCAAGTCATTTTATTTTATTCTGGATAAGTCCTCTGAAATGTTTGTATTGGCTTAAAAGTACTAAACCCTGGCAAGTTAATATACTTCCACATCCAGATTCTTCTACAGTATTGACTCTAAAATCTTTAAATATTCCTATATATCCAGATTAAAGTAGGCATTGGAATTATGCTTAAATTGTGACTTGAAATCAATAGCATGAAAAATTCTCACACCCGAAAATTGCACAAAAATTATAAACTTAAAGCAACAAAGTGTAAAATGGGCTGTCAGCAAATTGACAGACAGAATTGCTGGAGTCAGAAACAAAGATGAGAGGAAATAAATTGGAAATAAGTCTTCACACATTACTTAAAATGTTCGTGGTCTTCAAAAAACATCCTCTCCTTTGTAACTGCATCATCCAGGGTCAATTTGTCATCAATGTCCTTTTGTCCACGGCACTTGACAATCATGTAACCTTTCTTTAGTTCCACAACTATGTTCCTTATAACATCAATGACACTTGCCTCTGTTCCTTTGTCAACCAGGTCAGGTTTCGTTAAAATGCCTTCAGATTAAAATAAAACCCAAATAAATTTCCTTGGCTATGCCATTTCATTTTGAACAATTCAAAGAGAAATTGAATTTGATGAGTATGACATGGATATGACACGGCCATGGATTTGATGAGTACAGATCGTTGGTAAGGGTGGGAATTTGGTGCAGTGAATGAAGTGGCGCTGCTTTTAGCCTGTGATATTCACAGCAATTTGTGTTAGTTTGAGGCAGAATTTAATATTTTTGTCCCATGTCTTAGTGTTTAATGCAATTTAGTCTTTAGAAAATGGAAAAAACTTCCAACAAAGTTGATACATTGGTGATCACCTTCCAAAATTCCATAGATTCCAGAATGATTCCTGCAGATTGGAAGCTAGCAAATATCATCCCTCTATTCATGAAGAGAGAGAGAACATGGAACTGTTTAGGAACTACAAACTTGTTAACCTTACTTTAGTAGTTGGCAAAATGCTAGAATCTATTACAAAGGATGTGCTAAATGGACACTTAGATTATAATGATTGGATTGGGCATAGTCAATATGGATTTGTGAACGGGAAATCATTTGATAATCTTTTTAGAGGATTTTTGAGGATATTTGTAACAAACTTGTAAAGAGTTGGTGGACATAGTATACTTGGATTTTCAGAATTTTGATAAAATTCCCAACATGAGTTTGGTTAGCAAAATTAAAGCATATGTGATAGATGGTAACATACTGGCAAAGATTAAGGATTGATAACAGGCAGAAACCATTGAGTAGGAATAAATGGTTCATTCTTTCATGGGCAGGCTGTGCCTAGTAAAATCCTGCAAGGATCAGTACTTGGACCCTAGTTATTTACAAAAAATATCAATGATTTGGTTGTGGGGACCAAATGTAATATTGCTAAATTTGTGGATGGTACATATTGGGACTGTGTGTTATGAGGAAGCTGTAAAGCATTTTCTGAAGGATTTAGACAGGTGACCAAACACGTGGATGAAGATGGAGCAGTGGATGTGGTATACATGGATTTAAGTAAGGTGTTTGATAAGGTTCCCCATGGTAGGCTCATGCAGAAGCTAAGGAGGCATGGGATAGGGGGAAATGTGGCAGATTGGATTCAGAATTGGCTGACCCTTAGAAGACAAATGATGGTAGTGGATGGAAAATATTCAACATGGTGCTCAGTTACGAGTGGTGTACCACAAGGATCTGTTCTGGGACCTCTTCTATTTGTGATTTTTGTAAATGCTTTGGATGAAGGAGTGGAAGGGTGGATTAGCAAGTTCGCGGATGATATGAAGGGGGTCATGTTGTGGACAGTGCGGAGGGCTGTTCTAGGTTACAAAGGGACATTGATAGGATGCAGAGCTGGGCTGAGAAGTGGCAGATGGAGTTTAACCCTGAAAAGTGTGAGGTGATTCATTTTGGAAGGACAAACTCGAAAGCAGAATACAGGGTTAAGGGAAAGATTCTTGGCAGTGTGGAGGAGCAGAGGGATCTTGGGATTCATGTTCACAGTTCCCTGAGAGCTGTCACCCAGGTGGATAGAGTTGTTAAGAAGGCGTATGGTGTGTTAGCTTTCATTAATAGAGGGATTGAGTTCAAGAGCTGTGAAGTTATGCTCCGGCTATACAAAAGCCTGGTTCGGCCACATCTGGTGTTCAGTTCTGGTCGCCTCATTACAGGAAAGATATGGAGGCATTGGAAAAGGTGCAAAGGAGATTTACCAGGATGTTGCCTGGAATGGAAGGAAGGTCTTCCTAGGAAAGGTTGAGAGAGCGAGAGCTTTTCCCTTAGAACGATGAAGGATGAGAGGTCACTTGATAGAGGTGTACAAAACTATCAGAGGTATATATAGAGTAGACAGCCAGAGACTTTTTCCTAGCGTCGAGGTAGCTATTACGAGGGGGCATAGTTTTAAAGTGAGTGGAGGTAGATACAGGGGAGATGTCAGGGGTAGGTTCTTTACTCAGAAAGTGGTCGGGGCGTGGAATGCATTGCCAGAGAGGGTAATGAAGTTGGCCTCATTAGGGACATTTAAGCGGTTATTAGATAGGCATATGGATGATAGTGTAAGGTAGGGGTGGAGGTTAGATAGACCTTAGGATTAGGGTAAAAATTTGGCACAACATTGTGGGCCGAAGGGCCTGTACTGTGCTATACTGTTCTATGTTCTATGTTCTAAAGAGATAGGGGAAAGATTTAAAAGAGACCTAAGGGGCAATCCTTTCACGCAGAGGGTAGTGCGTGTATAGAATGAGCTGCCAAAGGAAGTAGTGGAGGCGGATACAATTATAACATTTAAAATGCACCTGGATAGATATATGAATAGGAAAGGTTTAGAGGGATATGGGCCAAATGCAGGCAAATGAGACTAGATTAATTTCGAATATCTGGTCAGCACGGATGAGTTGGACCGAAGGGTCTGTTTCCGTGCTGTCCACCTCTAAGGCTCTAAGAATTCATTCAGAGAATAGTAGACTGAGAGGTGTTCTTATTGATTAAAGTTTATAAGATGATTAAACAGATTGTGTTGATATTGTTCCAACTAAACACAATCATGAGGGTTGGAGAAGGGTGATGGAGGCGGTGTGGTGCTGTGTGCTTAACATTTAAAGGTAGAACTAGACTGGATATTTATCAAATGTGGAAGAAGTTGGCAGCTCATATAATGGATGTCCATTTGCTGAATTCCTTCAAGTAATCAGTTGGTACAGTGCAGGATTAATGAGAGGAAGGCTTTATATTGTTGTCTGTACATTGACAGGGGTTTCTGCTCCTTCCAGAAGATCACATGGCTTTCAATAGTGATGAGTACATTTATTGTCTAATATACCACGCAAGGCTGGATGATGCGTGATATATTAGATAATAAAGTGGATCCTTTCCTGTTTATCATTGCTTGTATGTGTTGCAAAGTTGGGAAGAGTACTTGTGAATTGGAAGGCATGATGTTAGAATTTGTTTGTAAAAATGATAGGGAGGAAGGGTGTGTGGTCCCTTTAAGAAGTGATGTAATTTTCTAAGCTTGGAGATTAAAAAGATGTCTTCAGCAGCTGAAAATGCACAGACAGTTCTGAAATTGAAACATATGTATCAATTGGCTATGTGGTTGGCAACCTAGGCTTGTTATGATGTTAAGGAAACCATCTTGAATATCAGCCAATTAATTTAAATCAGACACTTAAAGACTGAAAACCAATTGAATTTGAATCTGATGTGTTGACAACCTAAGACCAATCCTCTTATAAGAAAATTGACAGGTCATCAAGGGTAAATAAGAAGATGGTTTTTGAAAATCAGTGGGAGAGTGAACTGCCATCAGAAGAGTAGAACTCTTGCACTCACTGAAGCCTCTTTAGCTCTATGATTAAACACTATCTAAAAGGTACCACAGCACTCTAACCTAATATTCCGGACTCAAGGACTTGATGAGGAAAGAATTCCTGACTGAAAAATAGTGGAAAAGGCGTGGAGCATTCTAGAACATGCATCCTGACTGTAGTTTTGAGAGTCTAATTTTTAATTTAATTTTCTTCTTACTTTGGTTTACATAAATGGGACTTGTATTTATTGGAACAGCATTCAATTAGCGTTTTGTTTTATTCAGGAATAGTTAACAGTTGGGGGGATTGTTTGATTTGTTAGCAGTTCTGTTAATTTGACAAAATTAATTGTTACTTGTTGATCGTAGAGTGACTACCAGGAGTCCATTTGATTTCATTTTTCCTTTATAAGCGATTGTGAGTTGAGAGGCACGTTATACCACTTTTCACATTTCCTTTAACAGATTATGAGGTAAGGTGAGCTTCTCTGGCTGTTTCGGTTTTACTTATCAGAGGCTGTTCAACCTCCTCTCCATAACACATGTGCGCTGATTCTGAAAGAGGGGTTGGTTCAGGGAAATTGTCAAGTCCATATTGTTACGGACCAGACAAGACTCCCTCAAAGTATTTTAAGAAGGTAGCCTAGACCCTAGCTTTTTCTTATTTTAATGGTACATGCGAAGTGCCATGTTCTGGATGCGATGTGACTGGTCAACTGCTTGATGTTAAGCAAAACACAATTTATTTAAACACTATAGTTACAATACAAACAACAGAAAGAGGAATTTAGAGTAACTCAGCTTTTGAAAAACTTAACTGAATAATAGATACAGTACCTATTACTAATTAACTGTTCCAATGTAGTAACATCCGATAAACACACATCTTGGCAAAAAGGCAAATTCAGGCACAGGTTCTCATGTGCAGTTTTCTAACCCAGGAAGAAGAAACACCTATAGAAAATTAAGAGAGTGTACCAGCCAAGAGACATTCACTGAGCTTCCAACTCTTTTGAGACCCCAAACACCTTCTGATGTTACTGAAAAAAACAAAACTCAGAAATCCAAATCGATGAGAGTTGGCCACACCCATTCAGGCTGTGTTCCAACTTAAAAAAACACTAAAGGCCTCACAAGTTGTTTACTGTCATGGTTCTGGTAGACTGCTCTTCACCTCTGCCTTATAACTTAAAAAAAGGACAAAATAACCTTCACAATCTGCTCTAACCCTTTCAGAATGTTTGCGAGCTTCCCCCCATATAGCATCTGAATCACAAGACATCTGTTTGTCTTCTCTTTCTGAATTCTCTCTTAACCTGCAGCAAGCATTGCACTTGGGCTAGTTAACTACAACTATAGAAAAGTGAATTACCTAAGAGAAGATTACTATTGGAGGCAGTCAAGAGAAGGGTCGCTCAGTTGATCTTGGGTATTGAGGGGTGATCTAATGAGTAGGGGCTGAGTAGGTTGAACCTGTACTCATTGCAATTTAGAAGAACAAGAGGTGACCATATTGACCATATTGAAACATGCAGGATTCTTAATGGACTTGACAAGATAGATGTGGAAAGGTTGTTTCCCCTTATGGGAGAGTGTAGCACAGGAGAGTGTAATCTCAGAATAAGGGTTCATCCATTTAAGACAGAGATGAGGAGAAATTTCTTATCTCAGAGGGTGATGAGAAAGAGGGCTGTGTGGAATTTCTTTTACAGCAGAGGACTGTACAGGCTGGGTCATTCAGTATATTTAAGACTTCTTTTAAATCAAAGGAATTAAGAGCTCTGGGGAATGTGAAGTTGGGGGTTAACAGATTAGCCAATGAATAGCAGAACAGACCCAGTGGGCTGAATGGCCTATTTCTGCTCCTACATTTTATGGTCTTATTTGATTAGAGAATTTGTCATTGTAAGATGCATTTGATTAAAGTGCTCAGGTCTCCAAAGAGCAACTATATGAAGACACAATGCAATATTCATTCACATGAACTGTTAAAACAAGGGAAGAAACATCCTTCTCATTGGAGTAGAAAATGGCCTTTTAAAGGCTTTGTTATCTACTCAACACGCATTTTAATACTGAGGAATATTTGATAAAGGGCTACCTTGGTGCATAATCACCTGGTTTGTATCTGAGAGGAGAAATTCCATTTCGGACATGGAATTGTCAATTACATTCTTCAGCCTAATTCTCACCATGTCTCAATGTATACATGATCTGGCACTAACCTATACCACATACATGGCAATGCTAATTCAAAACAAACCTTTGTGGATTTCTTGTTCCACTTCAGTGGTGCTTTTGAGTATTCGTACGTAATCCTTGTGCTTTATCTTCCCTTTCCAAACATTCTCCTTTTTGACTTTTTTGAGCTTCAGTTCCAATGGGCATCTTGTCACAATCCCTGTCACACAATAAAACAACATGATAACGAAAAATACCATGCCAATTCCCATCAACCTTTGCATTGTGGTGGGATTATGTTTGAGAGTTTTTGTTAGGACACACCAGTGTGTTAAACAGCTATCAGTTATACTCAATATTTAAAAAAAACTCATTCATGGGATTTATTGTGGCTGGTTCAGCCATTATTTGTTACCCATCCCTGATTACCACTTGAAATGAGTGGCTCACTAGGCCAGGTCTGAGGGCAGTTATGAGCCAAGCACATCGCTGTGACTCTGGGGTCCCGTTTAAGCCAGGCCTGGCAAGGGTGACAGACTCCAGTGAACCAGATGGGTTTTTACAACATTCTGAAATGATGTTTGCCATTAAACTAGCTTTCCATTCTAAATTTTGATTGAATTGAAACTTCACCATCTGAAATAGTTTGAGTTCAAAACTCTGTCCAATTGCATCTCCATCCTAAAGTTAGCCATAACAAATAAAGAACTTGCTGAGTAAGTTGGTGACCTCTTTTTCAAGTCTATTACTTGCGTCCTAGTTTTGATGAATGCAAGATGAAAAGCTTTGACTTCTTTCCTCCTTTGTGTACTGTACAAGCAAGCAACATTAGTACATTCTTCTGAGGACTTGCCTTAAGGGCAAGGTGCCAAGAGGGTAATGGTGAGTGGTTCTGTTCACTATCAAATGGCAAAGGTTTAGGTAATTGAGCTGTTTACAAAATGAGGACTCCTCTACACATTAATTCTCCTTCAATGCTTTCTCGAAAGACCCTTGTCCAGAATATGGTGCAGCATGGTGGCTCAGTGATTAGCACTGCTGCCTCACAGCACCAGGGACCCGGGTTCGATTCCACCCTCGAGTGACTGTCTGTGTGGAGTTTGCACGTTCTCCTCCTGTCTGTGTGGGTTTCCTCCGGATGCTCCAGTTTCCTCCCACAGTCCAAAGATGTGTAGGCTATGTGGACTAGCCATGCTAAATTGCCCGTAGTGTTCAGGGATGAGTAGATTAGATGGGGTATAGAGCGATGGGCCTGGGTAGGATGCTCTAAGGGTCGGTGTGGACTTGCTGTGCTCAAAGGCCTGTTTCCACACTGTAGGGGATCTATGATTCTATGATGAACATAATGGGGTAGGGAGAGAAAAACGAAAGAACTGTGGAAGCTGCAAATCAGGAACAGAAGCAGAAGTCACTGGAAAAACTCAGCGGGTCTGGCACCATCTGTGAAGAAAAAAATCAGAGTTAGCGTTTCGGGTCTGGTGACCCTTCCTCAGAACGGATGGTAGCTGGGTAAGCATTGCAGAAAATAGGGAGTGAGGTGGTGAAGGGAGTAAATGATAAGATAAAGGATATAGCCTGAAAAGAGAGAAAGAGCAGTTGGATAAACAAAGGAGCTGATAGCAATCTGGCTAGAAGGGTGAATAGCTGTTAATCGGGTTGAAATTGTCTTGGTTGGCAACACACAAAATGGCATGTCATATCCCACTGGAGCCAATGGAAATGCAAATTGGGATGAGAGAAAAATGTATGGGGCAATGTGATACTGGTCTGCCTAAAAGATAATTAAGGAAATTATATTCAACTCGAACTGACCCACAATGTTCGTATTCACATTTCAACCCTAACTTCTTCAAAAATACGTAACTTGCCTCTTGAACTCATTCGAACTAACCTGGTTGTGATTGGAACCAGCACACAACATCCACACACAAATGACTGGAAGAGACAAAAAGTGTTCAAGGCAGAAGTAATAAAGTATTAGCTGGGGTCAAAGTTAGAGGTTCAAATTAGATTTACATAGCATATATGTGAATCCAAGGAGTTTACCAAATAAGCTTGGTGAACTGCAGACCCAGATAGCCACGTGGCAATAGTGAAACGAATTGCTGTACTTTTGACAAGCAGGTTACCAAAACTCATTGCAAGTTGAGTTTACACAGCTGCTTTGTTCAAGCAGTAGAGAAGACTGGCTGTTGATGGTCTGGCACCAGGAGGTGTGTAAAGTGAGATTCAGCCAGTAACAAGTTGCTGAATGGTTTGTGGTGTTGCATTCAATTGTGGATGACAAAGTTCACCAGCCTGCCAAAACGTTCTGATTGGCTCCTGGGGTAATTGTACCGCTTGTGGGTGTGAACAACACTGACCAAAGCCTTTGGACTTCTGGAGTGGGAGATGGTATGTGTATCTCCCTGCAATAAAAAACAAATTCCTGAAGCCTAAAGAAAGCCAGTTCTTCCCCCCTCCCCACACCAGTTGTTTGAAGCTGTTGCTTTTAACCAATAATTTGTAATTCAATTTCTTTACACTTCCTGTGAAGGAGAGAAAAATCTGAAAGATTTGTGAAACTGAAGGAACACTCCATTGAATCCTAAGGACTGGTGCCATTGACCTGTTTCCCCAGGATTTCTTTCCCTCCATTTATGACTTATCAAATAAACAGTAATTCTTGTTACACACAGAAATTTGGTCCATGGTTTCTGTTAACCTGAATCTAAGAAGGCAGGTAAATTGTGTGCGCTTTGATAACACCTTCAACTTTTGTGATGGCACCAGGACTTGATTTCCAGCATCCGACCCAAGTGAGGTACGACATAAACAATTTCTGCCCATTTTAGGGGCCTCATCTCACTGCCACTGCAATTAACTTAGCAGTATACAAGGGTTTTGTCATTTGGGAAGATTGACAAGCACACTATTAGGGATTTTGTTTCTGAGGGGGATGCGTGTCTGTCCCTCATTGTCAGGGGCTCACTGATTAAGGGACCTGACCTGAGGAAGAGGGATCTTTGAGTGAGACACCCCACTTCATTACTGCAGACCTCTCCCCACTAAGCCACAACCTCCTTCACTGGAGGTTACCTGTTACCTGAACTTACCTGTGGCCTGGGTCTCACGGTAAACATTGACTACCTGCAGCTATCGGTGACCTTGCATGCAGTGCCTAGCCACAGTTGATTGTTCAGCAGACAGGGGATAAGGAAGGGGCGGGGGGAATCAGAGAAGAGGGGAAGGGTGGGCAACATGCACCCAAGATTCTTGATTCAATAGACCCTCCTGACAGCAGGTGACAGAGGACTGTCTGTGGAGCGGGGGGAGGTTACAGTTTTTGGGTTCGGGTCAGATGAATGGTGTTGGGTTTCTAGCAGGAGGAGTGACTATGTGTCCAGGGTGGAGGGGATAGTGTGGCTGGTGAGGAGTGTACATAGAACATATTGCCAAGGTGTTGTCAGTTTTATAGCTTGCACACTTGGAATATTGTGTTCAGATCTGGTCGCCTCATTATCGGAAGGATGTGGAAGCTTTAGAGAGGGTGCGGAGGAGATTTACCAGGATGCTACCTGGACTGGAGAGCTGGTCTGAGGAAAGGTTGAGGGAGCTAGGGCTTTTTTCATTGGATCGAAGAAGGATGAGAGATGGCTTGATAGAGATGTACAAGATGATGAGAGGCATAGATAGAGTGGATAGCCAGAGACTTTTTCCCAGGGCGGAAATGACTATTACGAGGGGGCATAATTTTAAGGTGACTGGAGGAAGGTATAGAGGAGTTTGCACAGAGAGTGGTGGGCGTGTGGAATGCGCTGCCGGCAGTGCTAGTGGAATCAGACACATTAGGGACATTTAAGCGACTCTTGGATAGGCACATGGAGGATAGTAAAATGTAGGGTACGCAGGGTAGCTTGATCTTAGTAGGATAATAGGTCAGCACAACTTCGCGGGCTGAAAGGCCTGCACTGTGCTGTACTGTTCTATGTTCTATGTTCCAAGAAGGTAGCAGCAGCTTTTAGTTCCTCTAGCCTGTCTTATGTAACTATTAAAGCAAGTGAGTTGGAACACTCTGACTCTAACTCAAACCTGGCAAAGACCGGATGACCTACATGCCAGGTAATTGACAATTGGAAGTTTAAATTTCCCAGAAAATTACTGTGCAGTGAGTACGTTGGAATTTCTGAGACAGCCTGACATGCAGTTATCAGGGTACTTCTGAGTTTGCAAATATCTGGAGACCAGGAGATCTGGGCCTATGTTTTAACTCAGTGAGGAAGGAGTCACTGCTGTAACTGGTTATGGGGAATGAGGTGGGCCATGCCCATTAACGTAAGTAGAGTAAAATGTTGATTGCAGGATTACAATATCATATGGTTTGAGTTAGCTACTGAAAACAAGAAGCAAAAACAGAGATAACACAGTGTGAGCTGGAGGAGCACAGCAGGCCAGGCAGCATCAGAGGAGCAGGAAAGTTGACATTTCAGCTAGGGACCCTTCTTTTCTGAGGTAGGGACCCTTCTTTTCTGAAGAAGGGTCCCATCCTGAAACGTCAACTCTTCTACTCTTCTGATGCTGCTGCAGTGCTTCTCCAGCTCCACACTGTGTTATCTCTGGCCCCCTATTCTGCGGTTCTTGCTGTCTCTGAAGAAGCATAAACAATTTTGGTGGGGGGGAGACACAGCGTTGATGGGGTGAGACCAGATCTGGCCCAGGTCAATTGTAATTCTTTTCAAAGATTAAGTTAAAAAAGATTTTGAAGTTACTTATAAGGAGAGGCTGGATAGGCTGGGACCTTCTTCACTGGAGCATAGGAGGTTGAGAAGTGACCTTATAGAGGTTAATAAAATAATGAGAGGTATCGATAAGGTGAATGGCAGGTGTCTTTTCCCTAGGGTGGGGGATTTCAAGACTAGGGGGCATACTTTTAAGGTGAGGAAAGAAAGAATTAAAAAAGAGATGGGAGGCATTTTGTTTTTATACAAAGTGTGGTTCGTGTGTTCCAGAGGAAGTGGTGGATGTGGCAATGGTTTTCACATTTAAATAAGTTCACAAATAGGAAAGGTTTGGAGGGATATGGGCCAAACACAGGCAGGTGGGACTAGTTTAGTTTGGGAACATGGTCAGCATGGACTGGTTGGACTAAAGGGTCTGTTTCCGTGCTGTATGACTCTATGACTCCACTTACCTGACCATAGCTGCTACAAATTATAATCAAATGTTGGCTGGCAGAAGTCTAATGGCCGATGGTCTTATTTTAAAGAGGAATGGTTGAGGCATATTTTCACGTAGGGAAAGATAAAACCAACAAAACCAGAGTTCCCCGCATGATGAAAGAGATAGAGGACAACATGAAATAGAAGAGTCACACATATGACAAATATCAATTGAACAATAAAGAAAGTGACCTTACCTGCTATCTGTTCAGTTTGAGAATAAACTCATTGAATGCTTTCATTTTAACATGTTGAGTATTTGAAACAATGAACAGGGTGAATTGTTTGTTTTCATAATCTTGTAAAACTGTACTTCAGGATGAACATGCAGCATTTGTTACATAGTTTGATGGACAGTGAGCTCATTGGGTGAAAAGGAAATATAGTAATAGATAAACAGAGAGAGGGAATTTAGCAGGTATTGACTGATTCCGAAATTTTCTTACCTTTCCCTCTGGGAAGTGACACTCCAGACAGTGCCTCCAGTACTGAGCTCTTCCCAGAACTCTAGTCTCCAATCACTGCAATGGCTGGAAGTCCAAGATCCTGGTCCACACCAAAAGATCTCGGTTGGTCAATGAGATCAATGCAAGGACATACCTTATTTTCGTAATCATTGTAAAATGCAGTGTCCATTATCTGAGGTGAAACAGCAGCCATTGTCAAACAAGTAACATCAACATCTGTTCCAACTTAATCTTTGAACAGAATTCCCATAGTGTGAATAAAAATAATTATTTCATTAACATGGTAACTGGACCTGCAGCACTGTAGATCTCCACAACATGTGCAGGGGCATTCTGAGAGAGCTCCTGAGGAGGATCTGTCCAACCTGCTCCCAACCTCATACCTGATTACTGCCAGTAAGAATGATCTATTGTTTATTATCCAAGTGATGATAATTCTGAAATTGAGACATGATCTTTGTCCACATTAAGAATTGTCTACCAATTTCTTCTGATGAAGAGTCATACTAGACTCAAAATATTAACCGTGTTTCTCTCTCCACAGATGCTATCAAGCCTACTGAGTTTCTCCAGCATTCTGTCTTTGTCTTCTCATTATTATCTGTCGAGCTTGCTGTGAGCAATTTGGTTGTTTCACCATCTACATAACAACAATGCCCACACTTCAAAAAGCTGTGCTATGAGATACATGTTCTTTCCTTTTTTTCCCTTACACTTACTTGGTCAAAGGACCAAAAGGCCACTAGTTCCTATGGAACATACCCTCTGCAAGTTTATACCCTTAAGAGATCAAAGTTTTTGAGAAGACCTGTAGCTTGGGTTGTGGATGAGGTTGTAGACTTGCTCGCCGAGCCGGTGTGTTTGGTTACAGACGTTTCATCACCCTGCTAGGTAACATCGTCAGTGTGCCTCCAGTGAGGTGTTGGTGTTCTATCCCACTTGTTATTTATATGCCTTGACTTGCTGGGGTGGTTGACATCACTTCTGGTTCTGCTTTTCCGTGGTTTGTATATCTGATCCAGTTCAATGTGTTTGTTGATGGAGTTCCGGCTGAATGCCAGGTTTCCAGGAATTCCCTGGCATGTCTCTGTTTGGCTTTTCTGGCTATTCTGGACGTGTAGTCCCAGTCGAATTTGTGTCCTTCTTTGTCCGTGTGTATTGAGACCAGTGAGAATTGGTCGCGTCTCTTGATGGCTAGTTAATGTTCGTGTATCCTTACTGTCAGTTTTCTTCCAGTTTGGCCGATGTAATGTTTCTCACAGTCCTTGCACAGTATTTGGTAGATTACATGAGTTTTATTGGTTGTGGGTTTGGGGTCCTTTACATTCATCAATAACTGTCGCAGGGTGGTTATTAGTTTGTGGGCTACCCTGATACCTAGGGGTCTGAGTAGTCTTGTGGCCACCTCTAATATGCCTCTGATGTACGGTAGGATGATTAGAGTGTCTGACCGTGTTGCGTCTTCTTGTTATGGTCTGTCATGGAGGTAATGGTGGATTGTACTTTTTGGGTATCCATTCCTTTTAAACACTCTGTATAAATGCTCCTGTTCTGCTTTTGCACAGTTCTGGGTTGATGCAGTGTGTTTGTGGCTCATTTGAATAATCTCCTGATGCAGCTCCATTTATGGGTTGTTGCTGGTGTAATTAAGTATCTGCAATAAGTATACAGAAAGACCACCCAAACGGATCAGATGCTTAATTACACCAGCAACAACCCCAACACACACAAACGGAGCTGTATCAGGACATTATTCAAACTAGCCACAATGCACTGCAGCAACCTGGAATTGCACAAAGCAGAACAGGAGCACTTATACGAGATTTTAAAAGGAATGGACACCCAAAAATCACAATCTGCCGTTACCTCCGCGATAGACCACGACAAGAAGACACAACATGGCCAGACACACTAGTCACCCTACATACATCAGAGATGACCACAAGGCCACTCAGACCCCTAGGTATCAGGGTAGCCCACAAACGAACAACCACCCTGCAACAGCTACTGATGAACATAAAGGATCCCACACCCACAACCAATAAAACCAACGTATTATACAAAATACCATGCCAGAACTGTGAGAAACATTACATAGGCCAAACTGGAAGAAAACTGACAATAAGGATACACGAACACCAACTAGCCACCAAGAGACACAACAAATTCTTACTGGTCTCAGTACACACGATGAAGAAGGACACAAATTCAACCGGGACAACACATCCATAATAGTAGAAGCCAAACAGAGACATGTCAGGGAATTCCTGGAGGCCTGGCAATCCAACTGGGACTCCATCAACAAACACACTGAACTGGACCCAATATACAAATCACTGAAAAACAGAACCGGAAATGATGCCAACCACCCCAGCAAACCAAGGGTATAAGTAACAAATGGGGCAGAACACCAACTCTACGCCAGAGACACACTGATGATGTTACCTAGCAAGGTGACTACATGTCTGCAATCAAACACACCGACTCAGTGAGCAAGTCTTCAACCCCAATCTCAAGAGATGTCTGGGATAAAGAGGAGGTGAAAGGCCAGGGGACAGATTGGAGGAGGCTGAATGAAGTTAATGCATTACTTTCACAATGCAAAGACTTGCCTTATTTGAATTTTTTCTCCGTTCTTCCTTCTGTTCTTGTGTCTCCAACACGCCAAATGCATACTTCCAAATGTCCTTCTGACTGGCAGGCTGCACCGACTTAGCAGAGCCTTGGCTACTGATCGGCCCGTCATTCAGACTATTAGATACAAATGCCTCGAACAGCACAAGTTTTGCTTGCATGATGCCGTTTGTCTGTACTGAAAATGTGAGCTCCTGTGGTTTCTAAAGGAATGGAAATAGCTTGGTAGCTCTACATCAATGGTCACAATTTCAATCACTCATTAAGCAGAGTCTAAATATACAGCGCAGATTTCCACAATCTCAGTCTGAACACCCTCAAACTCACATTCCATTCACTCTCTGCCTTCACCAGCAACCGAATCAACATCTCATGTTCCTGAACCTATCTGTACTGAATCACCGTGACACAGTGAAAGAGGAAAGTGCAAAAGATTTAATGTAATTCAGCCTGATTCCCTTATGACAACTGCTGCAGGAAAATTGAAAATCCTGTAAGTTACTTTGCCGTTGTCTCATTCTACTGTGTAACCTTCAATTCCAATCAAATATTAGAGATAGTAAGAACTGCAGATGCTGGCATCAGAGATAACACAGCGTGGAGCTGGAGGAACATAACAGGACATGTGGCATCAGAGGAACAGGAAAGTTGATGTTTTGGGCCGGGATCCTTCTTCAGAACGAGGATCCCAACACGAAATGTCAAATTTCCTGCTCCTCTGATGTTTCCTAGCCTGCTGTGTTCCTCCAGCTCCACACTGTGTTATCCCAATCAAATATTATCTTTTTTTGAAGGAACGAATAAGTTCATCATCTAGGAGTCTGTTGTATGCATCCATAACTGTGAGGGGTGAAAAACATGTTTGAGATTACCAGGGGTTTCTAACTTTTAATCTGTTTTTTCTTGCTCTTTGTTCCTGGTCTGGAAATCCTTTAACTTGTTACATGGTGCTGTGGTTAAAGTGAATAGATGACTTTCACTTTTGGAATAAGGTTGCATGTTATAGGAATATCCGACATGTTGTTTAATGAATCTCGCTACTGCACATCCCATTTTAACAACTATCTGGATAACTGATTGTCGTTGTGGAATCTCAGAACTCCCTCCCTATTGGCATTATGTGTCAACCCACAGCACATAGACTGCAGCGGTTTGAAAAGGCAGCTCAACACCACCTTGTCAATGACATCTAGGGACCGGGCAAACTGGGAAGGTGATGGATAAATGTTATTATTAGTGGACTGTTAATCCAGAGACTCAGAGAAAATTCTGGGACCTGGGTTCAAATCCCCGCCATGGCAAATTGTGAAATTTGAACTTAATTAAAAAAAAAGCTGGAATTAAGAACCCAATGATGACCATGAATTGATTGTTGGATAAACCCATCTGGATCACTAATGTCCTTTGGGTATGGAAATCTGCCATCCTTACTTGGTGTGGGCTACATGTGACTCCAGACCCACAGCAATATGGTTGACCCTCAACTGCCAACTGGGATGGGCAAGAAATACTGGACTTGCCAGTGACACCCTCATCTGTTGAACGAATTTTTAAAAACGTCCCATTCCAGCGAGTGATGCCCATGTCCCATGAGTGAACAAAATAAAACTGTAAATACAATAATGTGCACTTGCTGCTATCATCCTCTTTCCTTTCTTTATGTATGTGTCACCCAGGTGGCTAGAAACACAGCCTTATTTATAACCCACCCTGAAGAAATTTATAACAGATTCGAAATGTTAACTCTGTTTTTTTTCTCCTCACAGACATTGCCAGACCTGTTGAGTTTCTCTAGCGTTCTCTGAGCTTATTTCAGATTTCCAGTGACCATAGTATTTTGCTGTTATTTTAATGCATTCAGGTGAATGCACCTTTTCCACAATAACTTAAAAGAACAGAAGCAGGAGAAGGCCATACCATTCAATGAACTTACTTCATCATTCAATGGCTGATTTTCCACAGCAACTCCACTTTGCTGCCCTGAAGTTAGTTAACAGTTCAGTCAGTAACAGTAAAAGCAAATGGAAACATATTAGAGGAGCAAGGCCATGAATGTAGAAGGTGACCCAAACAACTAAAGGACAGACTGTTACAGATATTTAATCAACTTGTTCAGATATGCTATGCCACGCCCCTAGAGCACTGGGCCTTCTAGCTCAGAGGTAGGGATACTAACAGCACACCACAAGAGCTCTCAAATTTCAACAGCGGCTATGGTGGGACATGGGTAAAGTGTAAAGTAGCACCAGGACAGAGATAGCAAGAACTGCAGATGCTGGAGTCAGAGACAATACAGTGTGGAGCTGGAGGAACGCAGTAGGCCAGGCAGCATCAGAGAAGCAGGAAAGTTGATGTTTTGGGTCGGGACCCTTCTTCAGAAAATCAAGCCAATGTTGAGCCATGTAAATGGTTTCTCAACATCTCCCTTGTCTTGACGTCTTAGTATTTTATGTAAGTGAACAAGATCACATCTTGTTAATCTAAAATCAATTTCTCTCCTGTACGGTGGGGCAAAAATCCCCATCAGTTTGTGGACATACCCTGGATTCAAAACTCTCTGTAGGCAGAAGTTGTGGAAATTATATTGGATTAGATTCACTGAACTTCAGAAACAATGGGCTGCAACTGACCCAGGAAAAAGGCTGGTTGGGACAGATTGGGAAATATACTAGACCAGAGGCTGATGTCTGGAACAGGGATAACACAGTGTGGAGAGAGATAAAAGGTGCTGCAGATGCTGGAGAATCCGAGATAACAAGGTGTGGGGCTGGGTGAACACAGCAGGCCAAGCAGCATCATAGGAGCAGGAAAGCTTGACGTTTCAGGCCGAGACCCTTCATCAGAAATGGGGGAGGGGAAGAGGGTTCTGAAATAAATAGGGAGAGAGGGGGAGGCGGATAGATGATGGATAGAGGAGAGGATAGGTGGAGAATACCAGGCCCCAAGAAGACTTTCCACATCAGGCAGATGTTCACCTGCCCATCTGCCAATGTGGTATACTGCATCCGCTGTACCCGTTGTGGCTTCCTCTACATTGGGGAAACCAAGCGGAGGCTTGGGGACCGCTTTGCAGAACACCTGCGCTCAGTTCGCAACAAACAACTGCACCTCCCAGTCGTGAACCATTTCAACTCCCCCTCCCATTCCTCAGACGACATGTCTATCCTGGGCCTCCTGCAATGCCACAGTGATGCCACCCGAAGGCTGCAGGAACAGCAAATCATACTCAGCCTGGGAACCCTGCAGCCCAATGGCATCAATGTGGATTTCACAAGCTTCAAAATCTCCCCTCCCCCAACCGCATCCCAAAACCAGCCCAGCTCATCTCCACCTCCCTAACCTGTTTTTCCTCTCACCTATCCCCTCTTCCCACCTCAAGCCCCACCCCCATCTCCTATCTACTAACATCATCCCGCCCCCTTGACCTGTCCGTCCTCCCTGGACTGACCTATCTCCTCCCTACCCCCCACCTACACTCACCTTTACTGGCTCCATCCCCGCCTCTTCGACTTGTCTGCCTCCTCTCCACCTATCCTCTCCTCTATCCATCCTCTATCCGCCTCCCCCTCTCTCCCTATTTATTTCAGAACCCTCTTCCCCTCCCCCATTTCTGATGAAGGGTCTAGGCCCGAAACGTCAAGTTTTCCTGCTCCTATGATGCTGCTTGACCTGCTGTGTTCATCCAGCCCCATGCTTGTTATCTCGGATTCTCCAGTATCTGCAGTACCTTTTATCTCTTAAGAATGGAAGATTTTTTTAACCCCCTTGAAAGTCTCCCAATTTGTTAGCATGCACAAGAAACTAAACAATTGACTGTGGGATGATAATATTAAAGGGGCAGGGCTCAAGTGCCAAGAAAATATAAATTCAAAGTAAAGTGTCTAACTACAACAGATGTTGCCAGACCTGCTGAGCTGTTCCAGCAATTTTTGTTCCCAATTTTACGGGATGTGTTTGAGGCCTTTGGGAGTCGGCCCACATGCTCTTCAATTGAATCTCTTAAGTCGGTAGATTGATAAGCATCCAAGGGCTGCTTCCCACCCAGCCTCAGCTTTGTATTCCCCAAAGACTCTTTTGGCAGTGGGTGAGAAACCATTAAAACCATTAAATTCTGCCCAATATTGGCCTGGGTCCGGAGCATTCTGTCTGTCACCATTTTGTATGATTTCAATGCAGTGCTATAGTGATTGTAGTGAGTTCAGCCAGGTGAACTTCATAGAATATGTGTTCCCTGATTGGACCAGATAAACAGGCCCAATCAGGAAGCCCTGGCTGACAGATATACACAGGAATGTCAGAGGTTCTGTTCACTCTGAGAGTTGGCTCTAAGGGAGCTGGATCAATGTTAAGGACACTTGTTTTCAAAGTTTGACTCGGTAACAGGAAACCGGCCTCTGTGAAGTTATTTCAAGTGTGATGTCAGGTACATAGGCATAGGTCCCAGTCATTGGCAGACAATATGTTTTAATGGTTGCTCAGAATACGCAGAGTACTGACTGTACTCAACCAGTCTGTGCTTCTGAAACCCAAAACTCCACGTCTACTGAAGATTCCAATTCCACTGTTGGGCTGAGCTTGTCGAACAGTCCTGAATGTGCTAATAGCTACACAAAAAAGCAATGAGAGAATCAATTGAAGCTAATAACATTCCTCACTTCTGCTGGATTGAGGGGACATACATTCACCTGTAGCAATCTGTTCACGGCAAATGAAAGGAATACCTTCAATGCTTGCACCTTTGTTTGAATCACCCAGGAGCCTATCGTTTTCTAAAGCTTTCTCCATGGCAACAGCTTGCCCAATCAAAGTTGACTTGCCTACCAATCTACACCTTTCTCATGTTAGTACAAATTATTCTGATTGTTTAAAGGCTCACATTCTTCTGTTTGGCCTGATGAGTGTGAGAAGAAAAGTTTTAGCAATAATCCTTTCAATTACCAATCATTTTAAACAGTACGTTCCACAATCAGCTCCCTGTGCCCAAAACAAAAGCCCAAACTATGGGGTGAACCAACGCTCCATTACCTACATTAGACTGTCGGAAACCTTATAAAACATACTTGTAGACAAACAGTTATCAGCCTTAATCCACAACATACCTTAGCAGCTCTTAAGTGATTTGGGACTCTGTGGAAATTGTAGACAGCGACATCGATTAAAACATCCCGCACAATTTCTACATTGGGAAGCAGGAGGGAAAGAGACTTAATCTTGACGACGGAAATGCCTGAGTTCACGGAGAACAAGGGCAGTTCTTTGTTCTGGACAATTGTTTTGCTAGTTATCCATGAGAGTTTGTACCTTCCAGATTCTGAGATTGTGTTTGACTTTGGTTTTCAGACAGCAGGGCGATGAGTGTGCTGGGCACAGTTTTCCAGCCACATTGGTGATAGAAAAAATTATTTTCAGGGGCCCATTTCTAGCCCCTTCCCCATTCAGGATGCATAGTGTGGAAAGGGGCTGCTCGGTCATGAAGAAAGCTGCCGAAACACTCTCCTGTTCCTAGTCCAAGTGCGAGACTGAGTCAAACTCTACCGTCCACTGCAGGTCTGAAGATAGGAACTTCCAGATCTCTCAATCCAGTCCCTGTCACCTCTCACTGATCAGCACATGGCTTGTGTTGTGTGTGTGCATGGAGGGGGTTGAATTCCTCCAGTTGGACTGCTTGTTGATACGATTTAAAATGGGAATGTTGTTGCACCTCAGCAGAACAGAAGATGGATCTAGCTTAGAACTCCTGACGGCATCACTCTCAGGATCACTGGGACACTCAAACCTGTCCACCACAGCAAGGCCGCAATCCACAGAGAAAGAAGCAGTCTCTAAAACAAACATGTAAGTCATGGATTCCCATCATTACGGAACAATGCAAAATACAATGGGCCATCAGAAAGAAGAGTCCATCCTTAAACTATCAGGAAGACATGACGTGTGTGAGAAAACGGAAGCGTGTGTGTGGGAAGGTAGGAATCTTTGTGAGTAGTGGGGATGTGGAGAACAGATAGTTATGAGCGAATTTGACAAAAGAATTTCTAGCCTGATCTATTTAGACAAGAACAGTTTTCGTCCAGTTTTAAATCAGTAAGCCCTGGTTAGCTCTATCAAGGTTGAAGTAATATCCTTGTTCCCTCGATGCACTCACATTGATATTTCACTCTGTCAAGGTGTGGAAGAATAATTAAAGTGTCAAGAGCAATTAGATGTAGAATGTAGCTAAAGATTAGAATTAGAGGTTGGAATGATGGGAAAATAGGTCAACTAAGAGATATGTGACACATTGTTGAACACCTGTAGAAAGCTTAGAACCTGCTGTTCAATGTTGGCCTAAAGCTTAAGACATGCTCCACTTAAAGATAACGTATCAGCAACCACGAGTTGTGGAGCCATGATGTATGACATGGCATATGACCTGCCTTAAGGGGATGTGATAAACTGTATTCATGCTTACCTGCTTGTAACAACTGTGTCAATCTATAACGGTGCGTATAAGTATTGCCTTGTTTTTGTACTCATCGGAGACTATGGGCCTGACATTTTGTCAGTGTTGGCTCCCCATGATATCACGAACAAAGCCTCTTTACCTCGAGGTCTAAAACTCTAAATTAATATCTTCAACACAAGGTAATCTTTCAAGTTTTCAAACTCATTCTATACTTTAGTGTGGCACCTCTCTTCCTTGATGCAATCATCAGGCTCCTCCCCGGAAGATAAACTCTTGAGGTTTTGACCAAAATCATTGAGTTTCTGTGAACAAAAAACAAGACAGTGAATAAAGAGATTACTTATTGCTGCTCATTGCTTTGGACCATAATTGGGAGTGATTGAGCTGCAGATGTGTTTTATTTTCTCAGCAGGTCTGGCAGCATCTGTGGAGGAGAAAACAGGGTTAACGTTTCGGGTCCTGTGACCATTCCTCAGAACTGATGGTGGCTGGGAAAACATCAGTTTATATGCAGAAAATAGGGAGGTGGGTGGGGTAGTGAGTAAATGATACGATAGAGCCCAAGGAGAGAAAGAAAGACAGTTGGACAGACATAGGAGTTGCTAGCGATCAGGCTGGGAGGGTGAATAGTTGTTAATGGGGTCTGTGAGTGACTAACAACAGGGGGTGTGTAGTGGCAGGCTATGTGGTAACAAAGCCTGGTGTGTGGGTTGGGGGGCTGGGACATTGGAGAGTTTAGGCCCTAAAATTATTGAACTCAATATTGAGTCCGGAGGGCTGTAGGGTCCCCAAGTGGAAAATGAGGTGTTGTTCCACCAGCTTGCTTCACTGGAACACTGTAGCAAGCCGGAGACAGAGATGTTGGCCAGGGAGCAGGATGGTGCATTGAAGTGGCCAGTTCTGAGGAATGGTCGCCGGACCTGAAATGTTAACTCTGTTTTCTCCTCCACAGATGCTGCCAGACCCTCTGAGCTTTTCCAGCAACTTTGTTTTTGTTCCTGATTTACAGCATCCGCAGTTCTTTTGGTTTTTGTGTTTTATTTTCTGACTATTCACAGAATTACTTTGTGATACTTATTGGTAGGTGCAGCAATTTAGAAAAACTTGTAGTTCCAATAGGTAGTAGAGAAATGTGGTGAATACGATATGTTTATATTGTGACCAGGGATGGCAGGACAGTGACAAGTTGCAGAATGAATATTAAAACAGAGAACCCTATCTCCAGACTTCCTTATCTCTGCTAGGTACATATTGGACAGGATCTGAGGAGGCAGAGTTTGAGAGGTGGTGGACAGGAGGTCAGTGGAGGTACATCCTCTTGTTGGAATTGAATTTCACAGGCCTTGGTTCTCCTCCAACGTTTTGTGTTACTCCTCAGTTTGCAATGCCCACAGGTTGTCTGGTAATTTCCAAGCCAATCACAGGGACCACAATCGTGCGTTGCATCTGGTCACCTCATTGAGATGGAAAGTTCCACATCAAGTCCCACTTTGAAGGCTGGGTCAGGGATGTCACGTTCCTGCTTCTGGGTGAACTTTGTACGTCCACTCAGTTGAATTTGACTAATTAAAACTAAAATGAGCTTTCTGTTTGAGGATTCTGGCTGCTAATCTGGTCCTCCTAATTGAGAGAAATGGAGAAACCCCTGCTATAGGGATCCTTGCCCTTGGGTTACCCCTCTCTTGTACAATTATTGGACTTGTACAGAGTGGATGGAGGTTTTGCCAGTATATGGAATCCCTGATGATTTAGTTCGATTTTACGCGTCAGAGTTTTGGCCTTATTTAGGGCTCACACCCACTGGACTAGTTGGAGAGTTCTTTCAAAGAGTTGGGTATGGCATAATTTGCCAAAAAACCCCTTTTTGTGCTGTATGATTTTATATTATGATACAGGCATTAAGGAATGGTCAGGGTGAGGGGGCTTGTGGTAAACGGCCTGCAGATTAATGTGGTGATTCTAAAGTTATGATCTGTCACTCGGAGCTCCACCATATGGATGAACAATGAATTGGCTTCCTTATTTTGCACCGTGATCTTTTAAAGGGAAAGGAACTGAATATCATCAGTTGCACTAGCGTCACCATAATCCATAAGTGATCAGCGTAATTTCATCAAAGCCTGTTTGATGCAATTGTAGGGCAGTGAGCTTTGTTGCTGTCTTAACTGGGCAAATAGTTCAGTGGATGGCTAAAGGATCCTATGTTACTATTCAAAGAAGAGCAGGAAGGCTCTCCTAACATCCTGAATGATGCTTCTCCCTCAACCAGTATTGTTATTTGCTGGGAATTTGTTATTTACAAATTGCCTATTGCAATTCAACAGGGAAGACATTTCAAAAGCTCATTGCTTGTTATGAAGCATTATGGAACATCATGAAGTTGCAAAATGTGCCGTGAAAAATTGAAATATTTGTCGAAGATAGGATAGGCTGACTTGATCAATCACTAACGTTCTTCTGTAGATTATTTGCATTCAGAGGGTGTTGTAGATGGAATTAGGTCACGGATGAGTGTGCTTTGAGATCACTGTGAGCTTCTGTAGGTGTCTGTGCAGTGGGTGCACTGTGGACTCACTAGATTTGGCATTTCATTGAAATTCGTGGGAATTTCCTCTCCCATATTTCCTATAAAAATTACAGATCCTTCAATCACGTTTGATGAATGACAGAACTAAACAAAATTACATTCGTGGTGTATTTTTTAACTGATTAATTACGATATACTTTCAATAAAGTTTTTATTATTTTGTTTTTACAAAGTGTTTTCAACATATTTTAGCTTAATTTCATGTGTACGTCATGATATGTCATTCGCACTGAAAAAATCTTTAGAGGAGATTTTTAAGTTGTTTTTGTTTTGATTCCTGGTTAGCTGTCTGTGAAATTTCTTCAATGTGATTGGCTGTTGGACAGCCTGAATATAGTTCTGCAGTTGCATGTTGGGAAATCCCCAGTCAGGAATGATACAATTGGCTATAGTATCACTGTACAGTGCTGGAGCTGGTATTCTTGCTCGGGAGATCACTAGATCCCTCAGGGACACTTTCTTCAGGTCAGCAGCAGGTGTCCTTGCTGTGTTGTTGATCACTAATGCAAAGCAAGATAAATGGCAAAGCAAGAGTTTATGCTCCCCATAGCCTATCTGGAGGAGAGAAACTTTGGTTTCAACTTTGAGTTGGAAGGTAAGGAGTTGAGTTCCTTTTCAGAGAAGAACAGACAATGTTTCCCCTTGTACTGGGTTGATGTCCAGTGGAAATCACACACCATTGGCAGGATTTTATGTTTTGCCAAGCCACCAGCCCTCACCTCAGCAAGTGAGACACTTTGAGGGCTCATCACTGCTCTGGTAAGTTGCCAAAAGCCATTTTTCATCCAGATGAGCAATGAACTGGCTCATAAGAAGACTTTGTCCCCCCCACCCCACCTTGAGAGGAAGTTCTGCCTCCAAGAAACAATGGTCAATTAAATGACTGCCAGCTTGCGGGTCACGTCACGAGCACGGGGAGGGGTGACAGCTGCTGAAACTGGGAAACCCGGGGAGAGAGGGGGTCAGTTGGGTGGGGGTGGTGGGGGTTAACCAATACAGACAGTGGGGTTTGAGAAGTAGGTGTCCCACCCCCCTGTTTCTAATGGTACCAATAGTGGAATCTGGCTAGTTTCAAGCCTAAATCACTTTTCCTTGTGAAAGACTGCCACTAAAATGCCCACTTAAGGGCTTCCAATGACCTAAAGACAAGTGGACCATTCAATGTCTCCCCCAAGGCATCACATAAAATTGTTGTGTGATCAGGTGCCAGGAGAGGTGGCCATGGCATCACATCTCATTTTATATACCCTTTCCACTTGGCCACACAGGGTGACTAACATTCTGTCCTGTCATCCTGCTTCTGATTCCAATAGATTCTGGTCAGATTCCCAAGATCCCAGTCCGAAACACTGAGCTGACTTCCTGCGGAGAGACTCATATCTTCCCACTCCTATCGTGGGCAGCAGGTATGACTTAGATGGCATGCTGAAGATAAAATCTGTGAGCAAATCACCTCTCAGTGGGACTTTGGCCAACATTGCGAAACAAGGGATATTTGTTCAGCAGTCTTTCATACATCCCTCCCAATTCTGAAGACCATGTCAACAGTAATAGTGAGCGAGATATACTCTCAGCCAAGGTCAACTAATTTTCACAGCGCAATAAATAGATTCGCATCTTAGTCTGAAAATTCCTTTGAAGGAATTTGAGGTGAGTGGAATTCACCTGATCAAGTGGATCGCATCCTCCAGTGCTTGCTGACTGTATTTTATGAGGAAACCCACCAATGCGCAGTGTGGTCAGAAGTAAAGCAAACATTACTAAGGTAAAAGTAGTCATCCTTTGCTCTGATAAAGGATGAAAGAGCAGAACAGCAATGTTACAATATGAGAGTTCCGAATGAACACAGTCTCTCGACTCATTGTCTGCTGATGCACCATGTTGTGCTTTCTTCAACATTAGTGATTGTTTGCCATTGCCTCCAACTTTCAGGGAAGGCCAAGGGGGTAGAATCAAGAGTTAGC
>JAHRHZ010000061.1:17805268-17819183 GCA_024137785.1 Ginglymostoma cirratum | reverse complement strand
CTCCTATGATGCTGCTTGGCCTGCTGTGTTCATCCAGCCCCACACCTTATTATCTCGGATTCTCCAGCATCTGCAGTACCTTTTATCTCTGAAACAGTATCAAGTTGGAGCTTTTCTCTTTGTGTTGCATATGCCCTGCTCCAACCCCACAAAGCCACTTCCCAAACTCCAAACCAACAATGGACTGCAATTGCAAACTCTAGTCTTAATATTTTCTTGGAGTTTATTACAATACTTTCTACTCCCAACAACCCAAGCAAATTAAACCGCCTCCTTTTTATTCATCTTTTCATTTCTAGTCTCTCTTTCTTTTTACAACACATAAATAAAACACTAATTTTAATGCCCTGTTGCGGTTTCTCCCTGGTTGTCTACAACAATGTCCAGAGGTTTATTTTCCATTCCTGGAGACTCTAGATCAATCCAATCCTGGAAGGTTAAAAGCTCTGCCATATGTCCAAGTCCCATCACTACCTTAGAACAATGTCACAGAAGTATTTTTAAAACATTTATGAATGGGATGTGGGCATCACTGGTGAAGGCAGATTTGTTATTGCCCCTGCGAAGGTGATGGTGAGCTGACTTCATGGTCAATGAGTGGTTTGCTAGGCCATTTCAGAGGGAAGAGTCAACCACATTGCTGTGGCACTGGAGTCATCAATAATCCAGGCAGGGTAAGTGAGCTGGATTTCCTTTCTTAAAGGGCGTTCATGAACCAGATGGATTTTTAATTCAAGCTGGTAATTTCATTGTTCCATGACAAACACTAGGCTTTTTAAATTATAGATTTATTAAATAAATTGTCCTCCTAGTTGTACTAATTGGATTTGAATTCCTGGATCATTGGTCCATAATATAACTTCTGTGCTCAACTGTTATCAAAACATGTTACTGTATTGTCAACTTTGCTTTTGTTTTCTCAGGCCATGGACGCAGCCCTGTATAATCACTATGAAGAGAAGGTTCGACCTTGTATTGATCTGATTGACTCACTGAGAGCATTGGGTGTGGACCAGGACCTCTCTCTTCCAGCCATTGCAGTGATTGGTGATCAGAGCTCTGGAAAAAGCTCTGTGCTGGAGGCACTGTCTGGAGTCGCTCTGCCCAGGGGCAGTGGTAAGATGGTTCTGAATGTCGACTTCCTTAGCCTCTTTGTGATTCACCCCTATTCCCCAGCAATGCTCCCTCTTTTCTTACTGGAGTTACCTGCTCTCCTTTTATTGCAATCTCAATCAAACGCAATGGTTGCCTGATTTGTTGAACCCCCCCCCAACTTAACTCTCAGGTTTTGAATCTTGGGCATCAGGAATGAGGGATTGGAGGAAAGTGGTGTTCCTTTCAAAAAGGGGTTGCTGTGGAATGTTGTGACACACTGAAATAGTTCTTGTGGCTTTGCTTTAAATCTGAACCAGGTTGATAGCCTGAGAATGATTGATGCTGGATAGGTCCTACATGACTCATCCACTTTCTCACAGCAAAGCCCACAGAACCACCATTAATTGGCATCTGCTGAAGCTGAGGAGGAATTTCTTCAGCCAGAGGGTAGTGAATCTATGGAACTCATTGCCGCAGACGGATGTAGAAGCCAAGTAATTGTATGTCTTTAAGACGACGATAAGTTCTTGCAGCATCTGTGAGAGAAATCAGAGTTAATGTTTCGGGTCAAGTGAACCTTCCCCAGAATGTCTGAGGAAGTTCTGATAAATAGTCACTCAACCCAAAATGCTAACTCTAATTTCTCTTCATGGATGCTGCCAGACCTGCTGAGCTATCCCAGCAACTTCTGCTTATGTCTCTGATTTACCGCATCCACAGTTCTTTTTGGTTTTTATAGATAGGTTCTTGATTAGAAAGGGGATGAAAAGAAGGTAGCAGAATGGGATTGAGAAACACGGTGGCTCAGTGGTTAGCACTGGTGCCTCACAGCGCTAGGAACCCGGGTTCGATTCTGCCCTCGGGCGACTGTCTGTGTGGAGTTTTCACGTTCTCCCTGTGTCTGTGTGGGTTTTCTCCAGGTGCTCTGGTTTCCTCCCACAGTCCAAAGATGTGCAGATTAGGTGGATTAGCCATGCTAAATTGCCTGTAGTGTTTGGGGATGTGTAGATTAGGTGGGTTATAGGGGGTTGGGTCTGGGTAGGATGCTCCAAGGGTCGGTGTGGACTTGTTGGGCCGAAGGGCCTGTTTCCACATTGTGGGGATTCTATGATCTATGATTCTATATGATGAAATGGCACAGCAAACTCAATGGGCCTAATTCTGCACTGGAAGTTTAAGAAAACTGTTACCTAACTCTAACGAGTTAGCTCTACCTTACTTGCTGCTGGATGGCTATTGTAATCTGAGTGCCATTGAAATGTAAAACATCAAATCATGTATTAAAAATAAAGTGTAAGCAAGGAAATCCTTGTAATAATAGTCTGCTATTGTAAAATATTATCTAAAGAGAGGAGGTTCAGAGACTGTGAAAATAATTTACTGGTGCAGTAAGATTTGGTGTTTGCTAAGTCTTACTCAAAGTGCTTTATAATAAGATAAACATTTTAATGCAATATTTGCGTAGTGTGCCAAATTTTCAATCTATATGCTGCACTGATGTAAGTGAGAGATAAGTGCCTTGCCTGCAGCAACTTCACACACGCTGTGATGTGATTTTGCACATGGAAATGTGGTGGCCCACCTAGTGGTAGTCTTGGCCACTAACTCAACCGGAAAACATAAGGACTGTTTGGGTGCAATAAATGATTCAAAAGGCTCATAGAATGAGCCTTCGCCTGAAGGGCTGGCATAAGTCCGTGGCTGAAATTAGGTTTCAATTACATCGAACTTTGGTTGAATCCCTCTTAAGGTATTCTTTTTGTTTCTGTTGGTTGTAGCACAGGAAGGATAAAAGTTTTTTTAAAAAAATAAAATCATTACGGTTCCAGAGACCCTGTAGGGCTGCTCTCTCATTTGTGACAACTGATGGTGATTTACCCTGTGGGTCACCACACCACGTGGGAAGGCAGATATTGAAAATGCCAGACCTTAATAGTAACCTTAGCCAGTGTGGGAATTAAATCTGTCGCAGAATCGGGTAGAGTACTTATAGACTGGAAGGCAGGATGTTAGAATTTGTTTGTAAAATGATGGGGGAGCGGGGGAGTGGAGAAAGTGCACAGCCCCTTTAAAAGACTTTTTTTTTGGCTTGGTGATTTTAAAGAAAAGCATGTCTGCGAGCAGCAGCAGCTGCAGAGAGTTCCTGAAATTGAAACATTTGTATCAAAAGCCTGTATGGTTAGCATCAGGTAGTAGCCTTATTTTGTTATTAAAGCAACCAGATTGAATATCATCCAATTAATTTTAACAAGACACTTAGAGACTAAAAACCAATTAAATTTAAATCCAATGGTTTTGACAACCTAGGACCAATCCTATTGTAAGAAATGGATAGGCCATCAAGGGTATAAATGAAGAGGGCATTTGAAAACTGGTGTGAGAGCAACTGCCATCTGTTAGAGTTAACAATCAGCAGCCCTCAAGAGAAAATCACTGGCTCTCTCAGAATTCTGTAAGCTCTTGGAAAACCATCATCTAACTAATAACACAGTGGCACTCTTGGCTAATATTCCTGACAAAATAATTTAATCCAGAAATGTGTTCCTGACTGAAGAACAGCAGAGAAGGCACCAAACATTCAAGAAGATGCATCTTAGGTGTAATTTTGAGAGACTAAATTTTAAGTTTTTTAAAAATTAATTTGGTTTATGTAAGTAGGACTTGTATCTATTGGAACAGCATACTATTAGAATTGTGTTTTATTTGGGATTAGTTAGTAGTTAGGAGGGAATTGTTCAGTTTGTTAGTTCTGTTAATTTGTTCTGTTAATTAATTTCTGTAATTATTATTACAGTTAGATAAATAAATTATTACTTGTTGATTATAGAGTGACTATCAGAAGTTTTTCATTTAATCTCTCCTTTATAACAGTTTGGGAGGTGAGAGGCAGGTTATGCCACTTTTCACACTTCGTTTAACAGATTATGAGGTGAGGTGAGCTTCTCTGGGCCTTTTGGTTTTAGTTACCAGAAAGGGGTCAACCTCTGCTTCATAATAAATCACACTGTGGACATCATGATGTATTGCATGCCAACTCTCCAGCCAACTGAGCTAACCAGGAAGGATATATTGGTAATAGAGGGGGTGAGGTGCAGATTCTGCAGGATGTAACTGTAGAAGGGCTGAATAATGAGGACAGTTTGTATTAAGAGATAGTAGAAACTGCAGACGCTGGAGAATCTGAGATAACAAGGTGTAGAGCTGGATGAACACAGCAGGCCATGCAGCATCAGAGGAGCAGGAAAGCTGACATTTCGGGTCTAGACCCTTCTTCAGAAATGGGGGAGGGGAAGGGGATTCTGAAATAAATAGGGAGAGAGGGGGAGGCGGATAGAAGATGGATAAAGGAGAAGATAGGTGGGGAGGAGACAGACAGGTCAAAGAGGTGGGAGTGAGTGTAGGTGGGGAGTTAGGGAGGGGATAGGTCAGTCCAGGGAGGGCGGACGGTCAAGGAGGCGGGATGAAGCTAGTAGGTAGGAGATGGGGGTGGGGCTTGAGGTGGGATGAGGGGATAGGTGGGAGGAAGGACAGGTAAGGGAGGTGGGGACAAGCTGGGCTGGTTTTGGGATGCGGTTGGGGAAAGGGAGATTTTGAAGCTTGTGAAGTCCACATTGATGCCATTGGGCTCCAGGGTTCCCAAGCAAAATATGAGGTGCTGTTCCTGCAACCTTGAGGTGGCATCATTGTAGCATGAGGCCCAGGATGGACATGTTGTCTGAGGAATGGGAGGGAGGGTTGAAATGGTTCACGACTGGGAGGTGCAGTTGTTTAGTGGGGAGGGAAACCTTTATCTGCTTTCCGGTGGGACCACTCTCTCTGTGACTCCCTTGTCCACTCCACGCTTCCCTCCAGCCCCACCACACCCAGCACTTCCTGCCCCTATACCTCCCCCCTCACCCTCAAACCTGGCCCCAAGAAGACCTTCCACATCAAACAGATGTTCACCTGCAGATATGCTAATGTGGTATACTGCATCCGCTGTTCCAGATGTGGCCTCCTCTACATCGGGGAAACCAAGCGGAGGTTTGGGGACCGCTTTGCGGAACACCTACGCTCGGTTCGCAACAAACATGAAAAGATTGTCTGACATCATTTCTCCCTGTTTGACAGGTATTGTGACAAGATGTCCTCTCGAACTGAAGCTGAAAAAAGCCAAAGAGCCGAAAATATGGAAGGGACAAATAAGTTACAAGAATTACTTGAAAGACCTCTCTGACCCATCTGAGGTGGATAAAGAAATTGTGAAAGGTGATGGTCATATTGTTTTTAGCTTGGTGTTAACTCGTCGCCACATTTTGGCATTGATAATGATGAAATCTTGTGCTTTTTTTTTAAAAAAGTTAATACAGTATGAGTTATTTTATCTTTTCCTCTTGATTTTCTCTTTGCTTCTCTGAACTTGAAGGCTACGTGCAGAGATTCAGTTGCAGAAATGATGGTTGCTCTTTGGTGCCTCACCTTGTGACCATTTCTTGTGTGGTAGCTCTGACCACAAGTGGAGGCCTACCTGACTGAAGGTGGTTGGGTGGGTTGGAATCACCGTAGCCAAACTCAGCCCTGTCCTTGTTTGACAGTCTTCATTCCACCAACAGCACTGGACAACAGGTAGAAGTGGGGTCTGGGCTGCTTTGTCCTCACTCTGTTCCCCAAGTTTATTCACGTTGAGACTAATAGTGGGCCAAGAATTGTCCCTTGAGAGATTAGCTAACTTGGCACAGAATAAGTATGAGGGAGGAAATCATCCAAGGTGGTAACACACAAATGGGCAATATTTTTTCATCACTCCCAACTTTCAGCACCTGATGATTTAATTCCATTACCCTTAGTGGCACTGAACATCAGAGATGCAGAATAGAGTAGGTGGCCTATCAGATTCTGCCCATTTCATGCCATTTCCCCATGTTTGAAAGGTAGAACTCATTCTGGCATTTGATTTCAAGTGTATTGTTAAGCCTGCAGCCTAGTTGGAAGTTCTGACCTGGGAGCTTACATCTTGACCTCTAATGTAACTCTTCACTCAGCAAGGATAGCACTGGGGCAAGGAAGAGGGTTAATATTGGGCCAGGTTCATGCAGCAGCCTGAGGGCAAGTTGATCTCCTAGTTGATGACAGATTGTTCGCACTGACTCTGAATTAGCTTGAGGCTGCTGACGCAGCCAGGTGAGGGCCAAAGATAGGGACTGAGGGTCAGTTTAAAGAAAATATCTGAGATGGTCAAAGCCTGAAAGAGCATGGGTTCCTGCCATTCAGGCACCAAAGCAGCCTTTGGTTCTCCCAGTCTTGTTTCTGCTTCCCTGCTCTGGCATCAACTATCAATGTCCTTGAGGTTGCAGGCTTGCTCGCCAGGCTGATGTGTTTGATTGCAGACGTTTCATCACCCTGCTCGGTAACATCATCAGTGTGCCTCCAGTGAAGTGTTGGTGTTCTGTCCCACTTGTTATTTATATGCCTCGGTTTGCTGGGGTGGTTGGCATCATTTCCGGTTCTGTTTCCCAGTGGTTTGTATACCAAGTCCAGTTCAATGTGTTTGTTGATGGAGTTCCAGTTGGAATACCAGGCTTCCAGGAATTCCCTGGTATGTCTCTGTTTGGCTCAAACTATAATGGATGTGTTGTCCCAGTCAAGTCCATGTCTTTCTTTGTCCGTGTGTATTGAGGCCAGTGAGAATTGGTCATGTCTCTTAGTGGCTAGTTGGTGTTTGTGTATCCTTTATCGTTAGTTTTCTTCCAGTTTGGCCTTTGTAATGTTTCTCACAGTCCTTGCGTGGTATTTTGTATATTACATTAGTCTTATTGGTTGTGAGTATGGGATCCTAATGTAATATAGAGCGCCTTACGGAAATGTAGAGACCAGGGAAATGTAACTGAATCACTATACGGACGTTTTCTGCATTGATACAGCCACTCCCTGGAGTCTTGAGTAACATTTACTTATCCTCTCAGGTGAGAAGGCTAAAGCATAGTGACTGATCTAACAAAGAGTGAGAAAATAAACTTTTTTTTTTAATCCATGGATTTGGATCAGGAAACTGTGCAATGTGATTGATGCAGAGCAGGAAAACTTGACGTTTCGGGCCTAAACCCTTCATCAGAAAAAGTTTTCCTGCTCTTATGATGCTGCTTGACCTGCTGTGTTCATCCAGCCCCATGCTTGTTGTCTCGGATTCTCCAGCATCTGCAGTACCTTTTATCTCTGATTGATGCAGGGTTTGGTTTGATTTACAGCTCAGAACACAATGGCTGGAAAGGACCAAGGAATCAGCTCTGAGCTGATCAGTGTGGAAGTGGAGGCTAGCAATGTCCCTGACCTAACATTGATCGATCTGCCAGGAATTGCAAGAGTGGCAGTCGGGAGCCAGCCGCAGGATATTGGAGACCAGGTAATGTAGAACAGCAGAAAAACCACCACATCAGTCACTGCCACAGGGGAGTGTATTGTGTGCACCACTGGGTACTTGAAAGCTTTTGGTTATGTGTTAAAGAACAGAGTTTGTGCATGTGTATTTCTCTCTGTATATACCAATATATGAATTAGGAACAGGACCCTGCCCTGCCATTCAAAAAGATGACGGCTGATCTGATTGTATTTTGAATTCCACATTCCCAGCTCTCTTCGATAACCCTCAGACCCCATGCCTAGCAAGAATTGGCTCACTTTTCTGTCTTAAGAATGTTCAAGGTCCCCACTTCTACTACCTTCTCAGGCAGACAGTTCTAAAGTTGCACAGCCCTCAAAGAAAACATTCTTCCTATCTCTGTCCTAAAGGGACAACTCTTAATTTTAAAACACTGTGTCAGCTACAGATTTAGCTACCATACTTTTGCTTGTTTATCTAAGTTATGGGTATAAATTGTAAAAAGCTGAGGCTGCAGCACAGAGCCTTGGGTTGTTTCACTTATGAAATCCTTCCCAGCAGTCAAGCACACAATAATGCACACTCTCTGTTTTCTCTAAGCAGGTCAATCTTCTACCATGTTAATATTTTATCCCCTACACCATCAACTTTTATTTGTACAATAAGATTTCATGTGGCATATACTCAGACCTTCTGGAAATCTGAGTATAACATGTCTATAGGCTCCCATTTATCCATAGCACATTACTCATTCACCTGCTTTTCTAATCAACCTGTTCAGAGATGTTATCGCAAACTTCTGGAACAATTGGAATTTGAACCCGGGCCTACCTGTCCAGGGGTAGGGACACTACCACTGCACCAAAAGAGAGCTGCTAATATTTCATCTTTTAAAAAAAATTCAAAGCCTACATCAACAGTTTTGACTGTGCCTGTTACAGACAACTCAATTATGTATGTGGTCCTGCTTCTTACACAGGAGCAAGAGTAGGTCATTCAGCCCTTTTAGCCTGTTCCACCACTCCTTGAGATTGTGGCTGGTCTGTTGTCCACTTCCATTTTTTTTTAACTTAACCTATTTTTCCGGATCAATTTGTTCAGAAATGTTATTACACACCTCTGGAGCAGGTGGGACTTGAACCTGGGCCTCTTGATCCAGGGGAAGGGACATTACCACTATACCACAAGAGCCCTTACATAGTAGACCTTCAACCTGTTTTTCTGATCAACCTGTTCAGAGACGTTATTACACGCTTCTGGTGTGGGTGGGACTTGAACTCAGGCCCTCCCAGTTCACGGGTAGGGAGACTACCTTTACATCACACGAGCCCCATTACTCCTTCAAAAGCTAACTAATTATTTAACCGTGATTTCTCCTTACTGAAAACCATGTTAACACTAATTGCCAGCTGTGACCTTTTTAATGACTAATTGACAGATATTAAGTGAGGTGGTCTATAGTTTCCCTTTTTTTTTCGTCTCATTGCGTGGATGGGTAACATCCACTGTGCCTTCATCGTCCTCTTTTCTCATCTATACTTCTGTCTCTTTAGGCTAACCTGTCCAACTCACTCTTCATTCCACTTGCCTGTTTCAATCCCACCTTTTTTTTTTTAAAGTCTTTTGAGACATTTCTTTTTCTCACTTTGATTTATTTAAAGACTCTTATTGATATTACAATTACATACACATTTCAAGGTAGTTAGATGTAGTCTTGAGATAAAGCATCAGATGCAATTCCGACACTATTGATTGGCTGATGGTCACATGCTGCTTTATATTCCTGGCTGTTCGATACTTTGCATTTTCTCTTAAAGTAATAGTCCCATCTTGTGTCTTGTCTAAACTCTCCTGAACTTAACCATTGCTCACTCCTCTTGTGCCCAGTCTTTTCTTGCTCACTGCTAGTTCTGGTTTGAATTTGTATTTAAAATCCACCTTCTCTTCGCTGTGACTCAACGGTAGCACCTTCAGCGTTGTATCTAAGGAATGCTGCACTGTCAGGGGTGTCTGTCTTTTTTGCAACCTGCTTTCTCGGGTAGAAACAAAAGATTTCACTATTTTGAACAAGTCTTGGGGGGCGGGGGGGATGTTGGGAAGGTCCTTTTGTTGTCTTTGTCAACATCTTTTTTTAAAAAAAATTATGATATTCCTATTTGTGAGACACTGCTGAGGAATACAGCATCAAGAGCAAAAACGAAGTTGCTGGAAAAGCTCAGCAGGTCTGGCAGCATCTGTGAAAAAGAAATCAAAGCTAACGTTTCAGGTCAGGTGACCCTTCCTCAGAACTGCATCGAGAGCAGGCCATTTATCACCAAATGTCTGCTCCACCCATTTGTGTTACATTGTTAGTCCAATCACAACTTTGTAAAATTAGAGTATGACTTCTACCTTTTCATTATGATCCAAACAGCTATTTGAAGAAGTAATTGGAGCCAATCTTTGCAGGTTTTCATAAATATTTAATTACAGATTTAGAGAATAAGCAAGCATGATAGCTTCAGTCAGCGTCTAACTATATTTTTGGTATCAATGAAGCCCCAGTTGATGTGCACTACTTGCCAGCAAATAAACACAATTAATATATAATTGAAATCTTTGGACAGTGTTTTATTGCATTAGATATAACAATCAACATTCTGTAAATCTCATCGAAATTATTTTCTGTGCATAAATTGGCTACTACTTTAAATTACTTCATCGATTGTAAAGTGCTTTGGAATATGCTGAGGACATGAAAGGCAGAATATAAATTCATATCAAGGTGATTCTTGTGGCACAGTGGCAGTGGTCTACCTCTGAGCTAGGAGGCCTGGGTTCAAGTCCCATCTGCTCCAGAAGTGTGTTATTACATGTTTGAGCAAGTACATTAAAAATATCGATAAATTTGTGGACACGTGAATTCTGAGGAAGGGTCACTGGACCCGAAATGTTAACTTTGACTTTATTCTTCACAGATGCTGTTAGAGCTCCTGAGCTTCCAGCGACTTCTGTTTTTGTTCCTGATTTACAGCATACGCAGTTCTTTCGGTTTTTACCGATTAAATCCATGTCTTTCTTTAATGAATCGATTTTCTTCCACATTCCTGCAGATCAAGCAGCTGATCAACTCTTATATTAGTGAAGACAAGACCATTAACCTTGTTGTCATCCCATGTAATGTTGACATAGCGACCACAGAGGCCTTGAAAATGGCCCAGGAGGCAGATCCTTCAGGGGACAGAACTTTGGGTAAGAGACAAACTCTATTTTTCTACTAAATGTTCGCTGTAGCAAAAATTAACAAGGGTGAACTGAATTAGTTCTGTTTGTGGAATAACTCACGTTGCCTTCAGTGGACTTTAAAATCTGGAGGCATTTCACAGGCAAATTTTCAAAAGTAAATCTGACACAAACGACAGTGTTAGGAAAGACAGCCAAGTGCCAGGCCAAAGATAAGCTTTTGAGGAGCAAAAAGAAATATAGGCAGAGAGATTAGGGAGCAAATTCCAGAGTTTGCAGCCTTGGCAACCACAGGGCAACCAATGGTTGTGAAAATTGAAGCTACATAGGATTATGATTGGAGCAGTGCAGGAATCTTGAAGGGTTTGGGGTTTGAGAGGGCGAGGCTGAAGAAGTGTCTAGGCCCGAAACGTCAGCCTTCCTGCTCCTCTGATGCTGCTTGGCTTGCTGTGTTCATCCAGCTCTGCACCTTGTTATCTCAGATTCTCCAGCATCTGCGGTTCCTGCTATCTCTAGCAAACTGAAATGTTTGATCGATGAACGTGCTGGCCCCAAGTTACTTGGAATTGCCTAGCCTGGAGTTACAAATACATATCAAAATGCATCAAAAATCAGACAATTCTTTTGTCTTAAACTAAAATGTCCATTTTTTAAGGTGTGCCGTTAGAGTTTTCCAGCCCTCTGCTGCAAAGCTGGAAGCTCTGTTTCAAGTGGGCCAAGTCTTCAAGATACTAATAGGAAAGGACAGTGTAGACAAAGATAACCTACTTCCACTGGTTGGGGATACTTGATGTAGGGTCATTGTCTAAATATTAGGGCCAGACAGTTCAGGAGAAATGTCTGGAAGCACTTCCACACAAAGTCCAAATGTTCAAGCCCATAGTTCCCTGAAAGTGGCCATGCAAGTAGATAGAGTGGTAAAGAAGGCACATGGCATGCTTACTGTTATTGGTTGGGGAACTGAGTGCAAGAGTCGGGATGTCATGGTGCAGATCGCTACGTTACAGGAAGGTGTGGAGGCTTTGGAGACGGTGCAGAAGAGGTTTACCAGGATACTGCCTAGATTAGAGGGCATGAGCTATAAGGAGAGGCTAGAAAAATTTGAGTTGTTTTCATCTGGAGTGGTGGGGGCTGAACGAAGCCTTGATAGAAGTCTATAAAATTATGCGATGCATGGAGTTGACAGTCAGAATCTTTTTCTCAGAGTTGAGATATCTAAAACTAGTGGGCATGCATTTAAGGTGAGAAGGGGGAATTTCAAAGGAGATGTGAGGTGCACATTTTTTTTCCAGAGTGGTAGGAGTCTGGAACATATTGCCAGGGGTAATGGTGGAGGCAGATACAATAGGTGCATTTAAGAGACTTTTAGATAAGCACATGAATATGCAAGGAATGGAGGGATACTGTCCAAGGGCAGGCAGAAGGGATTAGTTTAATTTGTCATCACGTTCGGCACAATGTCATGGGCTGAAGGGCCCATTCGTGTGCTGTATTGTTCTATGTTCTAAAAGGTGGTAGAGGTTTAGAACTATACTCCTCAAATGATGATTGATGCTAGACCAGTTGTCAATTTTAAGTTTGGAGATTGCTTAACAAAAATTGATCTAAAAGTATTAAGGGATGTGGGTCAAAGGCAGATAAATGTAATTAGTCTGCAGATCAACCATGATCTTGGGCTTGACGGTGTATGGCCTACTCATTTTCCTACATTGTGAGATGTGGACTACATCTTAGAAGCTATGCCCTTTTTTTAAAGAAAATGTTGTTTATATAGGCCCTCTGATGGGGAAATGTTCATTTTGAAGTAAAAAGACCTTGAAATGTGGTTACTTCAAAAACTGAAATATTGAGTCAGCCCATCATTCCATTGCTAATTACAACAACAACCCTTTTTTACCCACCCCACCACATCACATTCCCCTCCCCGAACCAACCACCATCCAGCTCCAGATGTAACAAAATGGATAAAAGCCAAATACTACAGATATTCTTAATCAAAAATAAAAGCAGGCAGTGTGGAGAAACCCAGCAAGTCTGGCAGTATCTGTGGAGAGAGGAATAGAATTAACATTTTGAGTCCAATATGACTCTTCAGAACTGTATCTCCAGCACTTCCTGCTATTTTCAAAATTAAATATATCTTTTCACCATCATCCATGCTTTGGAAACTGGTAGCGAGCAACATGCTTTCGGAACCTTATCCTTTAACCCATTGATATATTAATAAATACAATAAGGGTATTATTCTTTGAATATTGTCTAGTGGTTTCATTTTACGTAGAGAATTCAGTGATGAGGTTTCAATGTCGTGAACTGTAGTGTCTATCCCAGATGTTGTTCTGAGAATTTTCTGTTTGTGTCAAAGTTTCATGGAGTCAGAGGGAGGTTTCTGATTTACGTGGTAGTGGAAAGTGCCCAAGGTTTCAGACATTCTAAGATTTCAGCTTCTAAGATTTAGACCACATTTCACAACATAGGAACAGGAATATGGCAATACAGTCCCTCAAGCCTGAGATCATGGCTGATCTGCAGACTAATTACATTTACCTGTCTTTGGCCCACATCCCTTAATACCTTTGCTTAGCAAGTATTGATCTATCTCCAACTTTTAAAATTAACAACCGGTCTAACATCAACCACCATTTGAGGAACACAGCTACAAAACTCTCCTACCTTTTTTGTATCAAAGGCTGCTGAAGAGGCTGGAGGTTTTGTCTGCGGTCTAGGCTGCCAGAGAGAGGAGAAATGGAGTGGGAAGCAATTCACCCACTTCCCAATTGCAGATGTGTAAAGTCAACTTTTCAATTTGAAGATAACAAGCGTGGGGCTGGATGAACACAGCAGGTCAAGCAGCATCATAGGAGCAGGAAAACTTGACGTTTCGGGCCTAAACCCTTCATCAGAAAAAGTTTTCCTGCTCCTATGATGCTGCTTGGCTGCAGGAACAGCAAATCATATTCAGCCTGGGAACCCTGCAGCCCAACGGCATCAATGTGGATTTCACAAGTTTCAAAATCTCCCCTCCCCCAACCGCATCCCAAAACCAGCCCAGCTCATCTCCACCTCCCTAACCTGTTTTTCCTCTCACCTCAAGCCACACCCCCATCTCCTATCTACTAACATCATCCCGCCCCCTTGACCTGTCCGTCCTCCCTGGACTGACCTATCTCCTCCCTACCCCCCTACCTACACTCACCTTTACTGGCTCCATCCCCGCCTCTTCGACTTGTCTGCCTCCTCTCC
>JAHRHZ010000061.1:17747761-17805168 GCA_024137785.1 Ginglymostoma cirratum | reverse complement strand
TTTATCTCTGATTGATGCAGGGTTTGGTTTGATTTACAGCTCAGAACACAATGGCTGGAAAGGACCAAGGAATTTGAAGTCCTCTTTAAGGGTCCAAACAGATTCATGGCCAAGAATCTTATGTGGGCCCCACTTGTACATTCACCGGTTATGGATTGTGTCTCTCTCGACTGAGAAGCAGTGGGGGAGGTGGAGGAGCACAAGTAAATGACATTTTACAAATACTGTGCCACAGAAGGAGGCCTTACAGTTCATTGTACCTGCACCAGCTCTCTGAGCAGTTTACTGAGTGCTATTTCCTCTGCTTTGCCCTGCACCCCTGTACATTGTGCCTTTTTAAATTCCCTTTTGAAAGCTTTGATTAAACCTATCTTTACGGCATTCTTAGATAACTTATTCTAGACCCTAACTATTTCATTGCATGAAAGTGCTTTCTCATGTTGATTTGCTTCTTTTGCCAGTTTCTTTTAAGTCTTGTTCTCATTTCTTTCACGAGTGGGAGCAAGTTTCTCCTGACTTACTCTATTCGGATTCCTCATGATTTTGAACATTTCTTTCAAACCTCCACTTAGCCTTATCTTCTCCAAGGAAAGCAGTCCATGCTTCTCCGATCGGTCTTGATCACAGTTCCACACTGAGAAATTTCATTCTTGTGAATCTATTTTGCACTCTCCTTAAAGTGCAGTGCCCAGACTGGATACAATGTTCCTGCTGAGGCTGAAATAATTTGTTATCCAAGTTTCACATAACCTCCTTGCTCTTGTACTCACTGCCTGTATTTATAATGCCGAGGATACTGTATGCTTTATTAAATACTACCTGTCTAGCCACCTTTTGACTTAAAGGCATCTGCAACCAGATGCCACTCCTCCTAAACTGTTTAGAGTTGTTCCCTTTATTTAATTTTTCTCTCCCCATACTCTTCTCATCAAAATGAATCACTTCACATGTCTTTGCATTGACCATTATCGACAGCCTGTCTGCCCATTTCACCAACTTATTTCTGGTCCATCTGAAATTTTGGATATTTGTAATCTATTCATCCCATTCATACCAAATCAAAATTTTGCATCTGTACTGGCCCTTTGGAGGAACAATTTTCTTGGTCCCACTTTTCCTGAATATCCCTACAATATTTTTCTTGCTGACCAATGACTAGAGCTGATGGTGTTCCCAAACATCTGTTGTCTATGTCCTTCGATCTATTTTCTGACTCATGTTGTGTCTGACCTAATTATATTTTATTGGACATTGGATTCCCCATTGTAAAAGAGTATTCTGTTTCCCAGCTGAAAAATAAGATGAAGTGAAGGTGAAAGACTATGAAGGCTGTGAGACTAATTCTTGTGTGGGAATTGAGCATCACTGGTGAGGGTGGTATCTGTTTCCCATCCTTACTTGCCCTTGGAACTGGTTGGCCATCCAGACCATTTCAGAGGCTGTTTAAGAGTCACCTATTTTGCAGGGATCTGGAGTCACATTTGGGCCTGACCAGGTACTGACAGCAGATTTCTGGCCCTGAATGGCGTCACAAGTGAGAAGAGATTTTAAGACAATTGTGACATGGTTGCCACTAGACTAGCTTTTAATTCCAGATTTTACTGAATTCAAATTTCACTATGGTCAGAATCAAATGTAGCATGCAGAACATTAGCTTGGGATTCTGGGATTACTAGTTCAGTGACATTATCACAATGCCACTACCTCCCTAAGTAACCAGATAGTTCCTAAGCAAATGAAACCCTTGCAGAGACCCGATTGGGCCAAATGGCCTGTGCCTGTGTTGTAATGTTCTCTGACTCCACTATATGTTGCTGCAGCTTTATCATTATTGTTTCCAGGAATATTAACAAAGCCAGATCTGGTTGACAAGGGGACAGAAGAAAGCATCCTTAAAATAATCAGAAATGATGTTGTTGCCTTGAGCAAAGGTTACATGGTTGTGAAATGCCGTGGACAGCAAGATATTAATGCCCAACTGACCTTGGTAGAGGCACTGGAGAGGGAGAAAGCTTTTTTCAGAGAAAGTGAGCTTTTCAGGTAAGGTTACATAAAAAAAAAATGAAACGTTGAAAGTTTTGTTGACTTTGTAAGTTCATAAGATGTGGAAACAGACCATTGAGTCCACTCCTCTATTCAATGAGATCATTGATTATCCGCGACTCCACATTATTGCCTTATCCCAGAACAGTTGATTCCCTTAATGATGAGAAATTTCCTCCATTTAAACATATTTGACAATATACTGCAGTCATGTGTGAAAGCAAAAATAAAAGGCAATTTCCAACCCAACTGCATCCGATTTTAACTTCTGAGGAAGGGTCACCGGACCTGAAACGTTAACTCTGATTTTTTTCTTCACAGATGCTGCCAGACCTGCTGAGCATTTCCAGCAACTTCTGTTTTTCTTCCAGTTTTAACTCACCTGGAAACCAGGTGAGGTGGTCAGTTGAGAAATTTCACCCACTCTGATTCTCAAGAATCTTAATGACTCTTTTCAACGGGACTCTCGCCAGAAGAGAGTGGGGCCCTTTTAAATATGAAAGTGTGTGTGTGTGTGTGTGTGTGTGTGTGTGTGTGTGAGTGAGAGAGACCGATGGTGATGACAAGGTGAAGCATTGAGCCATTTTTCAGTTAAGTCATTCCTGCAAAGTTTATCATAAGTAAGAGATTGCCTCGCAAACAAATCTTGCCTTTCCTTGTCCCTGGGACAGCACCCTTCTCTCTTCCAACTTTAATACCCCACAGTAGCCACAATGTCAGTCATTAAAGTTTGCTGGACCTTCACGTTCTGAGGATTGTTGCTCACTTTGAGGCTCCTGTGCATTCTGTCCTCTTTTGAGAAGAGTTGAACATGTGAAATGAGGAACATTCAATGCCACGAATGGCATTGACCATGCTCAGTGTGCTGTCATCAGGGATATTGCCTCAAGTGATCCCCCCCAACCACCACCAGCTCCCTGTCTGGCAAGAATGGAAGTCTTTTCTGTAGGTTTGTGTAAGAAGTGACTATACCCCCAACAGACTGTCCACCTAACTATCAGCAAAGGTTCAAGCAAATTTCATGAAGATACTTTCACTAAATGAAAGTAAGTATACACTGTAATAATTAACACATCATTTGAACAAAGAACCATCTTATTATCTTTTAAAATACACCAGAAGTTCTCCACCAATCAGCCGTTTTCTTTCCCACTTTCGAATGTGGCTTTTCTTTTAAAAAAATCATTTTTGATGCAGAAATTTAGAATCCTGCTGGACAGTCACTGAGGGACATGAGTGTTACATGACAGTTTCTTTCCAAAATTTGTCAAATTCCAACCTTCCCTCAAATACTTTGGAAAACCTTTCTGATGCTGAATGCCTGTTGAGTGACATCAAATTAATCTAAGCCATTCAATAATGAAAGAAAGTTAACAGTATTTTTTTTTCTCAACAACATCACCTCAATGGTCATTCTTCACAACTGGGAACTGTGGTAATGAATGTCAAGCTGTATCTTTGACTAATCATCAAAGCATTCAGTAGGACAGTGGAGGTGATGGGGATTCAGATGGTCGCTATTTGGTATTTCTGGAGCCCCAAGGAATCTCGAAATTCTGTCTGTCTATGTTGTCAGCACCGTATGAATTGAACTGTCCTGGCTAATGGGCCTATAGTGACTTGTCTTCTTGAGGAGGGCCAACATATATGGCTTGTGCCCTGGAGATCTCAGTAAAGCTGGATCAAAATTTCCCGACCATAAAGAGACACTGTCAGAAAGGGACAGGACAGATTCGGTTCGATATTAACGGCTGCCACTTGCTGTTACTATATACAAGTTGCTGAAAATAGCTCTGCTCTGTTTCGAGAAATCTTTGAACCAGAGGTAATTGTTATGACCCCAGTTGATGGCAATACCATATCCAATCTCAGAGAGTAACCTAATTTAAAACATAGAACGGTGGATGCTGGAAATCTGAAACCAAAACAGAAATTGCTGGAGAAACTCAGCAGGGTCTGCCAGCATCTGTGGGAAGAAAGCAGACTTTCACCGGACTCAAATCATTAATTCTGCTGTCTGCTCATAGATGCTGCCAGACCTGCTGAGTTTCTCCAGCAATTTCTGTTTTGGTTTCAAAGTGGAACCTGGCTTGATAGGCCATAAGTTTTATCTTTTTAATCTGCGAGCAGTTATTAAACATAATCGCACAAAGCCGGCAATTTATCTTCTTAAAAGTCTGTTATACAAAATAAGAAATAAAAGCCAAAGAGCTTAATATAAACAGTAAAAAGAAACATTCAGCCCTATTCCCAGTCATAACCCTTACAGGATACTCAGTCTTAGTGAGATATCACTCCAATGTCAACTCTTTCATTTAATCCTTAACTGATAAGGGTGCAAACATTTCACTCATCCCATGACCAACCCTCCCTCTCATCCCCGCCTCCTTGACCTGACATAACCTGTCCATCTTCTCTCCGACCTCACTGACCAATCCCCACCACTGCCTACCTGCACTCACCTAACACCAGCCCACCCCTTCTCTCTCTATTTATTTCCCACCTCCCTTCATCCTCCCCCGTTTCTGAAGAAGGGTCCCGACCCTAAACATCACCTTTCCTGTTCCTCTGCTGCCTGGCCTGCAGTGTTCCTCCAGCTCCACACTGTGTTATATCTCACTCGGCAACTTTCTATACATTGATTCCAAGTGATTCTCTCTGCTACTGTTTCTTCTTGAGGTACACAGATACTTGCCACTTCAATAGCTTTTAATTACAGAAATTTAAGAAAATCCCTGTCTACCTAAACTGCTAAAACAGTTTTAAGACTACCTTTTTGGCTCTGAAAGTCTAGACTGCCACCAGCTAAAGTGTACTTCTGCCAGTAAGAAATCTGACTGTAGCCTGGCTCAACTTTGGAAACAGTTCATCAATTAATTTATGGGATAAGTTCCACATGGCTTCTGGAAAATGATATTTGAACTCACTGTTTAAAAATTCTGACATCTTAAGATAAACAAGTCAATTTCACTGGTCTAAAACCAAAAATCCATTTAACTCTACTTTAAAATCTAAATCCTCAAATGATGGCAATATATTTTTAATAAGCCTTTAACACACAATAAAACCCTGAATAAATAACATTGGTGTAAATTCTGTTACCAAACATCCAGAAATATAATAAGGATAGAACATGTTTGAAGTGGTACGCCAGTTTCCAGGAATTCAAAGTCATGTAGGGCTTCAGAAGGGGCTTCGCATGTTCCTGATGCCCTGACTCTCAAAATCCTCCACCTCTACAGAAGAAGCCTGTAATGTAACATAAGAGTTTGCTTACTTTCCCTAAGCGTTGTTCATGCTACGGGCCTTGGATTCATATCTGGCTACAGCAGGGAATGGGGTTCTTCCAAAGACTAACTAAATTAAACACAACACCACACACCCTCAAAGAAGTGGAAGCATTCAGGATTATTAGAAAATAATCATGGCTAAGAGGATGGGCTGAAATCCCTCTGAAACCTGAAACCATTCCTGTGCAATGCATCTGGGTCAGTAAGTTCTTTGGGGTTGGATGTCTGAAGAAACAAAAGAGCAGGAGGATACCATTCAGCCCATCGAACCTGATCATCTACCTGCCATGTTCTGGTGTTACCCCCATATCCCTTGTTGTCATTGTTAACGAGAAATCGTTCAGTCTTCGTCTTGAGCTTACTTCGTAACTGAGCTTTCACAGCACTCTGGGATGATTCATCACCCTCAGACGAAGAAATTCCCCTTCCTCTTGGTCCTCAATGGCCTGTCCTTTATTTTTGATACTGTGTCCCCAATTGTAGACCCTACATCCAGGAAAAACCTCGTTTCTGCTGCTACTCTATCTCTTATCGTTAAGAAATTTATACTTTTCTTTGAGATTGCCTCTCATTCTTCTAAACCCCAGAGAGAACAGGTCAAACTTTCCGCACAGGGCGTTCACACTAACCCAGGAATCTATGTGGTGAAACTCCATTGGACTCTGTGAATTGCAAGTATATCATTCCTTTGGCATGGGGACTATAGCTGCACATAAAACTCCAGGTGCAGTCTATTCAGTAGTTTTCTATACAATTGAAGAAAGACATATTTGCTTCAGTACTTAAATCCTTTTGCAATAAAGGTTAACAATCTGAATTGCTGGATGCACCTGTATGCTAGTTTTCAGTGACTTGTGAAGGAAAAGGACACCTAAGCGCCTTTGGATATACAGCAAACTTTGTTTTAATCGGCCCTACATGGCTGGCACTCTCGATAAACCAGCAAAAGACATATCGCAATCTCCGCGATGTCTGAGTAGTCTGTTGAGAGGGGGCAAGTGAGAAGTTTTATTTGAAGCAAAATTGCATTATTATTTGAGTGATTCGTGCAGTAAATAAAGTATAGCCGTGATGGGTACACACTCTGCGTTACGTTTCTATGACTTAGTGATTTTACATTGTTTATATGCGCCTCTTGATCAACCACTACACTCCTGATCCCACGGGTGCCAGTTAATGAAAAGTTTGCTGTAATACTTGCTGATCTCTCACCATTTACAAAATGCTCTCCTCCTTTGTTCTTCCCACCAATAAGAGAATAACCTCACACACATCCATATTATATTCCATATGCAGTGACCCTGCCCACTCACTAGCCTGTCTGAATCCCCTTGAAGTCCACTTTGCATCCTTCTGACAAGTTGCATTCCCACCAACTTTTGTGTCATTGGCAAGCTTGGAAATATTACAATTGGTCCACATATACAAATCATTAATATAGATTGTAAACAGCTTGGGTCCAAGCATTAATTCTCGTGGTAGTCCACTGACTAGAGCCTGCTAACCTGAAAACAACCCACTCATTGTTATTTTCTGCTTTGTGCCTGTTAACCACCCTTCAATCTATGCCAGGATTTTAACCCAATCCAGAGTAACCTCCTGTGTACGACTTTAGCAAAATCCTGCTGAAAATTCAAATGCACCACATACACCGGTTTCCCCATTATTGACTCTGCTAGCAACAGCCTCAAAAAAAACCTGCTAGTGGGTTAATTGAACATGATTTCCCCTCCAAAAATCCATGTTGACGATGTGCAATCAGACAGTTTTTTGTTAATTTGCAGTAATCACACCTTTATAGTAGATTTTAATATTTTCCCTACTACTGTATTCATATTGGGGTAACCGGTCTAGAGTTCCTTGTTTACTCCATCCTTTTTTAAGCAGTTGGGTTGCATTAGCAACTTTGCAAATGCCTTGTTGTGCTGGCATCATTGCAGTAGTATTGGTCTGGCTCTCCTCTGGTGTTGTCTTATCAAATCTGGCTTCCCTCCTGGTCCTGCTGTGATTTCCAGTTAGTCATATTTACAGCGATTCTGGATAAAAACCTCTGCAACTGATCTCTGTGAACTACAATGAATGGTCCTGGCGAAATGCTTATTATAAACAAAGGTGCTCATTCTGGGAGTAGTTCAGCAGCTGAAGTAGCATTGGGATGAGGCCACTTTGCCCAAACTCTCAATTCGTGCCTACCCACCAGTGCGAGAGACTGCCTAGTGGCCAATGAAAAATTCTGTGGATGTCTTGCCGGGAAATGAGAGGTCAGAAATTCCTAAACATGTAAAGGTGCAAATTTTAACCTTTACACACTCCAGGAATTTTGGGGTCTGTGCCCTTAGCCATGATTTTTACTCTGTGGTGAAAGTGGAGCTGAAAGGATATAGTGCTAAACTGACTTGAGTTGTGGTCCATTTTAGAATAGGTTAGAATGGAATATCCTTTCTTGACACTCCCAGTCCTCTTAACACGCAATTTTCATTCCATCTGAATAGCAGGCTTGAGTTCCTAGTGGCCCAGTTTATTCTGATACTGACTGAACTCCAGTAACCTTCCTCCCCTGGAGATAGTAAGAACTGCCAATGCTGGAGTCTGAGATAACACTGTGTTATCTCACCTTCCTCCCCTGTTGCTTCCTGAAAATGTAAGTGTGATATCTTTGTTCATTTTTCTTTTCTTTTGTCATGCAGAACACTTTTGGAAGAAAAGGTGGCAACGATTCAGTGTGTGGCTGCCAGACTGACCACAGAACTTGTCAATCAGATTCGGGTCAGTAACACTCTTTACTTGTCTATTTTTATTGATGGCACCATAGGCACCAAGTATAGTAAAGCAATCTGTGTTTTAAGCAATAGTTTTGTACATAGAAATAATGGTGAGGGAAAATCGCAATAGTTTTTCCAGTTATTCTAAACTAATTGCCAACTCCTGCATCAGAGATACTAAAGAACAATGAGGTTCAGGAAGTTGGCAACATTCCTTTCCTAAAAAGCTTGTACATAAACAGAAGTTGCTGGAAAAGCTCAGCAGGTCCGGTATCATCTGTGAAGAGAAATCATATTTAACGTTTTGGGACTGATGATCCTTCCTCCATTCTGAGACCAGACTTGAAACATTAACTCTGCTTTCTCTTCACAGATGCTGCTAGACCTGCTGAGCTTTTCCAGCAACTTTTGTTTCTGTTTCTGATCTACAGCATCTGCAGTTAATTTGGTTTTTACAATTGCTGGAGGTTCAATATGGTAAAAGGATATAGAGTAAGAAGTAATTGTAGCAGTGGAAGGGGTGAGGGTTGGGACAGTGATAAATATACCTTTGCCTCTTTGTTTGTTTAAAGTAACATGATTTCAAATATTTTTCTCATTAAAGAAAACCCTGCCGACCATAGAAAAAGAGGTTCGATGCAAAATTGCTGAAACGAGTAGGGAACTGGAGATGTTAGGATCGGGTGTACCAGATGAGGATGAAGATAAAGTTCCTTTCCTCATTGATGTAAGTGCACAAGAGTTTTCTTTTTTATTCGGGCCTCGATCGAAGAAGAGCATAGGCTTGTTCACAATAGGTTGGGGGAATTCTTGGATTGACACGTATCAGTTTCACTGTGACCAAATAATAACTGTTTGCAAGCTAGAGTTTGGTGAGCATTGAGCTACTAAATGCATAGAATTTTCAAAATTGATACTGGATTATTGAGAACTATAGCTGACATTGTTTAGCATTGGGAAGGAGACGTCTGTAATGCTATTGGAATGTTCCTTAATCTAGCATGAAGTTATGTTTGACCAAAATTGCTAAGCTATAGCAGGATAATGCTCAATGTGATGGAAACACAGAGAATGTTGGAGAACCTGAGCAGGTCTGGGAGAGAGAAATATTATTAATATTGTAAGTAAGGTATGACTGGTTTTCAGAATTTAATGTGATGGAGAAGCAGTGTTCAATTGGGTATTTACAACAATCCTAGAGCAGCAGAATTGCACTTCCTGTCACCAGCCTATTATTTCCTGATTTAAATTGAATTCAAATTCTCAAATGCAGGAATTTGAACTTGTTATCTCTGGGCAACATAACATTGCAGGACTGCACTGGAATACAATTGTTGTTTATAATTATAATTACCCCTGCTGATACTAGGTTCATGCATTGGGAAAGTGTTATTTTCCCTTGAGCCAGAAGTCTCCATTTTACTAAGTACTACTAAAGTTATAATCTCCACATTCCTTCCAGTGCCTTGTGCTACTAAGTATTGGAATAGGAAGATGACCGTGTGGCTAAAGGGATAGTATAGGAGGGAGAGCTTCAGATTTTTAGATCATTGAGACCGTTCTTGAGGTAGGTGAGACCTGTACAAGCTCAGTAGGTTGCACCTGAACAGGAATGGGTCTTACTTCCTTGTTAGGAGGCTTACTCGTACTGTTAGGAAAATGGGGTAGAACGTTGATGTAAATTTGGAGCAAGGTCCAATCAGATATAGAGGAGATACTAGGACAGGCGGAAAAGACACGAGTATGTTAAGGCACATGGGAGAATGTGGAAACAAAATTATATCAATTTCAATGCAAGGAACTTGATGGTAAGGCCGATGAATTTAAAGCATTGATCAGCACATGGGAATATTATATTGCAATCACTGAGACATCTTTGTAGGAATTACGAGACTGGCAGCTTGACATTCCTGCGTCTAGAAGTTTCAGGAGTGATGTGCGGGGTGGGGGGGCGCGATGTAAGAGAAGTGGGGCATTGTCTTATTGATGAAGGAGACCATCACTGCAGTAATGAGGGACGATGTCTTAGGCTTTTCAAATTAGGCCACATGGGTAGAGCAAAGAAATATAAAAATGTGCTCCAGAACCTCACCATCTCAAATAAAATCCCCAGTTACATTGTCTTTTCCTTTGTGATACAGATGTGAAATGTGTATTTCCACTAGCTCCGTACACATTTTGCCCCCTTGGTCTCTAAGAAGCCCTACCATTTTCCCTTCAGACCTCTTAACAGTCAAAGGGAGATGCAGGAGCAGATATGTGGACAAATCAGAAAGTTGTGAGAGGAATAAAGTCAGAGTAATAGGAGTTTGACTGGGATCACCTTCGTGCTAAAGGATTAGACAGAGTGGAATTTTTAAAGCACATTCAGGAGACCTTTCTGTGCCACTACGCAGATAGTCCTATTAGAGAAGGGGCAGTGCTGGGCCTGACCTGAGGGATTGAAGTTGGTCATGCAGTTAAAGTATCAATGGACGACCATTTTGGGAATAGTGACCATAATTCTGTTAAGTTTAAAAGTTCTTGTGGAAATTGCTTCGAAAAGTGCAGAAGTCTAAATTGGGAAAAGGCTAATTTCAATATCATTAGACAGGATCTGGCAGATATAGACTGTGAGCAGCTCCTTGCGATAAGTCTACATTTGGAAATTGGGAATCTTTTAGAAGTAGAATTATAAGAGTTAAAGACCAGTGTGTTCCTGTGAGAGAAAAAGCAAGGGCAGCAAGTCCAGAGAAACCCGGAATATTGAGATTTTGACCAAGAAACAGAAGGAAGCATTTGTCAGGTACAGTGCATTAAAACATGGGGCGGCTCTCGAGTATAGAGATTGGGGGGGGAGGGGTGCTTTGAAGAGGAAACGAGAAGGGCAAGGAGGGGTGCGAAATATCTTTAGCAGATAGGATTGCAGAAAACCACAAGGCATTTTATAAGTATATGAAGGACAAGCGGATTGCCAGGGAAAAGATGGTGCCTAATCGAAACTAAGGGTCAACTGTGTGTGGAGTCAGTGGACATGCAGAGATCTGTATTCACAAAGGAAAGGACAATGTAGCTGAAGATTACAGTTGAGATGGTGAGGTTCTAGAGCATATTAAAATTACTAAGGAGGAGATATTAGATGTGGGCATAAAGGTACGTAAATTCCCAGGCCTGATGATTTATATCCCAGGCTGCAATGGGAAGCAAGGGAGCAGATTGTTGGGTCCCTGGTAATTTAACGCAATACTTCACTGACCACAGGGGCAGTACCAGATGGCAGGACGATAACTAATGTGGTTCCTTTGTTCACCAAGGGCAGTGGGGATAGGCCATGTAATTGCAGACCAGTTAGTCTGATGTCAGTGGTAGAGAAATTATTAGAAAGAATTCGGAGGGACAGGATTAATTAACAGTTTGAAAGGCAGGGATAGTCTGACTAATTTACTTGATATTTTTGAAAATATAAACATATTGATGATGGTAGGGTAGTTGATACAGTTTACATGGACCTCAGTAAGGCCTTTGACAAGGTGCCACATTGGAAGGCTGGTTGGATCCAAGGTAAGTTGGCAAACTGGATTCAAAATTTCCTTGCAAACAGGAAGCAAAAGGTGATGGTGGAGATTTTTGTAATTGGAAGCCTGCGACTGTCTGTACCACAGCAATCGGTGCTGTGAATCTTGCTGCTTTTTAAGGACATTAGTAACTTGAATGTGAATTAGTAAGCTTGTAAATGATACAAAAATAGGTGGTATTGTTGATCAAGGGGAGGATGGTCTCAGTCTACTACTGTCTGATATCGACCAGCTGGTAAATTGGGCAGAACAATGGCAGATAGAGTTTAATCCTGATAAATGTGAGGTGATGTATTTTGGTAGGTCTAATAAAGGGAGGATTTATGCAATGAATGGTAGGCCTGTAGGGCATACTGAGGACCAAAGGGACCTTGGTGTATAAATCCATAGATCCCTGAAGGTGTCAGCGCAGGTAGACAGGGTAGTGAAGTAGGCATACAGGATGCTTGCCTTCATTAGTCAGGGTTTAGAATATAGGAGAAAGGATGTCTTGTTGCAACTGTATAAAACATTGGTTAGGCCGCAGGTGGGAATACTGTATGAGGTTCTAGTTGCCACATGCTCAGAAGGATGCGATTCACTAAAGAGGGAGCAGAGGATGTTGCCTGGGATGAAAACTCTCAGTTATGAGGCGAGACTGGATTGACTGAGTTTATTTTCCTCGGAGCAGAGGAGGCTGAGGGGTGAATTTGATTGAGGTGTACAAAATTATGAGTGGCATTGACAGGGTAGATTGTGAGAATAGCTTCCCCATGGTAAACATTTCCAAGACCTGAGGGCACAAGTTGAAGATGAGCAGTAAGTGGCTTTGAGGAGATCTCAGGAAAAGGTTTTCCTTCATCCAGAGGATGGCAGAAATATGAAATGTGCTGCCTGAGAAGGTACACTCTCACAATATTTAAGAAGCATCTGGATGAGTATTTAAAATGCCAGGGCATCATAGACTACGGCCCAAATGCAGCTAAATGGGGTTAGTGTTGTTTTTAGTTTGTTGGTCAGCGTAGACATGGTGGGCCAAAAGGCCTGTTTCTCTGCTGTATGACTCTAAAAAGATATCACATTTTTGTTTCTAATTAACTGTGAAGATGCTGAAGAGGAAGTGAAAAATGTTTTTATAGGTTTGGTGCTCAGGTTACAGTAAAGACGAACATAAACACTAACTTTTCAATGAACTGCAGAAAATTAGAGGCTACTGTGAAGACCTTTCTAACCTAACAGTCGGAGAATATTCAAGGGAATATGACGATGACATGAAAATATACACAGCGGTCCGAAAGAGTTTTGGGAAATGGCACGATCTTCTTGATGAAGATCAGACAGAGTGTAAGTGATCAATCAGCTTCCATTAACATTGTGATTGTCCATTAAATTTGATCAAGTCTATAAATGCCTTACATGAAAGATTGTGTTTCAGGGACTACAAAATGCTCACTACTAATGATGTTATCAATATTAGATTATCAGAAAAACAGCAGCTGGTTTGCATTCTGTCAGTTCGCATGAATACAGGGTGGTGAAGGATCAGGTGATCTATTGTTAAACATAGGAGCAGAAGGAGGCCATTCGGCCCTTCGAGCTTGTTCCACTATTCATCACGATCGTGGCTGATCGCCCAACTCAATAGCCTAATCCTGCTTTCTCCCCATAATCTTTGATCTCATTCACCCCAAGTGCTATATCTAGCCGCCTCCTTGAATACATCCAATGTTTTGGCATCAACTGCTCCCTGTGGTAATGATTCCACGGGCTCACCACTATGTGGGTGAAGAAATGTCTCCTCATCTCCGTCCTAAATGAGATAACAAGGTGTAGAGCTGGATGAACACAGCAGGCCGAGCAGGAAGGCTGATGTTTCGGGCCTAGACCCTTCTGCAGAAACCCTTCTTCAGAAACCCTTCTTCCTGCTCCTCTGATGCTGCTTGCCCTGCTGTGTTCATCCAGCTCTACACCTTGTTATCTCAGATTTTCCAGCATTTGCAGTTCCTACTATCTCCGTGCTAAATGGTCTACCCTGAATCTTCGGACTGTGACCCCTGATTCTGGACACACCCACCATCAGGAACATCCTCCCTGCATCTAGTCTAGTCCTGTTAGAAATTTGAGTCTCTGAGATCTGCCCTCATTCATCTGAACTTCAGTGAAAACAATCCTAACCTAATCAATCTCTCCTCATATGTCTGTCCCGCCATTCCCGGAATCAGCCTGGTAAACCTTCGCTGCACTCCCTCAAGCAACAGCATCCTTCCTCAGAAAAGGAGACCAAAACTGCACACAGTATTCTAGGTGTGGTCTCACTAAGGCCCTGTATAACTGCAACAACCCATCCCTGCTCCTGTACTTGAAACCCCTCACAATGGAGGCCAACATACCGTTTGCCTTCTTTACCACCTGCTGAACCTGCATGCTTACCTTCAGCGAATGGTGCACAAGGACTCCCAGGTCCCACTGCACACTCCCCTCTCCCAAGTTACAGCCATTCAGGTAGTAGTCTGCTTTCTTGTTTTTGCTTCCAAAGTGAATAACCTCACATTTATCCAAATTATACTGTATCTGCCATTGATTTGCTGACTCACCCAACCTGTCCAGATCATGCTGAAAGATTTCTGCATCCATGCCACAGTTCTCCCCATACTCGCCCCCCCTCCCCCCAACCCAACTTGGTATCATCTGCAAACTTTGAGATGTTACATTTTATTCCCTCATCCATATCATTCATACATATTGTGAATAGCTGGGGTCCCAACACCAATCCCTGTGGCACCCCACTAGTTACTGACTGCCAATTTGAAAAGGACCCATTAATTCCTACTCTTTGTTTCCTCTCTGCCAACCAGTTTCCTATCCATCTCAATACGCTTCCCCCAACCCCATGTGCTTTAATCTTGCACATTGATCTCTTATGTGGCACTTTGTCAAACTTTTTCTGAAAGTCCAAATATAACACGTCAACTGGCCCCTCTTGTCAAATCTACTAGTTACCATCTTCATAGAATTCCAACAAATTGTCAAGCATAATTTCCCCTTTGTAAATCCATGCTGCATCTGCCTGATCCTGCCACTGCTTTCTAAATGTTCCGCTATAAAGTCCTTGATAATGGATTCAAAAATCTTCCCCATGACTGATTTTAGGCTTACTGGTCTATAATTCCCTGTTTACCCTCTATCTCCCTTTTTTGAATATTGGAATGACATTCGCCACCCTCCAATCTGCAGGGACTGTTCCAGAGTCTATAGAATCCTGGAAGGTTATCACCAATGCATCCACTATTTCTAGAGCTACTTCCTTAAGTACTCTAGGATATAGATTATCAGGCCCAGATTATCTTATTCCCTTTTCTATCTTTTTTGTTTTTGTCCTTGCCCGCTCCTTCTCTGACTCCTTACTTTGCTTCCCATCACCTTGGCATATTAGTTTAAACCCTCCCAACCGCTCGAGCAAACACTTCCCCTAGGACATGAGGCCCAATCCTGCCCAGCTGTAATACGTCCAATTTGTACAGGTCCCACCTCCCCCAGAACCGGTCCCAATGCCCCAGGAATCTGAAACCCTCCCCCCGACACCATTTTTTCAGCCACGTATTCATCTGATATATCCTGTCATTTCTACTCTGACTAGCACGTGGCACTGGTAGTAATCCTGAGATCACTATATTTTGTGGTTCAATTTCTTAACTTTCTTCCTATCTCCCCTGTATTCTGCTTTTAGGACCTCTTTTTTTAAAACCCGTGTTGTTTGTACAGATGTGTACCGCAATCACTGGCTGTTCACTCTCCCACTCTCCAAGGTCCTGTATCCACTCTGAGACATCCTGGAGCACCAGGGAGGTAACATTCCATCCTGGAGTCTCGTTTGCGGCCACAGAAATGCCTGTCTATTCCCCTTACAATTGAGTGCCCTATAACAATTGCCCTGGCACACACTTTTCATCCCACCTCTCTACAGTAGAACCAAACGTGGCGCAATGTGTTTGGCTGCTGTTGCTTTCCCCTGAGGTCATTCCCCTCAACAGTATCCAAAACGGTATATCTGTTCTGCGGGGAATGGCCACTCTTGTTCTGTCTGTTTTCTTTTCCTCTATTCATTTGTGGGATGTGGGTGTTGCTGGCTGTCCAGCATTTATGGCCCATCCCTTGTTGCCCTTGAGGAGGTGATGGTGAGCTGCTTTCTTCAACGACTGCAGTCCATTTGCTGTGGTTTGACCCATAATGTCATTAGGAGGGAATTCCAAGATTTTGACCCAGTGACAGTGACATATTTCCAAGTCAGGATGGTGAGAGGCTTGAAGGGAAACTTGAAGGTGATGGTGTTCTCATATGTCTGCTGCTCTTGTCCTTCCAGATGGAAGTAGTCATGGGTTTGGAAGGTGCTATCTGAGGAATGAAGTGCATCTTGTAGATAGTACTCACTGCTACTACTGAATGTCAATGGTGGAGGGAGTGGATGCTAGTGGATGTAGGGCCAATCAAGCAGGCTACTTTGTCCTGGATGATGTCAAGTTTCTTGAGTGTTGTTGGGGCTGCAGATATCCAGGCAATTGAGGACTATTCCATTACACTCCTGACTTGTGCCTTGTAGATGGTGGACAGCTTTTAGGTATCAGGAGGTGAGTTACTCACCACAGTATTCCTGGCTTCTGACCTGCTCTTGTAGCCACTGCGTTTATGTGGTAAGTCCAGTTGAGTTTCTGGTCAATGTTAACTCCCACGATGTTGATAGTGGGGGATTCAGAAATGGTAACACCATTGAATGCCAAGGGGCAGTGGTTAGATTGTCTCTGATTGATGGTCATAGCCTTGTATTTGTGTGGCACGAATGTCAATTGCCACTTATCACTTACCACTTGTTGGCTCAAGCCTGGATATTGTCCAGATCTTGTTGCATTTTAACATGGACTGCTTCAGTATCTGAGGAGTCATGAATGGTGCTGAACCCTGTGCAATCGTTGGTGAACATTCCCACTTCTGACTTTATGATGGAGGGAAGGTCATTGATGAAGCAGCTGAAAATGGTTGGAAAGAGGACACTACTCTGAGGAATTCCTGCAGAGATGTCCTAGAGCTGAGATGATTGACCTCCAGCAACCATAACCATCTTCCTATGTGCCAGGTATGACCCTAACCACTGGAGAGCTATTCCACTCCCCCCGCCCCAACCAGGTGATTCCAGTTTTGCTCGGGCTCCTTAATGCCAAACTCGGTCGAATGCAGCCTTGATGTCAAGTGCTGTCACTCTCACCTCACCTCTGCAATTCAGCCCTTTTGTCCATGCTTGAACTAAGTTTGCATTGAGGTCAGGAGCTGAGTGGCCCTGGTGGAACCCAAACTAGGCCTCACTGAGCAGGTGCTGCTTGATAGCACTGTCACTAACACCTTCCATCACTTTACTGATGATCGAGTGTAGACTGATGGGGCAGTAATTGGCCGGGTTGGATTTGTCCTGCTATTTATGTATAGGACATACTTGGGCAATTTTCCACATTGCTGGGTCAATACCAGTGCTGTAACTGTACTGGAATAGCTTGGCCAGGGGAGCAGCAAGTTCTGGAGCACAAGTCTTCAGTACTATTGCTGGAATGTTGTCAGGGCCTGTGGCCTTGGCAGTATCCAGTGCCTCAAACCATTTCTTAATATGAAGCGGAATGACTCAAATTGGCTGAAGACTGCTATCTGTAATGCTGGGAACCACTGGAGGAGGCCGAAACAGATCATCCACTCGGCACTTCTGGCTGAAGATTGCTGTGAAAGCTTCAGCCTTGTCTTTTGCGCTGATGTGCTGGGCTCTTCCATCATTGAGGATGGGGATATTTGTGGAGTTTCTCCTCCAGTCAGTTGTTTAATTGTCCACCACCATTTACAACCGGATATGGCAGGACTGCAGAGCTTAGATCTGATCCATTGGTTGTGGGATTGCTTAGCTCTGTCTATCATTTGCTGCTTTTGCTGTTTGGCATGCAAGTAGTCCTGTTTGGTGGCTTCACCAGATTGCTATCTCATCTTCAGGTATGCCAGGGGCTGCTTCTGGCATGTCATTCTGAACTCTCCCTTGAACCAGGGTTGATATCCTGGCTTGATGGTAATGGTTCAGTGGGGGATATGCTGGGCTATAAGGTTATAGATTGTGCTGGAGTACAATTCCATTGCTGTTGATGGCCCATAGCACCTCATGGATGCCCAGTCTTGGGTTACTAAATCTGAGTGAAGGCTGTCCTATTTAGCACAGTGATAGTGCCACGCAACACAATGGAAGTTATTCTCAATATGAAGGCGGGACTTCATCTGCACAAGGACTGTGCGATCGTCACTCTTACCGATACTGTCATGGACAGATGCAATTGCAGTTGGCAGATTAGTAAGGATGAGGTCAAATATGCTTTTCCCTCTTGTTGGTTCCCTCACCACCTGCTGCAGGCCCAGTCTAGCAGCTATGTCCTTTAGGACTCGACCAGCTCGATCAGTAGTACTGCTGCTGAGCCACTTCTAGTGGCCAATGTTGAAATCCCCCCCCACAGAGTATATTTTTATGCCCTTGCCATTCTCAGTGCTTCCTCTAAGTGTTGTTCAACATGGAGGAGTACTGATTCAGCAGCTGAGGGAGGACAGTATGTGGTAATCAGCAGGAGGTTTCCTTGCCCATGTTTAACCTGAAGCCACATGACTTAATGAGGTCCAGAGTCAATGTTGAGGACTCCCAGAGCAACTCCCTCCTGACTGTATACCACTGTGCCGCCCCCTCTGCTAGGTCTGTCTTGCTGGTGGTTCAGGACATATACGGGGATGGTGATGGTGGTGTCTGGGACATTGTTTGTAAGGTATGATTCCATGAGTATGACTATGTCAGGCTGTTGCTTGACTAGCTTGTGAGACGGCACTCCAAATTTTGACCTCAGATGTTAGTGTGGAAGACTTTGCAGGGTTGTTTCTGCCATTGTCTATTCCTGTGCCTAGGTTGGTGCAAAGTGATCTGTCCAGTGTCATTTCTTTGAGATTTTGTAGTGATTGGTACTCTGAATGGCTTGCTAGGCCATTTCAGAGGGCAGTTGAGGTCAACCACATTGCTGTGAATCTGGAGTCACATGTATGCCAGACCAGGTAAGGATAGCAGTTTCCTTTCCTAATGTTGATCCGGATGGGTTTTTCCGACAATTGATTCATGGTCATCATTAGACTGTTCATTCCAGATTTTTATTGAATTCAAATTGCACCATCTGCCACAGCAGGATTCGAACCCTAGTCCCCAGGGTATCTGGATCAACAGTCCAGCGATAATATCCCTATGCCATTGTCTTCTATCTCCATCATGGATGGGATTCAGACATCTCAATCATTGCCTCTTGAGCCCCCTGTTCCCAGTTTCAGTTTGCTCAACTTCTTAAAATCTTCCTGAATCCATGTCTTTGCGCGAAGTTTCCATTATCATTCCAAACTGTTTCTCTACACTCAACATCAAATCCTCACTCTTTTGAGATATTTCGGAATTTTATTTTTCTCTGAAAGGATTATATATGATTCTATATGTTCTTATGGGAGTAGAAACAACCAAACTGCTGCTGAATCTGACATATTAGGGTCACATTTCTTGTAATTCCTTGCCATAGGACACCCATTTCCTTTGGGGCAAAGATCAGGTTGGATGAAGTGGCAGCTAGATCACTGATCCTGTTAAATAAGAGAGTTCAGCTGTGCTGGAGAATGATAGTTTGAGAAACACAAAAAATATCGCAGGGTTTAACAAACAGGCCCAATGATAACATTGTTTTATTTTTGTTGTAGTCAAAGAAATAATGAGCGATCAAGTGTCAGAGTACACTGAGAAGTCCCGTGGGAGAGAATTGCCTGGATTTACCAATTACAGAATCTTTGAGTCGCTAGCCAAGAATCAGATCATGAAGTTGGAGCCTCCCTCTCTCACCATGCTGAAGGTGATAGCAGGTAAAGTGTATGGTCTCGACAGCACTTGGCAAGAAAGATTCTGTGTGTTATAGAGAAGGATTTGCACTGATATTGTGCAGCTCACAACTTTGGGACACCCCAAAGCATTTCACAATCAGAGGTACCTTGTTGAAGTGTAGTTACTTTTATGAAGTAGGACACATGGTGTTCAACTGCACACAGCAAGATCCTGCAAATAGAAACAATACCATGACCACATAATGTTGCTTATAATGTTAAGAGATAAATAATGACGAGGGCTCCAGGGATAACCCCTCAATCCCTCTGGAAAGAATTCCATAACATCCTTATAAAACAAAGAACTGCGGACACTGGAAACCTGAGACACAAATGGAAATGTCTGGAGAAACTCAGCAGGTCTGGCAGCATCTGTGGAGAGAAAAACAGAGTCAATGTTTTGAGTTCAGCGATGCCCCAAGCTGTGATAAATTTGCCATACTATTTGCACACTTGGGACTCCAAAGTTCTGACCTCAGCTGGTCAGATCCAGTGTAAAGTCTGGGTTAGTTGTTCAAGAGTGTTATTTTTTACATTGAGTCCCTGAACATATTCAGTTAAGTCTTCCAATGTCCTTTTCAAAAAATACACAAGCTTGTTACATTTTTAAGAATCTGTGTAAATAGAAAATAGTTCAGAAAGACCAGATCATGAACAGCAAAGAGAAAATTCAACCCTTTTCTCAGCAATATACTTTACAGACATTCCATCCCAGTGAAGTATCTGAGACAACAAGGTATAGCACTAGATGAACACAGCAGGCCAAGCAGCATCGAAGGAGCAGGAAAGCTGACGTTTCTGACGAAGGGTCTAGACCCGAAACATCAGCTTTCCTGCTCCTCTGATGCTGCTTGGCCTGCTGTGTTCATCCGGCTGTACACCTTGTTATCTCAGATTCTCCAGCATCGGCAGTTCCTGCTATTCCAGTGAAGTATTTCTTCTTTTTTAACACTTCAATTTCATGCATAACTGATGAGATTGCAAGCATTTCCTTTCAGTGAATCCCTATACATTCATAAGATGTGATTCTCTTTTTACTGTCTGTTCCCGAGCTACTCAGACACTGGCTGTTTCATTGGCTTTTTCCACTGAGCTTTAAGAAAATCCCTGTCCACTTAAACTGCTGAAACAGTTGTCAGGGTTCTTTCCAACTCTGAAAACCTGGACTTCCACAAACTACAAACTGCCCTGCTGCTGGGATGAAATTATTCCTCCCAACTGAAGCCTGATTTTGGCCCCTGGCCTGACTTTTTCTGTATGTCGTAAGTGTTTAATTTTACAATCATTTCATCAGTTAACCACCTCTCCCACCCTCACCCAGGTAAGTTTATGTAGCCATTTAGCTGAAGTCACATGCTTTATTGGAAATTATGTTCAAACTCAATGTGCAAAACTGACCTTCTGACCTTTTGAGACCAGCAACTCACCATCGTAGTTAAATTCAAAAATACATCAAAATCAGAATCCCCAAGTTATGACAATGTATTTATTGTAAAGTTGTATTGCATTAGAAGGTCAGACAAACCCTCTAGTATCTTACTTAATTGGATTTTTGGGACACCATGAGCTTGGAGACTCAACCCTTGGTAGGCTATTTAGCCCATCGAATGCACTCTCCCTATCATTTGGATCACGGCCAAGCAGTTGTATCTGATTTTGGACTTGTTCATGCTTTTCTACAGCTATCTCTTCCCCCTTAATCACTTATAGAGTCATACAGCACGAAAACAGACCTTTGGGTCCAACTGGTCCATACAACCATAATCCAAAGCTAAACTAGTCACACCTGACTGTACTTGGCCCATTTCCCTCCAAACATTTCTTATTCATGCAATTATATAAATGTCTTTTAAATGTTGTAATTGTACCTACATCGACCACTTCCTTTGGAAGTTCATTCCACACACGAACCACTCTCTGTTAGGACTGCATCATAACAGAACTTTTAAGAATGAAAGCTGTTCAAAACATAACTAAAGGTTGTCTTCCTCCTGTAATAGAACTCTTTTTCCTTACAGACCAGGTCCAGTCAGTATTTAACAGTTTGGCCATGCAGCATTTTGTGGGGTTGCCAAACCTAATGAGAAGTATCAAGGTATGTAGACATCTAATTTCTTGGTTTGTGTTTATGGGGTAGGACGGGGTGAGGGAGGCAGGGAGACGGGAGCGGGTGTGTGGTTGTGAATAATGATTGGGCTGGATTTTCAACCGGGTTAGGAGCTGGCCTGGAGGTTGCATTTGGGTTTCAACCCTTCACAACAAATTTTAAGCAGTTGGATTGCAAACTAAAGTTCAGGGTGGGGCTTACCATCCATCCAATTAATGGCATGGGGAAGTCTGATCAGAGCTTCCCTGTTGGGTGTTCATCTAAGTTAAGGTGCTCTACAATTATCATCTGTGTCCCTGGATTAGGAAGAAGCAAAAACTAACCAGGGTTTCTGCACCATACCTGAACTGGAAAATATATCTGGGCATCAGGTGAGTCTTCAGTTGGCCAAGAGATAGGAGGCAGAGAGTAGCGATGACAAGATGTTTCTCTGACTAAAGTGCAGCATGCACTAGATGGATCTGATGGCACTAGTCAGGCTGGGTCTCCGAGCATTGCTGGCAGGGTGCTCTGATGGCAGTGGAGTGCTGGCAGCTCTCAGTAACTTGATCCCTTGCAATCTCTGATGCTAGCCAGTTACGACCTTCAGGACATTCACGTTGAGGTTCCACCATAGAAACTAACACTGGGCTCTCACCCAGTGAGAGTGATTCCCATCAGTTGTGGGAGGTCCATCATTAGCATTAAATTCTGGCTGGGCTATGGGATTAAATGGAATAGTTCCCTCTCTCAAATACTTCCACAGGCACAATGGGCCAAATGGCCTCCTGTAAGATTCTGTGACAGGATTGACTTTAGTTTGACGATTTCCCAATATTATCTGTCTTGGCTTATTGATGATGGTTATTTCCCATCAGTTACTCGTTGGAAAAGTCCAAAACATTAACCCAAGCCTGATACTGTTAACCAGAGACTTGCTTTAATAAAGGTGTCAGTCCCTTTTAAATGACACTAGTGATTGCTGCTTCCATCACGAATTTATAAACTGACTGTACAAGTGAGCTTGCAGGTCCTACCCATCATGAGGGTCCTGATGTAGATACAGCACTCTTATTAATATATTTTAATGATGCTGTGTTTGTTTCAGGTGACCATTGGGGATGGTTAATGGGCTCTCAAACCAGTCTGGTGAGCTCCTGCTCATTGGGACATAGTATTGCAAATCTGGGCTTCATGGTACCTATTTCAAACACAAGAAAAGGCTCCACACCTCCATTCCCCTCTGTCTGTGCAACAATTGGCTTTTGATGGGTTAAGCTGTCTCCAAATAGAAATACAAATTACATTTAAAAAGGTAGATAGATAGCAGTGTCCAGGAAAAGATCATTGCACGTCATCTGACCAGTTCCATACTGAGCAACATGTTGGCTTATCTCCCCTACAGAGTAAGATTGATGAAATTCGTGAAATCCAAGAGCTGGAAGCTGAGCGGATGCTGAAGACTCTGTTCCAAATGGAGAAAATGGTCTACAGTCAGGACATCATTTACTCCAACAAGCTGAATCAAATCCAGACCGAATATGAGTTACCAGAGGAACAGAACCAGCAGATAATTTCGATCAGTACTGATATCACTGCAATGTCCATTCATTTAGAAACCTATTACCTGGTGAGCTGTGCAATTCTATCTTCACTGATATAAACTGACAGAATCATTCTAATCGGTGTCAACGGTTGATTGTTGTTTTCAGTTCATGTTACATGTATGAAAGGCAGTTAAATGGACATTAGGCATAAGAGATAACAAGTTATAGGGCTGGATGAACACAGCAGGCCAAGCAGCGTCATAGGAGCAGGAAAGCTTGACGTTTCGGGCCTAGACCCTTCATCAGAAATGGGGGAGGGGAAGAGGGTTCTGAAATAAATAGGGAGAGAGGGGGAGGCGGATAGAGGATGGATAGAGGAGAGGATAGGTGGAGAGGAGGCAGACAAGTCGAAGAGGCAGGGATGGAGCCAGTAAAGGTGAGTGTAGGTGGGGGGGGGTAGGGAGGAGATAGGTCAGTCCAGGGAGGATGGACAGGTCACACCACTTTTGCACAGATGAGAGGATGTGGTGGATAATGGCACTGGGGAGGGAGAGCAGCTTAAATTCAGTAAGAAATATTCGTGTCAGATGGTCAAAGAGCTTGGATGCCCTAAGCGCATAGCAACTGTTTTCATTCCTACTAATGAAATTTTAAAAGTATTAATTCCTCAACCCTGTCATAAATAGGAGCCACCCTATTTTAAAACTGGATCCTAGTTCTAGATTTCAACTACAAGGCATCATAAGATGTGACAGGATCCATTCTCTCAACATCCACACGTTTAATGCTCTCAGAATCTTGTGTGTTTCAAGACGATTACGTCTCATTCTTTGAAACTCCAATGAGTATCAGCACAAGCATCCTTCATCACAAACTGTTTGTCCCAGGAATTAGCCTGGTGAGCTGCCTTCTCTGAACCAGTGCAAGGAGGTCCTGTCTTAAGAGATCAAAACTATCCAAGCGCTCTAAGCCATTTTCACCAATTGCCCTAAGTGGTTGTAGCACGCACCACTTTAAAACTCCATTCCATTTGCATTAAAGGTCATAACTCCATTGCCTTTCTCATTACTTAATGTGTCTACATGCTAACTTTGTGATTCATGTAGAAGGATACATAGACCTCTCTGCTCTTCTGCATTCTGCAGTCTCTTTTTTTTTCAAATTAAGTAATATTCTCTGTTTTATTCCTCCTGCCAATGTGGTCAACCTCATTTTCCCACATTTTACTTCATCTGATAAGTTTTTGCCCACTCAGTCAACCTACCCATATCCCTTTATGTTCATTTTGTATTCTCCTCACAGCTTGTTTCTGACCAACAGAAAAGTTGGATATAACACAGTTTGTCCCTTTACCCATGAAGTTATAAATTACTGAGATCCCAACACAGATCCCTGTAGCACCCCTCTAATTATAGTTTGCCAACTTGAATATTACTCATTTATCCTCACCTTTCCTTTCTGTTAGTCAGCATTCCTGTATGCATGTTCTTAACATCTGTAGTAACGTTTTGCAGCACCCTATCATAGGCATCTTGGAAATCCAATGACACTTCATCTACCAGCTCACCTTTATCCATCCTGGATGTTTCATATTCAAAGAATACTCCTAATTTATTCATCCACCATTACATTATGCTTCAAGTTGTATATTGTAACAAATAATATTGATATTAATAAAACATTACTTGATAGAAAATTAATACACTATCCTACATTATCGCACAATGTGAAACCCCAAGATACATTTACAGTTTATATTCTTGGAACATTTTCAATACATATGAAGCCTTGTAGTTGAAATTCCAGATTTCTCCCACTATCTAATTGGTTTCTTCTTCTGATACATCGAGGCAAATTGTCTGGAAAGTCCCTTCACTCGGTCTCCAGAGTACAATATAATGGACTTCAGCAGCAAGGCACCTTTGTGCACTTGCTTGGTCTTTAAACCTCAGTGAGTTCCATTTCTTCAAACAGGGAATCCATTAACATCAGCAGTCTGCCTGACAATTAACAGTCAATCAGATCTCTCAGAGCAAAAGCCTGAACCGATCCCACCCACCAGCTCCCTTCTCCACTTAACTAAGCTCGTCCTCACCCCCAACAACTTCTCTTTTAACTCCTCTTGTTTTCTTGAGGTCAGAGGGTTGGCCACGGGTATTTGTGTGAGCCCCAGTTATGCCTGTCTCTTCATGGGGTAAGTGGAACATTCCTTGTTCCAGTCCTATTCCAGCCCCCACCCACAACTCTTTCTCTGAAACATTTGATGATATCATTGGTGCTGCGTCCCTCTCTCATCTGGAATTAGAAAAGTTCATGGATTTTGCTTCCAATTATCACCCCACCCTCACTTTCACCTGGTCTATCTCGGACTCTTCCCTTCCCTTCCTTGACATCTCTGTTTTTTTATTCCTGGGGATAGACTGGCCACTAATATCCACTATAAACCCAATGACTCCAACAGCTACCTGGATTATACATCCTCATACTCTGTTTCCTGAAAAGACTCCATTCTGCACTCCCTATCCGTCTGTCTCCATCGCATATGTTCTGATGAGGCCAACTTTGACAATGGAGCCTCTGAAATGTCCACCTTCAGAGGATTCCCCAGCACCATTGTTGACAGGGTTCTCAATTGGGTCCAATCCATCACCCAAACTTCCGCCCTCACCCCTCTCTTCCATCCTGCAACAGCGATAGGGTTCCCCTTGTACTTAACTGCCATCCCACCAGCGTCCACATCCAGAAGATCATCAGACGCCATTTCTGCCACATTCCAGAGAGAGGCCACCACCAGACACACATTGCCGTCTGCAGGGACCGTTCCTTCCGGGACACCCTGGTCCAGACTTCCTTCACTCCCAACATCCCCCCACAGCCCCACGGCGCTTTCCCCTGCACTCAGTGAAGGTGCAACACCTGCCCATTTACTTCCTGTCTCCCCAGTATCCAAGGGCCCAAACATACGTCCAGGTGAAGCAGCACTTTACCTGCACTTCCCAGAATCTAGCCTTCTGGAATCACTGCTCACAGTGTGGTCTCCTCTACATTGGGGTAATGAAGCGTAGACTGAGTGACCGCTTCTCGGAACATCTATGTTCTGCCTGCAAAAAAAACCTTGAGCTTCCAGTTGCCTGCCACCTTAACATAACACCCTATTCCCTGGCTAAAATCTCTGTCTCGGGCCTGCTGCAACGTTCCAGCGAAACCCAGCGCAAGCTGGAAGAACATCTCATTTTCCACTTGGGGACCCTGCAGCCCTCTGAACTCAACGTCAAGTTCAATAATTTTAGGACCTGAACTCTCCCATGCCCAAGCCTCTACCACAAACACCAGGCCTTGTTATCACATAGTCTGCCATTACACACAACCCATTGCTAACTACTAACAGTCTCCATAATCAGCTATTCACCCTCCCAGCCAGATTGTTATCAACTCCTTTGTCCAACTGCTGTACACTTTCTTTGGGCTCTATCCTGACCTATTGTTTACTCCTTAACCCTTCCCCGCACCCCACCCCCACCCCCATCTTCTGCATATGAACCGACGATTTCCTAGCTACCATCGTTTCTGAGGAAGGGTCACCGGACCTGAAACAATAACTCTGATTTCACTGCACAGATGCTGCCAGACCTGCTGCATTTTTCCAGCAACTGCTGTTTTCGTCTCTGATTTACAGCATCAGCAGTTCTTTCAGTTTTTACACAGTCTCTCGCACAGCTTGATCCAGCATCCATTGTTTTTAGTCTACCCCCTTCAGGTCTTTTTGTCTGATTCTGAGAGTCTATATCCAAAAAAGAATCAGCTGTCCTTTATTTATATCAAATTTTGAAACTGGTTTCAATGTAAGCCTCTCACCTCCTCATAAGTAAATCTCCTGGGTCAGTTGCTGGGCAGATTTCCAAATGATTTCCCTTAATTTCATGCCCCTTCCCCAGCACATTCTTATATACTTCAAATTAAAACAGGCAGTTTAAAAAATAACCACTTAGAAAGTCTCCCATTCATAACAATTTTATCCTCATGGGGAAAAGCGTAATGAGGCCATTATTACAAGGCAGTTACCACAAAGTCCAAAAGGCAATTCATGTGAAAGTTGCACCAAAGGTGGTGTGAGAATATTGAACTTCTGACCAAAGGGAGTGATTGGAGCAAATGTGCAGCGATACAGAAGGAAAGTTAGACAGTATACTGGGAAGAAGGGAATGGAGCATTACAATGACCTATCTGCATGATAAAGGATGGGAGGTGAGCTGAGTGGAGAATAAATACTGGCCCAGGTCGCTTGGGTCAATTAGCCGTTTCCTCTGCAGTAAATGCTGTGTAAGCTTCAAGCACAAGGCCTACAGGCCTCCAAGGAGAAGCATGTTGATGGTGAATCTACTTGTGTGTTTCAGATTGCTTCAAACCGACTGGCAGACATGGTCCCAATGGTCATTCGATTCTACCTCTTGCAGGAGTATGCGAGCAAACTACAACGCAACTTACTGCAGTTGCTGCAGGGTCAGGAGCAGATGGAGCAGCTGCTGATGGAAGAGGAAGACATCTTTGAGAAGCGTAGATTTCTGAAGTGTCGTTTGAAGAGGTTGAGAAAAGCCCGTCAGATCTTGACCACGTGTTAAAGCAAACATCAGTGAATTGATTTAATATGTCGTTAATAAGCTACAAAGTGTTTGAGACCTCCATATAGAAGTCTTTAGAGAAAATATGCTCTTGAGGAAACAACATTCCTGTCTTTTGCCATTGTATTCACCTATCTGTGACATAAGTGCGAATGGAAGGATAAGGCTATTCAACCCTTCGTGTCTGTTCTGCCCATTTTTATCATAGCAGATCTACGTCTTACCTCTATCTACCCACCTCCATCTATATCTCTAGCTATCCTTGCAAGATAAACATCTATTGATATTGGGTTTGGGATTATCATAACATCATGAAATTTTTACAGTGCAGAAGGAAGCTATTTGGCTCAGGAAGTTTTTACCTTGGACAGAAACCAGAAGTGCTAGAGAAACTCAACAGGTCTGGCAGCATCTGTGGCGTGAAAATCAGAATTAACATTTCAACTCCAGTGACCCTTTGTCCTTAATGACATCCATCAATAATTAGTAGAGGGTCTGGAAAGTAAGTTCTCAATATCCTCTGATCTTTGAATGAAGAAGTGTATTTCTCCATGGCAATAATGTAATGATACTTGCCTTTTCTGGACTTGTCCAGCAAGAGAAATTCTTTCTTTCCATCTTATCAATTTTATTTGATCATCTTAAACACCTCCATTAGATCACAGATAATTATTTACAGTGTAAGTGGGAGTTTGGCAAGAAACTCAACTCCAAATTTCCCATAGATGTGAGCGACACTGACAACTAAAATTATCTCCTTGGTCTGAGATATTAATCCTGTTTAGTCTGATCAATTCTTTTCCCTCCTAAAACACTTGCCCCATTCCAACAAAGTGATTTTCTTCAAAAAAAATTCTTGTGGCTATTTTAGTGCTTAGATCATTTATCTCTGTATCACCAGTTCTGATTCTTGGCAAAAGATATGCAGCAAAACTGTATTAAGACCATTTTTTTGGTGGATTTTTATCTTGTTCTTGGTTTCAATTTTCCAATAAATTGCTAGGTAAGAATTGATGGTGTAATGTTAGTGTTTTATGTTACTTGGGTTTCATGCCATGGGGCACAGTTTCTCATTCACTGTGCGAGTTGAGCAGTTCTTCTACTGTGTGGTGGAATAATGATCTTTCTCAAAGAGTGATGGTTTATTGAGCAATCCAGCTGGCATCTTGAGTGAGACTTTGGTTCCAGCACAAAGCCAGACTGGACAGGAACACTGATGGGGCTTTACACTGGTGACGATGAAGACTTTCTGCAACTGACTCATATTTAATGCCCTAATGAGATTCTGATGGTTCAATAAAGAGACAATTTAAACAGTGTCTATCTTTTGTTTTTCAATTTCTAATTTCTCAAAGCAGCAGGACTTTTCACTCCTTTCTTACGTGCCTGGCCTGAAACTGGAGATAAATCTTTATTCACCAACAGCATTCACTGTGGACCATCACTGCATCTTTCAATCTGAGAAAATAAAGGCTTGCATTTCTATCACTTTATTTCCTCATGACACTCTGAATTATTTTACAGCCCATGCAGTACTTTTTATAAGATGTAGGAGCAGAAGTAGGCCATTTGCCCCGTTCTGCCATTCAATGACATTGTGCCTAATCTGGTATTCCTCAACGCCATGTTGCTGGCTTTTTCCCCATAATCCTGATTCGATGACTGACTTTAAAATCAATCTCAGCCTTCAGTATAGTTAGTGAACCAGCCTCAATAGCCCTGTGTGGTAAAAAAATACCCCAGGTTCACAACCCTCTTTTGAAATGTAGTCACTTTAAATGAGCAAGTCTATTAAACAATAGATTATACTTGTGTATCTCATTGTTAATGTGTTGCCTAGCTGTGCATGTATTCTCTGATGGGATGTCCTGTCAGGAATAGCATTTTTTATTTGTTTCATCCTATCTCCATCCTCCTAAGCTTGTTGACTTTGGGGGCCAATGATAGCATCCCAACTGAAATTGGTGTATTCCGCACATTTCAGTGACTGAACCTCAGAACATCCAATTACTTAGAGAGCACCAAAATGTTCAAGTCAGTTTGTTGATGGGGAAGATACATATATTCATGTTGACAGTTATCAAGGACATTCCAGCAAGAGAGTAAGGATTAACCTTTCAATAATCCTGCAAATGAAATAGAAGTGATCATCTTCCACTGTTCTCTGTGCATTTTGTTTGGTGTCATCTCCCCTCGCAAAAGGAGCTTCACAGTATTTCCGCAGTTGTAATTGCAGGATTAACAAACATTGAGAAAGATCGTGGGGATGATCATGAAAGTTGATAGTGAATTGCCTGCCTGTTTTACATCCAGTTCTGATGAGGTTCTTTATGGTTACTTTCATATTCGGGTAGAAATTCGATTAGCAAACATTGTCAACTCCCTTTGTCATTTTAAAAATTACAGTCATGACTTTCTGCCCAAAAAAAAGCGCAGAGAATGCTGGAAAAGTTCAGCAGGTCTGGCAGCATCTCTGGAGAGCGAGACAGAGTTAACATCTCGAGTCCGGTATGACACTTCTTCAGAATCTCACCTCAGATGCTGCCGACCACTGGATTTCTACAGCATTTTCTGCCTTTGTTTCAACTTTCCACCATCCACAATATTTTCCTTTTGTTTGATGGTACAATTCTGTCTGAGTTGTTCTGGATTTTCCAAATATTACTGATTAATCCCCACATTGGTGGCAGGGTGGCTCAGTGGTTAGCACTGCTGCCTCACAATGCCAGGAACCAGCGTTTGATTCCACCGTGAGGTGACTGTCTGTGTGGAGTTTGTACATTCTCTCTATGTCTGTAGGGTTTCCTCCCATAGTCAAAAAGATGTGCAGGTTAGGTGGATTGGCCATGCTAAATTGCCCATGCAAAGTTGTCCAGGGATGTGCTGACAAACCTGCAGTTAACTTTCAGGCCTGATCTTGCATAAAAAAGGACAGCTTGATTGTTCTGTGTTTTTTTTCCCAGCATAAGCTGCTATCCACACTCCAAAGGTTTTATCTTGTATCTTCGTCTACTGCATTCATAGAAGAATCATAGAGAAATACAGCATGGAAACAGGCCCTGCGGCCCATTCTGATCATAGTGCCCACTCAGCTAGTTCCAATTGCCTGCATTTGGTCAGTGTCCCTCTAAACCCTTCCTATCCATGTACCTATCCAAATGTTTTTTAAAATGTTGCTATTGTACCAGCCTCAACCACTTTCTCTGGCAGCCATTCCGTACACGCACCACTCTCTGCGTGAAGATGTTGCCCCGCAGATCCTTCTAAAATCTCTCCCCTCTCAACTGTGCTGTCTAGTTTTGAATTCACGAACCCTGGGAAAAAGGCTACATGGATTCATCCTATCTATGTCCCTTACAATTTTATGCACCTCAATTAGGTCACCCCTCATTCACCTACGTTCTAAGGAATAAAGTCCTATCTTGGCCAACCTCTCCCTATAACTCAGGCCTACTAGTCCTGGCAACATCTGCATAAATCTTCTTTGCACCCTTTCCAGTTTAACTATGTCCTTCCTATAACAGGGTGACCAAAGCTGTACATAGTGAGGCCTCGCCAACAACTTATACAACTGTAACTTAACATCCCAACTCCTTACTCAGTGGGTCAACCAGTGAAGGCCATCATGCTAAATGCCTTCTTCACCACCCTGTCCACTTGTAACACTCCTTTGTACGAAACAGAGCAGCACAGCACAGGAATGAGTCTTTTGGCCCACAATGTTGTGCCGAACATGATGATAAATGAAACTAATCCCTTTTGCCTGTCCTTTGGTCTATTTCCCTCCATTCCTTGCGCATTCATGCGCTTATCTAAAATCCCCTTAGATGACCCTATTGGACCCGCTTCCAGAACCACCCCTGGCAGCGTGTTCCAGACTACTACTACTCTGTGTAAAACTGCCCCTTACATTCCCTTTGAACTTTCCCTCTCTCACCTTAAATGCATGCCCCCTAGTATTAAACATTTCAACTCTGGGAGAAAGGTTCTGACCGTCAACCCTCTTGATGCAACTCATAATTTTATAGACTTCTATCAAGTCTCCCCTCAACCTCCGCCTCTCCAGAGAAAACAACCTAAGATGCTGCTTGGCCTGCTGTGTTCATCCAGCCCCACGCCTTGTTATCTAAGATTTTCTAGCCTCTCCTTATACCTTCTACCCTCTAATCCAGGCAGCATCTTGGTAAACCTCGTCTACACCCTCTCCAAAGCCTCCACATCCTTCCTGTAATGTGGCGATCAGAATTGAATGCAGTACTCTGAGTGTGGCCTATTCAAAGTCTTAAAAAGCTGCAATATGACATCCTGACTCTTGTACTCAATGACCTGGCCAAAAAAGGCAAGTATCCTATATGCCTTCTTTACCACCCTATTTACTTGCGTGGCCACTCTCAGGGGGCTATGGACTCGAACCCCAAGATCCCTCTCTACATCAATGCTGTTCCGGATCCTGCCATTAACTGTATACTTTCCCTTAACATTTGATCTCCCAAAGTGCAGCACCTCACACTTGCCCAGATTAACCTCCATCTGCCATTTCTCTGTCCATATCTCTAACTGATCGATATCTCGTAGAAACCTTCTACACTGTCCACAACTCCACCAATCTTTGTATTGTCTGCAAACTTTACTAACCCACCCATCTACATTTTCATCCAAGTCATTTATAAATATCACAGGCAGCAGAGGTCCCAGTACAGATCCCTCTGGAGCACCACTAGTCACAGACCTCCATCAATTGATACATTTGTAAATCTCATCTTCTTTACATTAGCATTGTTTCAATGCATTCACATGGCACAATCGATCGGGGTACCAATTAGATATGTTACCTGTCTAACCCTTTTAACTACTTTGTAGGGATCACTGAATTTTGCTTTTAATGGCTTACCTTGTTGAGGCATCAGTAGCAAAACTGCATTTCCTGCTTGAAAATATTTGGTTGTTTTATGTTCATTTGCTTACTCTTCCATTTTGTTTGGAAAGTTTTCAGATGTTCTTCCACAACCCTACATGGTCCTGTTAACCTTTTGAGAAATGTGGATATATTCTCTACCAATGAAGATTCATTTTTGTGGCTTAGCAATTTGTCTTTAATCAGTTGGGGAAGGCAATGGTCTAGCGGTATTATCACTGGACTGTTAATCCAGAGACTGCATGTGATGTCCTGGGGACCTGGGTTCAAATCCTGCTGTGGCAGCTGGTGGAATTTGAATTCAATAAAATATGTGGAATTAAGTGTCTAATGAGGACCATGAATCGATTGTGAATTGTCAGGGGAAAAATCCATCTGGTTCACGAATGCTCTTTAGGGAAGGAAACTGCCATCCTTACCTAGCCTGGCCTACATGGGAGTCCAGACCCACAGCAATGTGATTGACCCATAACTGCTCTCTAAGTAATTAGGGATGGGCATAAATGCTGGCCTAGCCAGTGATGCCCTTATCCTGTGAATGAATAAAGTATAATGGTCATCTAATTTCATGACCATGAGCTACTTTGAATGGGCTGAAACCAGTAGATTTGTTTGAAGGATGTCTGTTTACAAATAAAAGAAAATCCAAACCTTTGTCTCAACCCTTTGGAAACTCTTAATAGGATTTGATCATGGTTTTGTTAAGACCTCCTGAAAGCACCTTGTGTCTGTGGATGGTACACAGTCAGCTTTAGTTGTTTAATTCCCATACTACTGATGATATCTTGAAAACAATTTGGCACAAAGTTTGATCTTTGATCAGACCGTACTTTCATCAGTAAACTATAATGAGTGAAAAATGGAGAGGTTTTCTGATCCCACCTTAGCTCTGATTGTTCTTAACGAAATAAACTCAGGGAATCAAGTAGTCATACTCATAATGGTAAGGATATATCCATTCCAGATCTTGTTTTAGGTAACGATCCTAGACAATCCACTATCATAGAATCCCTATTGTGTGGAAGCAGGCCATTCAGCCCATAGAGGTCACAATGACTATCCCACCCAAAGCCAACCCCTGTAACCCTGCATTTCCCATTGGGTAGTCCTCCTAGCCGGTACATCCCTGGATACTGCTGACAATTTAGCATGGCCAATCCTCCTAAACTACACATCTTTGGACTGTGGGAGGAAAGCAGAGCACCTGGAGGAACCCCACACAGACATGGGAAGAATGTGCAAACTCCACACAGACGGTCGCCCTAGAGTGGAATCAAACCTGGGTCCCTGGTGCTGTGAGGCAGCAGTGCTAACGACTGAACCAACACGCCACCACAAGTGCACAAGTGAATGGGTATTTTGCTTTAGTTGCCCCCTCTTTTTTCATGGAGATTATTCTTTGTGTTCCAGAATCTTCTGAGAAATCCTGGATGTTGGCAACCCAAATTGGGGATTAAGCAAACTCAAGTACTGAGTACCCGCATCTGTTAGTTAAAAACAGATTCTTAATTGCTGGTGCCCTCTCTCTACGTGATGGAAATATAAAATACGCAGGTCAAATAAAAAGAAACTATGCCACACAATCCTTTTCAGTTTCAATGCAGAGTGGAGGGCTAGCAATTTATGGGCTAGAGATTATACCACATACAGACCCTGATATTCCTGCTTAGAAAACTAATGGTGGGTTTGGATCAGATGTTTTAAAATAGGTATTACTGGTATGGCCAAGCATATCAGATCGAAAAACACCGTCAATACATTTTCACAAAAATGCCATAGTTACACCTTGTCAGTTTGTGCAAATTTTAAAATTTTAATTGTAATTTAATTTTAATATGAGCTGGTGAATGGTGCCAAAAACAACACACCATCTGCTCACATCTGTACAACAAGGAGATAATTCTGAGATAACAAGGTGTGGAGCTGGATGAGCACAGCAGGCTAAGCAGCATCAGAGGAGCAGGAAGGCTGACGTTTCGGGTCTGGACCCTTCTTCAGAAATGGGGGGTCCAAACCTGAAATTTCAGCTTTTCCTGCTCCTCTGATGCTGCTTGGCCTGCTGTGCTCATCCAGCTCTACACCTTGTTATCTCAGGTTCTCCAGCATCTGCAGTTCCTGCTATCTCTGAAGGAGAGAATTCTGTTTTCCTAACGGTTGCCGAGGTATTTTTCAGGCTGTGATGCTCCACCCCGAAACCTTGAGATTCTCATAGAAAACAGAAACCAATCTTTCCCGAGCATGAGCAGGAACTCATTCAGTTTAACTTTCGTTAAGTTGGAGCCGGGAATTTCGCGCACAGCGATTTGATCAGCTCAGTTTTTGTTCTTTGTCTCTGTCTCTCAGTTTTGTTTTCCGTCACTAGGAGACGCATCATTCATGAGTGCAGTTTCGTTTCTCTCGGAGTTTTTAATTCCCCTGAGAACTGGCGTCAGCTTTGAATTCAAGAATCTGTGATATAGATCAGAGAACGCTCCCCATGAAGAACATGAAACTGAACTTAAAGCATTGCAATGGATAGATGAAGGAGATCCAAAATTTAAGCCTGCCTCTGTCAGCAGGGAGAAAAATGATCAAGGTTGTAATAAAATTAGAATACAATAAAATTAGAATACAAATAACAAATAATAATTATTATTGATTTGCGGGATGGGGTTTATCATTGAGGCCAATATTTATTGCCCATCCCTAATTACCCTGGAGAAGGTGGTGGTGAGCTGCCTTCTTTGACTGCAGCAGTCCATTTGGTGTGGTTTTGCTCGGAATTAAGGCAGTTCCAGGATTTTGACCCAATGGCAGTGAAGGAACAGCCATATTATTTCAGGTCAAGATGGTTTGTGGTTCGGAGGAGAACTTGCAAGTTTTCACATGTATCTGCTGCTCTTGCCTTTCTCGATGGTGGTAGTTACACGTTTTGAATGCTGCCGTTGAAGAATACAAGGTTAGGTGGATTGGCCATGCTAAATTTCCCGTAGTGTTCAGGCATGCATAGCTTCCGTGGGTTATGGGCGTTGGGTCTGGGTGGGATGCTCCAAGGGTCGGTGTGGACTTGTTGGGCCGAAGGGCCTGTTTCCACATTGTAGGGATTCTATGATTCTATGATATGTATCAAGGGACAGTTAATGTTATGGGAATATTACTCAACTTGTAACCCAGAGCCCTTGACTAATACTGTCAGAGACATAACTCCAAATTCCACACAGATTAATAAAAAAAATCAAAAAGCTAATCTCACTAATGGCAGTCAATTCCATGAATCATATTGTTGATATCCACCTGGTTCAATAATATCCTGCAGGGGGTGGGGGCTGGAATTCTGCCTTCCTTTTCCTGACCTGGCCTACAGCTGACTCCTGGCCCAAGATGTAAGTGCACAGTCACTATGTACAAGATTCACCGCCTCTTCTGACAGCATGTGTCACATCTACCAGCTGGAAGGAACCGTGGGAATGTTGTAGATTTCTCCCAGAGTCACACACCATGCGGGTACTTTGTTGTTGGGGGTTCAGAAGCCTGCAACTCGGTAACAGTCCCATGTGGACTGCATCAGTTCAAGAAAATGGCTCATCCCCACCTCCTGAAGGTAAATTAGGGATCGGCAATAAATGCAGGCAAGCCCACATCGTTTGAAAGAACGAAGAAATTAGGTTGGCAATTTTAGGGAAATCATTAAACGTTGGGGGAAAAACAATTTGAGGCAATGATAGATCCCATAAACCAGGACCCTGCCTGAACATAAAAGATACCACACTCCACAAAGTTGATGAACGGCAGAGGTTTCTCCCAGGGTCCTGACCATTCATGCACCAACTAACATTTAAAGAAATGCTTATGGTCCTGATCACAATCTGGGAGCTTGCCATGAACAAATTAGCTGTTTCCTATATTACACGTCAATAAACTTGCCACTGATTGTAAAAGAGATCCAGGTGGATTTAAAGGATGCTATATAGGTGCCAGTACTTATTTTGTCTTCATATTTATCTTAAAACATATGCACAAATAATTTTTTTTTTAAAATGAAACTTGCATGGTCCCTTTAAAAGAATAGAAACTCATGCAAAGTAGTTTGGTAAAACGTCAATGGGCGGAGACATGTCAGGGAGCATTTAACTCGTCTGTTAGTTTCGTGTTCTCTGAAAGGTCCACCTTCCTGCTCCTCTGATGCTGCTTGGTCTGCTGTGTTCGTGCAGCTCCACACCTTGTTATCTCAGATTCTCCAGCATCTGCAGTTCCTACTATCTCTGATCAGATACTCTGTCAGGTTTGTAGCTTTTCATCTCACGATATTTTGTCAACTAATTGCTAATGCAGATGTGAGAGGGTGACAGTGAGGGTGAAGGGTATGTGTGAGGGTGAAGTGGGGAACAATGTTTGACTGAGGGGAAAGGTGGCTGAATAAGGTTGGGGGATGTGTGAGGGAGATGAGGTGTAGGGAGAAAGTGTAGAGAAGGAGGGATGTGAGTAAATGAGCCTTGAGATGCAATTGAGTAAGGATCTGGGGCAATGAGAGTGGGCAAGGTTACAAGTGAGAGAGGGAGAGAGTGTGGGGGGAGTGAATAAGCATGTGGCAGAGGAAGTGTGAGAGAGAGACAGCACTTGAGAGAGGGAGATAAAGGGACCCTAGAAGAAAGCAAAGGATTATGCAAGAGAGACAAAGATTGATTGAGTGATGGAGCAAGAGAAGGAGGGTGTAAGGGAGGGAGAAGGTGTGAAGGAGAGAGCATGACTGTGAGGGAAGGAGAGTGTGAGGGAAGGAGAGAATAAGTTAGGATAGAGTGTGATAGAATGGATGGAAAGTATGCAAGTGGAGAGTACACGAGTGAATGAGAGAGGGGAAGAATGTGAGTGGAGGAGAAATGGTGAGAATGTGTGTGAATGAATGGGAGAACTTGGCTGGTAATGGATTGCAAGTAAAGGATTTTGTGGAATGTCTATGAGATGGCTTCTTGGAGCAGATTGTGGTGGAGCCCATCAGGGAACAGGCAATACTGGATTTAGTGTTGTGCAATGAGGTGGACTTGATAAGCAAGCTTAAGGTGAGGGAACCCTCAGGAGGAAGTGATCATAATCTGATTGATGTTGCTCTGCAATTTGAGAGGGAGAAGATAGAATCAGAGGTAATGGTATTACAGCTGAATAAAGGCAACTACAGAGGCATGAGAGAGGAGCTGGACAGAATTGACTGGATGAGGAGCCTAGCAGGAAAGACAGCGGAACAGCAATGGCAGGAGTTTCTAGGAGTAATTCAGGAGACAAAGCAAAAATTCATCCCTTGGGAAAAGAAGCATGATATAGGGAGATAACAAGCATGGGGCTGGATGAACACAGCAGGTCTATGATATAGGGAGGATGAGGCAACCATGGCTGACTAGGGAAGTCAGGGATAGCATAAAAGCAAAAGAGAAAGCATATAATGTGGCAAAGGGCACTGGGAAACCAGAGGATTGGGAAGCTTACAAAGACCAACAGAGGGCAACACAAAAAAGAAATAAGGAAGGAGAAGATTAAATATGACGGTAAGCTAGCCAGTCATATAAAGGAGGACTGTAAGAGTTTCTTTAGATATATAAAGGGCAAAGGATAGGCAAAAGTGAACATTGGACCGGTGGAAAATGACGGCGGAGAGATAGTAGTGGGGAACAAGGAAATGGCTGAGGAACTGAATAATTACTTTGCGTCAGTCTTCACAGTGGAAGATGCAAGTAATATCCCAAAAATTCGAGAGAGTCAGGGGCAGAGCTGAGTAGGGTGGCCATCACCAAGGAGAAGGTGTTAGAAAAACTGAAAGGCCTAAAAGTGGATAAATCACCAGGACCGGATGGACTAAATCCCAGAGTTCTTAAGGAGATAGCTGAAGAGATAGTGGAGGCGTTAGTGATGATCTTCCAGGAATTGCTAGAGTTAGGAAGGGTCCCAGAGGACTGGAAAATTGCTAAAGTGACACCCCTGTTTAAAAAGGGAATAAGGCAAAAGGCTGAAAATTACAGGCCAATTAGCCTAACTTTGGTTGTGGGTAAGATTTTGGAGTCCATTGTGAAGGATGAGATTTCTGAATACTTGGAAATGCATGGTAAAATAGGGCAAAGTCAGCATGGCTTCATCAAGGGGAGGTGATGCCTGACAAATCTGTAGGAATTCTTTCGGGAGGTAATGAGCAGGTTAGACCAAGGACAGCCAATGGATGTTATCTATCTGGACTTCAAGAAGGCCTTTGACAAGGTGCCGCACAGGAAGCTGCTGAGTAAGATAAGGGCTCTTGGTGTTAGAGGCAAGGTGCTAGCGTGGATAGAAGATTGGCTATCTGGCAGAAAGCAGAGAGTGGAGATAAAAGGGTCTTTCTCAGGATGGCAGCTGGTGACAAGTGGTGTTCCACAAGGGTCAGTGTTGGGACCACAACTTTTCACTTTATACATTAATGATCTAGATAAAGGAACTGTGGGCATTCTGGCTAAGTTTGCAGATGATACAAAGACAGGTGGAGGGACAGGTAGTATTGAGGGTGTGGGGAGACTGCAGAAGGATTTGAACAGGTTAGGAGAATGGACAAAGAAGTGGCAGATGGAGTACAATGTGGGAAAGTGTGAGGTCATGCACTTTGGTAAAAAGGATAGAGCATGGGCTATTTTCTAAATGGGGAGAAAATTCTGAAGTCTGAAGTGCAAAGAGACTTGGGAGTTCTAGTCGAGGATTCTGTCAAGGTAAACTTGTCGGTTAAGTCAGTAGTTAGGAAGGCAAATGCAACCTTGGCATTTATTTTGAGAGGACTTGAATATAAAAGCAGGAATATATTTCTGAGTTTCTTAGGCTCTGGTCAGGCCACACTTGGAGTATTGTGCACAGTTTTGGGCCCCAGGAAAGATGAATTGGCCCTGGAGTGGGTTCAGACGAGATTCACAAGAATGGTCCCAGCAATGAAAAGCTTAACCAAGTATGGAATGTTCGAGGACTCTGGGTCTATACTCAATGGAGTTTAGAAGCATGTTGGAGGATCTAATTGAAACTTACAGAATACTGAATGGCCTGGACGGAGTGGATGTTGGGAAGATGTTTCCATTGGTAGGAGAGACTAGGGCCCGAGGGGTCAGCTTTAGAGTAAAGGGAAGACCTTTTGGAACGGAGATGAGGAGAAACTTCTTCAGCCAGACAGTGGTGAATCTATGGAATTCACTGCCAAAGAAGGCTATGGAGGCCAGGTCATTGAGTACATTTAAGACAGAGATAGATTGGCTCCTGATTGTCAAGGCAATCAAGCGTTACGGGGAGAAAGCAGGAGAATCAGATTGAGAAACTTATCAGCCATGATTGAATGGTGGAGCAGACTCGATGGGCTGAATGGTCCAATTTTTGCTCCTATGTCTTACGGTCTAGAGCATGTTCTGTGTTCAGTAGGTGGTGGTCTGGTCAGAATCGATTCTTTATTAAAGTACCATAAAGCTGGCTGCCTACTGTGTGCACCTTGTAATAATGTTTTCATTTCATACTTGGGATGAGGGTGGGGGGGCCTAGCAGCATTTATTGCCCATCCCTAATTGCCCAGAGAGCACTAGAGAGTCAACCACATTGCTGTGGGTCTCGAGTCTCATGTATGCTAGACCAGGTAAGGGTGGCAGTTTCCTTCCCTAAAGGACATTAGTGAACCAGATGGGTTTTTCCTGATAATCAGCAATGGATTCGTGGTCATCATTAGACTTCCAGATTTTTTTTTGTTTTTAATTCAACTTCCACCATCTGCTATGGTGGGATTTGACCTTGGGTCCCCAGAACATTATTTGGGTCTCTGGATTAACAGTCCAGTGATAATACCATGAGACCATCACCCCCCACCTTTGGTAGACCAGGAAGCATGTTTTAACTATTGCATTTCTATTCAGACTTCCTGAATATTATAGAAGGAAACCCAAAATATACATGTTAACGTTACCAAGTTACCTACCAGGGGGAGTGATGGCCTCATGGTATTGTCACTGGACTATTAATCTGGAGACCCCGGTAATGTTCTGAGGACCCAAATTCAAATCCTGCCACAGTAGCTGGCAGAATTTGAGTTCAATAAAATTGTGAATTCCAGACTCTAATGATGACCCTGTAATCAGTTGTGAATTGTTGAGGGAAAATCCCATCTGGTTCACTGCTGTCCTTTAGGGAAAGAAACTGTCATCTTTCCCTGGTATGGCCTATGTATGATTCCAGATCCACAACAATATGGTTGACTTTCAACTACCCTCTTGGCAACTAGGGTCGGGCAATAAATGCTGGCCTAACTAGCAATTCGTTCATGCTGTACATGAATAAAATAAAGTTACCCAATGTTCTCATGCATTAACAATTTGTTATTCTGATCAGTCTCTGCATATGTATTGCATTCATACTCTTTAAATTGGGCTGGTCCCTTAATGGTTGGTGTGGATGTCTGGAACTATGGTTCCTATGCTGATTGCTGTGTGCACGATGGGTGATATTATGGTTCTATATTAAGCAAATGAAATTATTTTAACGCACCCAGCAGATCATAAAAAAGCAGCAGGCAACGATTTTGAACATGAAGAAAGAAGATTCAGATTCTTCATTCCCTTTGTTTGACCTTGAATTTCAATCAACCAGCAAGGTACGTCAACCGATAACAACAAAACAAGAAGTATTGTATGGAGCTCATGGCATCAAAACAAAAATTAAAGGAAAACACACCTATATAAGTGGTTAGTAAAGGAAGAGTCATACAGTCATACAGCATGGAAACAGGCCTTTTGGTCCAACTAGTCCACGCCGACCATGTTCCCAAACTAAACTAGGCCCATCTGCCTGCGCTTGGCCCATATCCCTCCAAACCTTTCCTATTCATGAACTTATCTTTTAAACGTTGTAACTGTATCTGCAGCTACCACTTTCTCTGGCAGTTCATTCTGCACGTGAACCACTGTCTGTGTTTAAAAAAAAAGTTGTCCCTCACTTCCTTATTAAATCTTTCTCCTCTCATCTTAAAATTATGCCCCCTAGTTTTGAACTCCCATAATCTAGGCAAAAGACCCTTATCATTCACTTTACCTACGTCCCTCACAATTTTATAAGCCTCAATAACTCTGGTTCGGCCACATCTGGAATAATGTGTCCAGTTCTGGTCGCCTCATTACAGGAAAGATGTGGAAGAGTTGGAAAAGGTGCAGAGGAGATTTACCAGGATGTTGCCTGGAATGGAGGAAGGTCTTACGAGGAAAGGTTGAGAGAGCTAGGGCTTTTCTCTTTAGAACGACAAAGGATGAGAGGTGACTTGATAGAGGTGTACAAAATGATCAGAGGTATAGATAGAGTGGACAGCCAGAGACTTTTTCCTAGGGTGGAGGTAGCTATTACAAAGGGGCATAGTTTTAAAGTGAGTGGAGGCAGATATAGGGGAGATGTCAGAGGTAGGTTCTTTACGCAGAGTGTGGTAGGGGCATGGAATGCATTGCCGGAGAGGGTAGTGGAGTAGGCCTCCTTAGGGGCATTTAAGCGGCTATTAGATAGGCGTATGGATGATAATATAAGGTAGGGGTGGAGGTTAGATAGACCTTAGGTTTAGGGTAAAAGTTTGGCACATCATTGGGGGCCGAAGGGCCTTACTGTTCTGTACTGTTCTATGTTCTTTGTTCTATGCTCTGTATAACATTATCCCTCAACCTCCTGTGGTCCAGTGAAAAATGTTCCAGCCTTTTCAGTCTATTTTTATAACTCAAACCCTCCGTTCCTAGAAACATGCTGGGAAATCTTTTCTGAACCCTCTCCAGCTCAATGATATCCTTCCTATAACAAGGTGGCCAGAACGTTACACAGCACCCAGAAGAGGCCTCACCAATGTCCTGTACAACCTCAACATAACGTCTCAACTCCTGTACAGACGTAACCCTTTTTTTTTCCGCCTTCTTCCTGGGGGAATGGATCTGAAAAAGCAGCATAAGATGAATTACTTATGCTGGCCAATCAATGCAATTCTGCTATTTCTTGTGGGGTGAACAAACGGTCAAGTCGGACATTTAATCCTCTGGCATGATTTGATCCTAATTGTTCTACAACGCTAGCCAGAACAATATCCAGAACAGTCCTCTTCACTATATTATAGGGTGGACTGTGATGCATTTAAGAAAACCAGACACTTGCCCCCACCAGCACCTGTTATGTGTCTGAGCAAAAATGATAATGGGCTTAAGACCAGACTGGCATCATCAATTAAAATGAGCAGTGTATTGCATTTGCATTTGTGTTTTATTTATTCCTTCCCTTGAAGCACATGTCGTTGGTAAGGCCAACATTTGTTACCGAACCGTAATTACCCTGGAGAAGGGGCTGGTGGTTTTTTTATATCGTATATGTGGTGGTTGATTTGCAATGAATGTCAGGTCATACTGAACTTGTTTCTTCTATAATGCTGTCATCCCAAACTTCAATCATACCTGTTACCTTTATGCCAGCAAAATCTTTTACTGCTGTCAATTCTGCTGCGGTTACCCTGAGCGCACAGCTCTGGAGTACCCTACCCATTGCTGCCTCATGTCAGAGCGTAAAGGCTTAGGCAAGAAGGAAGCTTTTTTGATTGCAGGAGGAGATGGTGGCAGTGAGTTAAAGTCACCGGGCCAGTGATCCAGAAACATGACTAATTGGGAATGTTACATCAGAGTTTGGTTCTGAAAGAGTTAATGATGATGTCATAGGAACTTGGGTGTTTTTTGGAGCTCAAAGAGGACCCATCATCTTGTGTCTCCCCATATTCTTTAGGACAATGCCTGTCATGAATGTAACTTGTACCTGATCGCGATCATACAATGGCCTACATCTGGTTTAAGACAAGAACCTCTTCACTCTGGGGTAGTGGTTATCTCACACAGGCTAAGCAGGCCCTGTAGGTCAGTGTCTAAAAGGAGAATGGTGGCTCCAATCTCAAGGTGCACAGTAGTATTAGGGCAGCACTGTGTAGTATGGTCGTCAGCAATCAGATAGCTCGTACAAAAGGGCACATGGGTTCAACTGTTGTCCCCTGTTCACAACACCCTTCCCCACCCCCATGGGAACTTGTGGAACTTCAATTCATTTAAGTCATGTAAACCTGGAATTAAAAGCTGGTTTCATTAATGGTGATCATTAAAAGTTTAATGTTGTGATTAAAAACCCAGTTGATTCGCTAAGGTCCTGAAGGGACAGCAATCTACTACCCTTTCCTGGTCTGGCCTGCCTGTGAACCACAGCAAAGTGATTGATTCATCACAAGGACAACTAAGGATGGACAATAATTTCTCGCTTGTCCAGCTATGTCCATGCCCCATGATCAAAGAGCTGAAGAATATGAAAAGAACACAGCACCTAGAGAGATGAAAATGTTTAGAGGTGGAATGACAGACTTTAGAATTGATATAAAGTGGTCAGTTAAGAAATCAAGGACTTAGTTAGCGTTAATCACAATATTAAACTCTAACTCAGAAATATTTATATGATCATTTTGGACTCTTGAATTTTTCTCGGTCTATTTTCAGAGAATGGAGATGATGTTTTATAATTGCTATGAAGAGAAGATACGTCCTTGCATTGATCTTATCGACTCGCTGAGAAAGTTGGGAGTGGACAAGGACCTGAATCTTCCAGCCATCGCAGTGATTGGAGACCAGAGTTCTGGGAAGAGCTCAGTATTGGAGGCACTGTCTGGTGTGTCACTTCCCAGAGGGAGTGGTAAGATTGTAGCTAAGAACATCAGCAACTTAGCTGTAATGTACTCAGTTATTATCAAATGTCATCAAATATAATTTGACGCTGAGTAACAAGTGAAGATGGGCAAAATGGTAGGGTTTAAGGGGCATCTGAAAAGAAGAAGAATGGTAAAGAGACATGGGGTGGGAATTCCAGAGCTTAGGGAATTGGCAGCTGAAGACATGACCAAAATCAGTGCACAATTAAAATCAGAGATGCTCACAAGCTCAGTATTAGATCAATCAGATAGCGTGGGGAGTTATACTGAAAGAGATAGGAAGGGTTGAGGCCATTGAGAGATTTGGAAATGAAAAGGTGCATTGTAAAACTGAAGTATTTCTTAATGGAAGGTAACATAAGCCAGTGAGAACCCTGATGACGAATGTCCGGGAGCAGAGTTTTGGATGAATGGAAAATGGGAGTTGGCCTGAAGTGCTTTGGATCAATCAAACCTGGAGATTAAGAAAAGATATCAATAAGGTCTTCAGCAGCATTGGAGCTGAAGCAGAGACAGAGTTGAACAAAGTTACAGAGGTGACAATAGGTGCTCTTGCTGCTGACATGGATACTGTAAGATTGGGTTATTTCAGCACACACTGGGTTCTGCTGGTTGCAGTAAATTAAAAACACTGGCGAATCCATTGCTGTTCATGGTGCTGATGGGAATTGAATGATGAGATTTTTTTTCCTTCAACTTGCAGGAACTTAGAGCTTTGTCCCCTTTGACACTTCTCACCGTAAACACTGAGGGGAAAAAATGTTAGTCGTCCACCTGTTCTTTTGCAATTGCTTCAGACTGATAACATCAGCTTTTTACATTGTCCCACTGATGACTGGGTAAACTATCGATGATTTGGTTGGAGGAGCATTATATTTTGTGGGATGTGAGATAACATAAATTTTATTTTGGATGCACAGTTGGATGCTCATCTTGGAGTTAAATATAACAAGATTGTGAAAAGTCTGGTTCAGCCACTGGCCAGGAAAAGGGCTGATGCTGATGGCTGCAGAATGGAGTTTGTGGTGAAGACCAAAAACAATGGCTTCAATCTTCCCAAAAATAATTATTAGCAAGGAATTTCTGCCGATCCAGTACTGGATGTCAAATCAGTAGTCTGAGAAGAAGGGAGGTTTCCTGGTGAACTTGACTTCATCCTTCCTTCAGTTGTAGATTCACTTCTTCCTCTTTGATTTTTTTTCCCCTTTTCTGGAATCTTGCTATGAGTGAATTCTATCAGACCACTGCTTTCCCAGTGATTTTTTTTGTATGTGAACCACGCCAATCATTTCTGAACGATGGGATAAGTTGCTATATAAATGCATTTCTTTCTTTGAACATAAGAACATAAGAAATAGGGGCAGGAGCATTTGGCCCCTCTAGCCTGTTCCAACATTCAATAACATCATGGCTGATCTTTTTATGGACTCAGCTCACCATAACCCTTAATTCCTTTATTGTTCAAAAATCTATTTATCTTTGCCTTAAAAACATTCAATAAGGTAGCCTCACTGGGCAGGGAATTCCACAGCTTCACAACTCTTTGGGAGAGGAAGTTACTCCTCAATTCAGTTTGGATTTTACACTCAGCCATTAGCTGGTGTATGAGAAATTCCTGGGAAGGGAATGGAGTAGGATTTGGCTGTTTCATGCCTTGAGCTTATTTCACTGTTCAGTTAGATTTTGGCTGAATTCTGTTTTAAATACTCATGTCCATCTTAGTTGCATTCCCTTAATAACAATCCCAAAGAGTGATCTATCTCAGTTTTGAAATTCCCAATTTCAAACTCTGAATAACTCTTTGTGGAGAGAGGTTTAGATTTTCACTAACCTTTGTGTGACGAAGTGCTTCCTGATAACACTCCTTAACAGCTAAGCTCTAATTTTAATGCTATATCCTCCCTTGCTCTCAGCTCCCATATCAGAGGAAATAGTTTCTCTCTATTTACCTTATCAACTGCTATTAAACTCCCCAATTAGATCAGGCTCAGTCTATTTTACAAAGGCAGAGGATGGTTTTTTGATCGTCCCTTCAGACACCCTCATTTGTCTTCCTAACTGATCAGCTGGGTTTCATTTTCTGTAGAATGGCTTAGGTCGGAAGTTGATTGTGGCGCATTTGAACGTCAGCGTGTTGCCGCACCTCAGTGCCCAGTGCTATTGTGGATGGGTAGTTAAGAGTCAACCACATTGCTATGGGTCTGGAGTCACGTGTAGGCTAGACCAGGTAAAGGATGGCAGTTTCCTTCCCTAAAGGACATTAGTGAACCAGATGGGTTTTTCCTGACAATCAACAATGGATTCACAGTCATTATTAGACTGTTAATTCCAGATATTTATTGAATGCAAATTCCTCCATTTGCCATGGCGGGATTCGAGCCCAAGTCCCCAGAACATTATCTGGGTCTCTGGGTTAACAGTCCAGCGATAATACCACTAGGCCATCGCCTCCACGAGAGAGTTTTCCCACAGACGCGTCAAGCAACAGTTCGCCATGGAACTGTACCTTACAGATAATATCCCAAACACCACTGTCACTTTTGATGGGCCCACCCTGCCTCATCAACAGATGTGGCAGCACAGTGGTATACAGTCGGGGGTGGGGGGGGGAGCGCAGTGGTTAATATTGACTCCAGGCTGATGAGGTCTTATGGCATCAGGTTAAAATGGGAAAGGAAACCTACAGCTGATAACTACCTGCTGCCCCCACCTCCTCCTCCTTGGCAGATGAATCAGTGATCCTCCACGATGAACTCCATTTGGATGAAGAATTCAGGGCAGCAAGGGCACTGAATATAATCTGAGTGGGGCATTTCAAAGTCGATCTCCAAATATGGCTAGGTCGCACCACTACTGACAGAACTGGCAGAATCCTGAACAATGTAACTGCAAGACTTGGTCAGTGGTAGATGGTGAGGAATGAAAACCAGGAAAGAATATACTTGAGCTCATCCTGACCAACCTACCTGTTGCAGACGCATTTGTCCATGAGACCACAGTCTCTGTCCTCATTTTTAAGATCTCCTCCATAGGTTTTGTGTGGCACTGCCATTGTGCTAATTAGGACAACACTTCAAACAGGTTTAGAAACCCAAAACTGGGCATCATTGAGGTGTTGTGGTGCGCCAAAAGCAGTAGAATTGTATTCAACAACATTTTGTGAACCTATTGGCTGGCATATACCCCCACACTACCATGAGCATAAGTCAGGGCTGATCTCCCAGATTCAATGAAGAGTGTAGGAGAGGATGCTAGGATCAGGAGCAAGCATAAGTAAAAACGTGATATCAAACTCATGAATGTACAACGCACAGGAGTACTTGTCCGCTGGACAGTGGAAATGGCATACAATGGACACTGAAGCAATTCCACAATCAAAGGATCAGATCTAAGCTCTGTTGTCCTGTCACATCTAGTCATGAATGGTGATAGATAATTAAACAAATAATAAGGGGACACTGCCCCATATTTATCCCCATCCTAAACTGAGGGGGAGAAAAGCACATCAATGCAAGATTTGAGGCTGAAGCATTTGCATCTATCTTTAACCAGAACTGCCAAGTGAATGATTCACCATGGCCTCCTCCTGAGGTCCCCTGCATCACAGGTGCACGCCTTCAGTCAGTACAATTTACTCCATGTGATATCAAGACACAGCTGAAGGAAATGGATACTGAAAAGGCTTAGGGCCCTGACTCATTCAGGCAATAGGACTGAAGACTTGTGCTCCAGAACTAGCTGCATCCCTGGTCGAGGTATTCCAGTACAGCTACAACACTGGCATTTACCTGACAATGTGGAAATTTGCCCAGGTTTGTCCGAAACTGAAAAAGGGAGGACAAATTGAACTCAGCCAATTCCTACTGTATCAGTTTGTAATCAATAATCAGCAAAGTAATGGAACAGGGCAGCAATATTGCTATCAAGCTGTATTTACACTGCAATATCCTGTTCACTGACCACTAATCCTGGTCTCTCTATCTAAGGAAGGAAAAGCTTACCATAGAGGGAGTGTAGTGGAAGTTCACAAGGCTGACCCAGGGAATGGCAGGACCGTTGTGTGAAGAATGATTGGTCCAACTTGGCCTGTATTCACTAGAGCTTAAAAGGATTAGGGGATCTGATTGAAACATATGAAATTCTAACAGGGCTGGAAAACTAGATGCAGGTACGATGTTTTCCCGGAGTGGGGAGTCTAGATGTACGTGTCACAGTCTCAGGGTCAGTTGGCTGGATTGCTGGTTTACGATGCAGAATGATGCCATCTGCATGGCTTCAATTCCCACACCAACCGAGTTTACCATGAAGGTCCCATATTCTCAGCCTTCTCCCCTCACCTGAGGTGCGGCGGCCTTCAGGTTAAACCACCGCCAGTTGTATCTCTGTAAGAATGGGAACAAAAACTCAGAATGACTCTGAGGAAGGATCATTGGACCTGAAACGTTAACTCTGAATTTTTTTCTTCACCAATGCTACCAGACCAGCTGAGCTTTTCCAGCAAATTCTGATTTTATTTCACATTTACAGCCTCAGGATAGAGAGTAGGCCATTTATGACTAATATGAGGAAAAAGTTCTTCACTCAGAAGGTAGTGAACTTATGGAATTCTCTGCCACAGAAGGCTGTGAAGACTATCTCACTGGATGCATTCAAGTTTTTTTTGGATATTAAAGACATCAAGAAGTATGGGGAGAGATTTAAATATGGCATTGAGCTAGAGGATCAGCTCTAAACAACAAAGAACAAAGAAAATTACAGCACAGGAACAGGCCCTTCGGCCTTCCAAGCCTGCACCGACATGCTGCCCATCACAACTAAAACCCACTACCCTTCCGGGGACCATATCCCTCTATTCCCATCCTATTCGTGTATTTATCAAGACGCCCTTTAAAAGTCATGGTAGTATCTGCTTCCACTACCTCCCCCGGCAGCGAGTTCCAGGCACCCACAACCCTGTGTAAAAAAACTTGTCTCGTACATCACCTTTAAACCTTGCCCCTCGCACCTTAAACCCATGGCCCCTTGTAACTGACTCTTCCACCCTGGGAAAAAGCTTCTGACTGTCCAGTCTGTCCATGCCCTTCGTAATCTTGTAGACCTCCACCTCCCTCAACCTCCATCATTCCAGTGAGAACAACCCAAGTTTCTCCAACCTCTCCTCATAGCTAATACCCTCCATACCAGGCAACATCTTAGTCAATCTTTTCTGTATCCTCTCCAAAGCCACCAGATCCTTCTGGTAGTGTGGCGATCTATATCCTGCTGTATCCTTTGACGGTTCTCATCGCTATCTGCAATTCCAACAACCTTTGTGTCAACGGCAGACTTATTAATCAGACCAATTACATTCTCCTCCAAATAATTTATATATATTACAAACAGCAAAGGCCCCAACACTGATCCCTGGGGAATGCCACTAGACACAGCCCTCCATTCAGAAACACACCCTCCCACTGCTACTCTCTGTCTTCTATGACTGAGCCAGTTTTTTATCCATCTTGCAAGCTCACCTCTGACCCCATGTGACTTTACCTTCTGTATCAGCCTGCCATGAGAGACCTTTTCAAAGGCCTTACTGAAGTCCGACATCCACTGTCCCACCCTCGTCGATCATCTTTGTCACTTCTTCAAAAAGACCTCCCCTTCACAAAACCATGTTGTCTCTCACTAATACGCCCATTGATTTCCAGGTGGGAGTAAATCCTGTCTTGAAGAATCCTCTCCAATAATTTCCCTACCACTGACGTAAGGCTCACTGGCCTGTAATTAGCTGGATTATCCTTGCCTCCCTTCTTAAACAAAGGAACAGCATTGGCTATTCTCCAATTCTCTGGGACCTCCCCTGTAGCCAGTGAGGATACAAAGATTTCCCTAAAGGACTGAACAATTTCCTCCCTTGCTTCTCTCAGTATTCTGGGATATATCCCATCAGGCCCTGGGGACTTGTCTACCCGAATGTTTTTAAGACCCCCAATCCCTCCTCCCTTTTGATCTCAACATGACCCAAACTATCTACACACCCTTCCCCAGACTCATCATCCACCAAGTCCTTCTCTATGGTGAATACTGACGCAAAGTATTCATTTACTACCTCGCCCATTTCCTCTGGCTCCACACATAAATTCCCTTCCCTGTCCTTGAGTGAGCCAACCCACTGCCTGGCTACCCTCTTGCTCTTTATATATGTATAAACTGCCTTGGGATTTTCCTTAATCCTGTTGGACAATGACTTTTCATGACTCCTTTTCACCCTCCTGACTCCTTGCTTAAGTTTCTTTCGACTTTCCTTGTATTCCACCCTTGCTTCGCATGTTCCCAGCCTCCCAGCCTTGATAAATGCTTCCTTTTACTTTTTGATCAGGCTCACAATATCTCTCATTATCCAAGGTTCCCTAAACTTGCCATACTTATCCTTAATCCTTAAAGGAATGTGCCTGTCCTGAGTTCTGAGCAAATTACACTTGAAAGCCTCCCACATACCAGATGTTGATTTGCCCTCAAACATCTGCCTCTAATCTACAGTCTTCAGTTCCTGCCTAATATTGTTATAATTAGCCTTCCCCCAATTTAGCTCCTTCACCTGATGACTACAGCGATCTTCATCCATCAGTTTCTTAAAGCTGACTGAATTGTGATCACTGCTCCCGAGCGGCTCCCCTACTGAGACATCAATCACCTGGCCAGGCTTATCCTCCAATACTAGGTCCAGTATGGCCCCTTTCCTAGTTGGACTATCTACATACTGTTTCAAGGTGGCCTCCTGGATGTTCCTTACAAACTGCCCCATCCAAGCCTCAAGCACTAAGTGAGTCCCAGTCAATATATGGGAGGTTAAAATCACACACGACAACAACCCTTTTACTTTTACATCTTGCCAAAATCTGCCTACATATCTGTTCTTCTATCTCCCGCTGGCTCTTGGAAGGCCTATAGTAAACCCCAACCATTGTGCTTGCACCCTTCCTGTTCCTGAGCCCGACCCATATTGCCTCGCTGTATGAGCCAACCGAGGTGTCCTCCCGCAGTACAGCTGGGATATTCTTCTTAACACGTAGTGTAACTCCCCACACCTTATATATCCCCCTCTATCCCGCCTGAAACAAATGTATCTTGGAACGTTAAGTTGTCAATCCTGTCCCTCCCTTAACCAAGTCTCTGTAATAGCAACAACATCGTAGTTCCGAGTACTAATCCAAGCACTAAGTTCATCTATCTTACCTGTTACACTTCTTGCATTGAAATAGATACACTTCAGTCCACCAGATCCGTTTTGATCAGCAACAACACCCTGCCTGCTCTTCCCCTGAGTCTTACTGGCCCTATATACAAGATGATCAGAGGATTGGATAGGGTGGACAGTGAGAGCCTTTTTCCTCGGATAGTGATGGCTAGCACAAGGGGACATAGCTTTAAATTGAGGGGTGACAGATATAGGACTGATGTCAGAGGTAGATTCTTTACTCAGAGAGTAGTCAGGGCATGGAATGCCTTGCCTGCAGCAGTTGTAGACTAGGCAACTTTAAGGGCATTTAAATGGTCATTGGATAAGCATATGGATGATAATGGAATAGTGTAGGTTAGATGGGCTTCAGATTGGCTTCACAGGTCGGCGCAACATCGAGGGCCGAAGGGCCTGTACTGCGCTGTAATGTTCTATGTTCTATGTTCTATTCTCTGGTTCCCTTTCAGTCTATTTACCTATGTATTGGTTCCCACTCCCCTACCAAGCTAGTTTACATCCTCCCGAGAGATACCAGCAAACCTCCGAACCAGAATATTGGTGCCCCTCCAGTTTAGATGCAACCTATCCTTCTTGAACAGCACCTGGTCTGGAAGAGATCCCAATGGTCCAGATATCTGAAACCCTCCCTCCTACACCATCTGTTTAGCCATGTGTTGAGTTGTACTATCCTCCTATTTCTAGCCTCACTGGCACATGGCACAGGGAGTAATCCCGAGATTACAACCTTGGAGGTCCTGCTTTTTAACTTCCTACCTAACTCCCTGAACTGCCGCTGCAGGACCTCGTCACGCACCCTACCCTATGTCGTTAGTACCAATATGTACCACAACCTCTGGCTTTTCACCCTCTCCCTTCAGAATGCTTTTTGCACGTTCAGCGACATCCTGGACCCTGGCACCAGGGAGGCAACACACCATCCTGGAGTCTCTTTTACGACAACAGAAGTACCTATCTATACCCCAAACTATAGAGTCCCCTATGACTACTGCTCGAGTGCTCTTTGTCCTTCCCTTCTTATGAACAGAGCCAGCCGTGGTGCCACCAGTCTGGCCGCTGCTGCTGTTACCCCCTGATAGGTCATCCCACCTAACAGTATCCAAAGTGTTATACTAGTTAGAGAGGGGGCTGACCACAGGGGATTCCTGTACAGGCTGTCTGCCTCTTCTAGCGGTCAGCCATCTATCTGCCTGCACCTTGGGTGTCACCACATCTCTAAAACTATTGTCTGTGATGCTTTCCGCCAGCCTCATGCTCCAAGGTGCATCCAATTGTCGCTCCAACCTATCCATGCGGCCTGTGAGGAACCGCAATTGGATGCACTTCCTGCAGATGATCATATTGAATGATAAGCAGCCTGGGAGGGCTGAATTCCTGACTCCTGATCTTAGTTTTTATGTCTCCATTAAGGCAGCAATTAACCAAGTATGGAATTAAGAAGTTCCAGCAAAATTGGAGTCAGTTCTATCAGGAGAAAGTTCTTTGCTGGTTGGAGTCCTACCCATCTTAGGAAGATGGCTGTGGTTGTTATAGGTCAATCATCTGCGAAGGAGGACAACTCTACCGGAGTTCCTAAGGGTAGTTCTTAGGCCTGACCATCTTCAGCTTCTTCATCACTGACCTTTCCTCCAACATAAAATTATAATTGGGAATATTTGCTGATGATTATGTAATTTTCGGCACTATTTGCTACTCCTCATTCAAGTAGTCCACATCAATATGTATCAAGACATGGGCAGCAAGTAACATTTGCAGTAAACAAATGCCAATCAATGACCATCTCAAGTAGAAGAGAATCTAACAACATCATTGATGTTCAATCGTATTACCATCACAGGATTTCCGAGCAGCAACATCCTGAGGGTTTCTATTGACTGTTAGCCACAGTATTTATATCGCTAATCAGGAGCAGCTCAGAGGTTAAGAATCCTATGAACAGTAACTCATCTCCTGTCCACCATAAACAAGGGCACAATTCAGCAGCACGATGCAATACCTTATCTGGTTGGGTACAGCTCCGATAAAGCACAGAAGCTGAACCAGCCAGGCCAAGCAGCCCTATCCACCTCCTTCAACATTCACTTACTGTAGCACCAACGCACTGTGGCAGCAATGTGTACCACCCAAATGATGCAGTGCAAGAACTGACCAACACTTCTTCAACCTTCCAAACCTGCAAGCTCTCCCACCGATAAGGACAAGTGCAGCAGATGAATGGGGAATAGCACCATCTGCAATTTCCCTTCAAGCCATCGAGACCTGGGAGTATATCACTGTTCCTTCATTGCAGTTGGGTAAAAATCCTGGAAATCCCGTCCTGACAGCACTGAGAGTGTGCCTAACCTCCACAAACTGCAGAGTTGTCAAGAAGGCAGCTCAGCACAGCTATATGAATAATCTTCACTATTGGCCGCTTTGATGGATGAGGCTGTCTGCACTATTGTTCACCATGGGGTTGATTTGTTTCCATCATTCATTTTAAGTGCAGGGATTTTGCTTTTATTTTAGACCATAAGAAATAGGAACAGGAGTTAGCCGTTTGGCCCTGGAGCCAACTCTTTTTATTAACAATCCACAGGACTTGCTTGGCCAGATGTGGCAGAGGAACACTTTTTCGACTTAAGAAGAATAGGCTTTTGTCTTAAACAAGATGTTATTTGTACTATGTTAGTGACACATTACTCGTAGACATTGCTACAGACTATGAGGAAGACCTGGATGGTAGGTTTTCCTCCTTCAGGGTCCTGAGCTGTTCTTCCACCAAGTCTGAACACTAAGCACCTACCACTATGTAGATAATGTACTCTACACAGTATTAAATCTTTTAGACTATTATGCCATTATACAACATCCTCTCATGGATAGTTTGAGATGGATAATGCTAATCGTTCTTAGCTCTTTTAAAATGTGCAGTGTACATTGATCAAGGTTTCCAAAATCATGAACGGGCTGGATAGAGTAGGTTGGAAGAAACTGTTGCTGCTCGTAAAAGGAGCAAAAACGAGAGAGAGTAGATTTAAATTGATCTGGAAAAGGCACAAGGATGAAGTGAGGAGAAATATCTTCACCCAGGGAATAATTAGGGTAAGGAATGAACTGCTTGGAAGTGTGATGGAGGCAGGTTCAATAAAGGTTTTAAAGAAGGCATTGGGTGATTAGTTTGCTCAAAATAACATGTATGGGGAGAAAGCAAGAAATTGGTATGAGATAATGCTGGTCATTTACCAAGCTAATACAATGGGCCAAGTTGCCTCCTCCTGTGCCATAACAATTCTATGATTCTGTACTTTGATGAATCTGCCTGGCAGTATTGTGTGACTGTAATTCACTTTGAAATGATGCGGTCCTTTTCAATATTCCACGCCAGGTATTGTTACCAGGTGTCCTCTTGAACTGAAACTGAAGAAAGCCAAAGAGGGCAATGTGTGGAAGGGCACACTCGCTTACAGAGATTATGAACTGGACCTGACAGATCCATCAGAAGTGGAGGATGAAATCCGAACAGGTACCGTAAAACTCAACTACACTGCTGGTTTTAACATCCTTTCACCCTTCATGTTTTATATTTTAAAACAAAACTAGTAATGTTTAGAGGTTAAAGAGACAAAGCCTTTGTTATTGGGGGAAAAATATCAAGGACCAAAGATGCTGAAAAATCTTAGCAGATCAGGAAACATCTGTGCAGAGATTTCAGAGTTCATTTGTCAGATTGAATAATTTCATCAGAATTGAAGAAAAATAAAAGTGTTCGCGTTTTTAAGCCAATGGAACGGGTAAGGGAACCGGAAGTACAAAGAAAAACATTTGTGACAGGGTGAAGGCCGGTGTAGATTAAACAACAAAAGATTTCATGATGGAAAAGCCAAAGAGAATTGTAATGGACAGAGTGAAGAAAGAAAGACTGTGTCAAAACGAGATGTGAGTTGCTGCATTAAAAATATCTGAAAGGAACGTAACCGGCTAAAGAAAGAAGCATTTGGTGAGCCTTTCAATGGTGTAGGCTGAAGCAGTACAGTACTGTATATGCGGGGAAGTATCTGATTTTATCTTCTGGTAGTGTTCAGTTAGTAAATCTCAGTGAAGTGACATTTGGATTTCTGAACTGACTTCAGGGTTCCTGGTTAAGGAAACTTGAAATCATCCGGGTTCTCAAGCCTCACTGTTGGACATTACCTATTAATGCTCCAACTAGAGACTGTTGTGGCCTCTCTGCATTTTGCCATTCCTAGTGTTAACCACACTGCACATGGAGACCACTCATTCAATAGAAGCAGCCATCCTGCAGAAAGCCAGAGGTTCCATGCTCCAATTGTATTTGAGGGATGGGAAACGCCACAGCCTCATTGTAAGTAACTAATCCAGTGGGGGTTTCTCATCGGCGCTGAAGGACCTGTTAAGTTCAGTCCTGATCATTTTTGTTGTGGATCCACACTTGCGAGCATGGCTGTGTGTTGAAGTGCCCGCATTGGCCCTAAGCTGCCTCACCACCCCTGGTGTAGCTGCTGTGTCTCCAGGACTGCTACCCCTGGCTCTGTGGTCTCCCAGAGTAGGATGGAGCGCCAGGGGTAGCAGCACAGTGGTATGCAGTCAAGTGTAAATTGTCTTTGGAGGCCTCCACATTTACACTGAAGCCCAAGAAACCTCATGGCATCAGGTCAAAATGGGTAAGGAAACCTGCTGATTACCTCCATCTTGGCTGACAAATCATTACTCCTCCATATTAGATTCCACTCGGAAGAAGGGTACAGTATTTACACTGGGTGAGGGATTTCAATGCCCATCACTTACTGAGTAGCGCCAGGCGTGAATTTAAAATTGTAACATTGATTCTCTCTGCACAGATGTTGCCCGAGTTGCTCTGGAGCTTTCTGATTTTATTACCAATTGCAGAACCGGCCAAGTCCTGGAGAAGCAACATGGTGGCTCAGTGGTCAGCACTGGTGCCTCACAGTGCCAGGGACCTGGGTTTGATTCCACCCTTGGGCAACTATCTGTATGGAGTTTACACATTCTCCTTGTGACTGTGTGGGTTTCCTCTGGGTGCTCTGGTTTCCTCCCACAGTCCAAAGATGTGCAGGTTAGATGGATCGGCTGTGCTAAATTGCCCGTAGTGTGCAGGCGTGCAGGGATAGGGTAGGAGGGTGGGTCTGGGTAGGATGTTCTTCCAAGGGTTGGTGTGGGCTTCCACACTGTAGGGATTCTATGAAAGACATATGTGCGAGCCTGGGCCTGCAGCAGGTGGTTCGACCTGTCACAGATGCATCTGTTCGTGACAGAATTGGTAAGGGTCACCACTGCACAGTCCTTGTGAAGGTAATATCCTGTCTTCTCACTGAGGGTGCTGTGAGACATTCCCATCATGCTGAATGGAATAGACTTAGAAAAAAACCTAGCATGAGGGACATCACCAAGAGTAGAATTGTATTCTATCACAATCTGTGACCTCCTGCCTCGGCAACTCAATCATTGTACCATTACCATTAAAACAAGGGTTCAGCCTTGGTTCAAAGAAGAGTGCCGAACCAGGCATATCTAAAATTGAGATGCCAACCTGGTGAAGCAATAAGACAAGACTACATTCAAGCCTAGATAACAAGCATGGGGCTGGACGAACACAGCAGGTCAAGCAGCATCATAGGAGCAGGAAAACCTGACGTTTCGGGCCCAAACCCTTCATCAGAAATGGGGGAGGGGAAG